>JAYEPQ010000003.1:33585435-33925435 GCA_036321105.1 Dracaena cambodiana | reverse complement strand
AAGAGCGAATGAGGTGAATCCAAGTAAAGAGTATGAGACTTGTATTTGTCTACTCATACAGAATTAAAGTCAGATCTGTGGTTTGTGGATTCAGGGGTTTCGTTCCATTGCACTGCTCGCAGAGAATGGTTTGAGAATTATGTCCAAGGTGATTTTGGGTATGTGACTGTTGGTAATGGGCAGGAATGTAAGATTGTCAGTAAGGGGACAATTCAGTTGAAGTTGCACAATGATGGAAAGTTACTTTTACAAGAGGTCAGGCACATACCAGATTTGAAGAAAAATTTAATATCTGTTAGCAAGCTGGATGGCGAAGGTTATCAAATCTCATTTGAGAAGAAACGGATCAACAAAAGAGCAATGGTAGTGGTCAAGAGTGAGGAATGGAAACTCTATATTTACTCTTAAGCTCGGTGAATCACGTTGTTTCTTTGGCCACCATGAAGAATGAGAAAGCTACTTTATGGCATCAGAGGCTCGGTTACTTAAGCGAAAGCGGCATGAGGGTATTGCAATCAAGAGGTAAGTTGACATATATAAAAGATACTAACTTTGATTTTTTTTGAGAACTGTGTGTTTGGAAAACAGAAAAGAGTTAGTTTTATGAAGGATGGTAAGGAGAAGAAAATCGAGAGATTGGAGTTAGTATATACAGATGTATAGGGGCCTTCTTCGGCGAAATCTCTTGGAGGTAATTCTTATTTTCTCACTTTTATAAATGATGCAAGAAGGAAAATATGGGTGTTTGCACTTAAGCAGAAATTCGATGTCTTCAAGATCTTTAAAGTATGGAAAACTCTTGTTGAGAATGAAACAGATTTGAAGGTAAAATGTATATTGTCAGACAATGGTGGGGAATTTTCAATAGGGAGTTCGATGACTATTGCTCTACCCACGGGATCAGGAGAGTGAAAACTATACCGAGAACCTCGCAGTAAAATGGCGTAGCTGAGAGGATGAATATAACCATTTTGGAGCGAGCTCGGAGTATGAGACTACATGCAGGTTCGCCTTTGCAACTTTGGGGAGCAGCTGTAGATACGGCAGTCTATCTGATCAACAGGAGTCCAGTTAGTGTTTTAGATGGAGGAATTCCAGAGGTGATGTGGTCTGGTAAAACTGTGAATTATTCATTCTTAAAAGTATTCGGTTGTATAGCATATGCACATGTGGATCATGAGATGAGGAAGAAGCTTGATTCTAAATCTCAGAAGTGTGCATTCATTGGATACGGTGGCGACGAATATGGTTATTGCTTGTGGGATTATGAGCATAACAAGGTGATTCATAGCAGAGATGTAGTATTCAATGAAGGCTATATGTATAAAGACCGATGGAGAATAAGAGTAAGAAAATAGTTGAGAAAGAGAACTTGGAGCTGGATGAGCCACATGATGTGATGGATCCCATGGATAGATAAAAAGGAAGAAATATCTACATGTGAAGGAGAAAAAATAGCTACACCTAAAAATACACAAGGTTCATATGAGACCGAATATGAAAGAGAGCCACTGACTGAAATATATGGTTCCAGTACTTCATCAGAGAGTGTTCCCATTTTGAGGAGGAGCACGAGGATAAGGAAGCCAACCCAAAAACTTTGTCTTCCTTTATATCATGTTTTGTATACTGATGCAGGTGAACCGAGAGTTACCAAGAAACTATGCAGGATAAATTTCGTCTTAAATGCAAGCAAGCCATGCGTGATGAGATGAAAGTATTGCATAATAAGTGGGTATACAGGGTAAAACATGAGGCAGGAGAGACACAAAGGTTCAAGGCTGACTTGTGGTGAAGGGATACGGTCCGAGAAAAGGTATTGACTTAATGAAATATTTGCACATGTTGTCAAAATAACTTCTATCAGAGCAATATTGCGTATTGTGGTTATGAAAAGATTGTATTTAGAACAGCTTGATGTGAAGACTGCTTTCCTTCATGGTGATTTGGAGGAGGAAATATACATGGAACAGTCGGAGGGATATGAAGTGAAAGGAAAGGAGAATTGGGTATGTCGACTGAAAAGAAGCTTATATGGGTTGAAACAAGCACCGAGACAATGGTACTTGAAGTTCGACAAGTTTATATTGGATTCGGGTTTTGTCAGATGCAATTCAGATCATTGTGTATATCTACAAAAGTTTAAGGACGGTAATTTTATTATACTTACTTTGTATGTAGATGATATACTTGTAGCAGGTACATGCATAAAGGAAATCAATGATCTGAAGAGAAAGTTGACAGGGAGATTCTCTATGAAGGACATGGGTGAGGCTAAACAACTTTTTTAAATGCAAATTACCCGAGATAAGAAAAACAAGAAATTGTGGTTATCTCAGAAGGGGTACATCAAGAAGGTGTTGGAGAGATTCAATATGGAGAATGCAAAACCGGTAACTACAGCTCTTGGTGGTCAGTTCAAACTATCAAAAGAGAAAGGTGCTAAGACATATGAGGAGATGAGACACATGGAGAATGTGCCTTATTCATTGGCCGTTGGAAGTCTCATGTATGTAATAGTGAGTACAAGATCAGATATTGCACATGCAGTGGGAGTAGTGAGTAGATTCATGAAGAATCCTAAAAAGGAACATTGGCAAGCGGTGAAGTGGATTTTCAGGTATTTGAAAAGTACTTCAAAATATTGTTTGTGTTTGGAGGTGATAACATTGATGTGCAAGGTTTTATGGATTCGGACCATGCGAGTGATAGAGACAATGGCAGAAGCATCAAATGTTATGTTTTTACTGTAGGAGGAACAACGGTAAGCTGGGTTTCAAGATTACAATCAATTGTTACTTTATCTTCGACAAAAACTAAGTATGTTGCAGTTGCAGAAACAAGTAAGGAGTTTACTTGGTTGTAGCGATTGATGAGTGAGTTGGGTTTTGATGGAGTGGATTGCAGGTTATTCAGTGACAGTCATAGTGAAATTCATTTTATTAAGAACTCAGCGTATCATTCACAGACTAAACATATTCACTTGAAATATCACTTCATTGGATCCTTGTTAGAGGATGGCCAATTGAAGTTGGAGAAAATTAAAAACAGTAAAAATCCTGCAGATATTTTGACAAAGCCAGTTGATGGGAAAAAGTTGAGCTATTGCTCAATTTTAGTGCATTTGTGTTGATTGCTGAATTTGGGACTTTGAACGATCGAGATAAAAACTTTGGACACTAAAATTATCATATATAGAGATTATAATTTTAGTAATAGGTCTCCAAGTGGGAGATTGTTGCTAATGGAGCTCTATTACCGCAGCGGGTTTCGGTCTGCCGAAACGGGTCCAAAACCGGCCCAAACCCTTTATGATAAATAAATAAATAAATAAATAAATAAATAAATAAATATATATATATATATATATATATATATATATATATATATATATATATATATATGCTAATGTGTGCTAGGGTTTTTTGGATTAAGCCGAAAAAAACAGGAAATAAATAGGCGGCTGTTATTATTTGGCCAAAGAAATGTTATTATTTAGCCAAAGAAAAGGTGGCTGCTAATTTTTGGCCAAAGGAAAGGTAGCTGCTAATTTTTGGTCAAAGGAAAGGTGGCTGCTATTATTTGACTGAAGGGAAGAGAAATTATTTGCGGCTAAGTCAAATAGAAGAGAGGGAGCTGCTGCTATATATTTTGGCCAAAGGGAAAAATAATTGTGTGTGAGCGGCTGCTCTGTTTTTTGGCCAAAAGAAAAGAAGGCGGGCTTCTTTCGGGGTTTTCCTTCGGCCGCCGAAACAAAGAGGAAAATCACTATAACAAGAGGTTAGGATTTGATCTCAAAATCTTATGTAATTTCTCTTGTGGTTGAGAACTAAAAAGTTGTAATCATTTTTTGATATAGATGGAAGTTTTTCGATCGTGTCCCCGTGGACGTAGGCATATTACCGAATCACGTTAAATCTGCGTGTTCTCTGTCTCTATTATTTTTCTATTCGGTTAACTATTTGATTCCGCTGATTGTTGCATTAGTATTATTCCGCTATTTTTGCAAACAGACCAAACACCATAGAATCCAAGACAGAATGGTAAATGATCATTCTCAGTACCCAATGCGTTCCAAATACTGTAGTTACCATTCTAGTAGAAAGTAGTAACTATAAGAACTGCTAAAGCATTTGGTTTGCTTCTTCCAAGTGGATCAATATCCTATAATCCAAGAATGACAAGGGTCACTATCTGCACATGAAGCAACGTGTTCCCATACCGTATTTCCCCTCTAATATAAAGTAGTTTTAAGACAATTCACTAATAAAAGCATTTCAGCAATGGCTGGATTTCTGTTACAAAAAAGCTTTAGCACCAGTTATAACCATAGCTAGATTGGTGATGTGGATTTTGATGCTTTAATGAAGAATATCCTAATAGAAAGTATTGTTTCATTTTGCAACGGTCATAAACCGTTTGTTAAGCCTATTAACAATGGTTTAAACTGTTATAATTAAGCCTCTATGTACTAATGGTAATAATCCTCTTGCGGCCATGAAATATTGGCATAGCCGGGATCTTTTCGCGGGGAAGATTTTTTGCTAACAAAACTTGTAGAAAATAAATGTAACATCAAAAATGATATAAAGCAGCTACTGTATTGTTGAGACAGCAGCTATTGTATTGTTGAGACATATCTCTATCTCATCTCATTTGTCCACAAGAAGAAACATCCCCTTCAAACTTGTCCACTACAGATTAGAGCACCCATATATAACGGCCTAGCTTAAGCCCTAGAAACAACGAATTTCGATTTTGAAAGTTTTGATTTAAATTTCCTTATTTTAAGTTAACCAATTTATATTAAATAGTTAGATTAAACATTAAATGATAGTTTTTGCTATGGTCTGAACGAGTTGCAGATGTGGTCCGATCCAGTAGTGGTGGACCAATCATTTTAGAAATACTTTACCTAAAATCTTAACCCTTGTCACCTCGAAATTAAGGGGTATTTACATCTTCCTAAAAAGAAAGCATCCAGTCTTTCCATCTTACCTTTCATACGTTTCTATATTTTCTTTTTGGCAGGCGAAAGAAACTAATGCAATAATTTTCTAGGGAGAAACTTGGGTACATGTAGCATTACTCTTTCCTATATTTCATGCCATTATTTTAGCAAAGGCGAAAAAAACCAAAAAGGTTAATTAATTTCCAAAAACCCAAAGGGTCAATTAACCCCCATTGAACCACACCCCCACATAAAAAATAAAATAAAATAAATAAAATAAACTTTCAATGTATTTCACGATGAGAAAATTAGTTTAATTTCCACATAATTGTATTAGCTTGAACAATTAAAATTGAACGATCTTGAGTGAGTCCAAAAGAGAGTTTGTTACGGATCCAAAGCATGATCAAATTTTGCTACAAGAGCCAAACATAGAAGCATCCAATCTACATTTTCATAAGGAGAGTTTGAGACGTAGGACATTGTAATATCACTTGCTCATCTCCCACTTAAATACTATAAGAAAATCCAACAAAATATTATGTTGAGCAAAAATTCTTATAGATCCATTACAGAGTTGCATGGCAAAATGCATAAGTTCTCGGCTGAAAATAGTATTCTACTCGACTCTCCAGCTTTCATTTAAAGTCATTCATTCTTTGCGGTTGTAAATCAACAACAGTAGTAGCTAATTTACAGCTCTATCCAATTCTTCTGCCACCACCACCACTACTACCACCATAAGAACACAAGACAAAAGACATTTAGCTACCGACATGTTCGATTTTCCTATATTTGGTTTGGTGAAAGCTTTGCCATATCTCGAAGATATTGATCAGCTTCACCCAAAATTTGAAAGCTTTTACTATCTCTCATTTTTTTGAGGGTGAATGTTTCCAAGCCGGCAAGATTTGATTAAAACAATATAGGCCAAGATTAGACCAAGATTTGACTAAGAATTTAGTTAAGTTTGGATTAGATTTGGTTAGAATTTTAATTTGATTTTATTCTACTTTGTCGGCACATATAAGTTCACACATTTTTCTATATACTGCTTGGATAACAATATTTTAATGAAGAGAAAATCGTTTTAAGAGAAGTTTTATTTTAGAGCATATGATTTTTTACTTGTTAAATTTTACTTCGAGTAATTCGTGTGAGATTGGGCATATGATTCGGCTGGGTGTGAGGCCGGAATCTTATCATCTTTGTATCAAACCCTAAGTTTATCCACTATTCCTAATTATCCCTCACAAAACCCTAATTTATCTTCTATCATATGTTATTCCTATTTCATTTTGCCGTTGACTTATTATTCTAGCTAGCAGATGACCTATTATTTCAACCCCTTATTGCCGTTGACTTGAGTATCTAATGGTACGTTTCAGTTACGTATCAAAATCTTGTGGCCGTAATTCCTGATATACACTGAATATTCCTAAAACAAGAGAATTCTCCTACCATTCAGTTCCAAACAAAGGCGTTTATATAGTACCACATGGAAATTGAATATTTATTGAGATTGACATGCTATGTTATATATAATGAGACTTCTTCTGATTTTGGTCAATTATTAAAGATATGTATTGATCACCTGAGGACTCACAATTTTACTTATACTATTTTGATTTACATGATTGTTTCATGTTAATTATACATGTAATTATGACTTTATCTTGCATGAATATTACATTGTATCATTTGATCACAATTATGTTGTCACACCCTGCATACATGTATTCCTTCACGAGCATGAGCTTGATTATATTTCAGGCTGTGTCTGACTCCTAAACTTTCCCCACGTACTCAAATTCTGCCGTTGAGATTAGGAGAACCCAGTGCTTGAAGATCCATAAGACAACTCCAATAACCTTTAAAGGATCTTTTTCATTTATTGAATATTCTCTTGGTTTGCATATAATGTATATATTCAGTTTATTTACCTTGTCCATTTATCCGAATATAACCTGTATATCTATTATTACTCGGCTCTCATTTAGTACTGTATCTTGATACTTTTATGCAACGTACTCTTGTGTATATGTATCTGTGTTCTACATTTCTTTCAATATGTGTGTAGGCCTTTAACCATTATGGGACATATGGCCGAGCACCTCCGGAGTATGAATTAGGGTTTAATCTACTTTTGCTTCTTGCCCCTATATAATTTATTTTCCTTCACGAAGAGGTATAAAACAGTTATATATCAATCTTGTTAACATTAAGATAGTCAGTAATTTAAAAATTCCTATGCATGTCCTCATGGAGAGTTTGTAGTATGGAAAATTGTTTAAAAAGTTCTATTGAAATTTATTCATGAAATGGTGTATATAAGAAATGCCTTTTTGTATAGGAAAAGAGAGACTCTATAAGTGTCAACATGGTGGTCCTCATATGATAATGAATTAAATATCATCTGCTGGTCCTCATGTGAAACCTTCACAAACAACTTCACCTAAGGTTTTTCACAAACAACTTCATTGGAGGCCTTGGCATTATAATAGTAGACATTTCATTCTCCAGAAATTTATTTTTTAGCAAAAAAAAATATAATTTTTAAACCAGAACTTATCCTGGCATTTGGCCTGGTAAAACTTGCAAGTGATTCCAAGATCATCCTCCAACTCTAGGAAGCATGCACAAGGATATAGGCATGTATGTGAAAGCTGAAAGCAACTGAAAGAGTAGGCTATGGGAACATGAATGGCGAAGTCAGAAATTAAATTAGAAAATAAACAGTTATATAAAAATGTATAATTAGATAATTTTTTTAGCGAAATATTATTAAATAATTTGATAATAAAATTTACTAAAGTTTTTCTTTTAAACACTAAACATCTAATAATTTATTTTAGTTTAATAAAGTACATATCTATCATTTTTACTTAGCTTCTAAAATTTGGCAAGGAGGTATGTAGGAAATTCAGAAAATACGCTTTATTATAAACCTATTTGCATAAGAATTCTCTACTTTGGACTTAAGTGGATTAGGCTAAGAGGTTTAATGGGTTATTTGAATATCAGGAAGGGTTCTAATGCTAGGAATGTATATCCTTTTTAGGTCATACCATAAGAATATCTCCATTTTGATTAGATTTTTTTTTTGGATAGGTTGTCAAGGAACTGAGCTGCTGCATGTGAATAGTCTTTCACTAGATTATTTTAAAATTTATTTTTCTACGACAGCTTGAGAGAAATGTGTTTAAGGGTCGTCATGTCTTGGATATTTGAAACTTACCCTTTTTTAATCTTGTTATCTTAAAGTAGATAGATTCCAATGTTAAATATGCATTTTCAACTTTTTGAGTGTATAACTATAGTTTCAATGATCATATGGCATTATTGCTATGAAATAATTAACGAATAACATTTCTGGTATTTGTGGAATACAATTTTAAAGAAGTGCCTAACAGATGGTATGAATATCGGAACTGTCCTAGATGAATCTATTTGGAGGAATCTAGATAGGGGGAAACGTGGTAATCACAGACTTAGAAGTGTTATTGCGGCATTTTGCTGGAGCATGTGGAAAGAACGAAATGATAGATTATTTAATGACAAATCCCATACCATTGAATTTTGTGTGCGACTCATTGTTCATGATATCATTATTTGGACAGGTGCACATTCGGATGAGGAGAGACTTCACCTATCCAGTGGCTCCTCGGGAGAAGATATGGAGGTCATGCCGTCAGATGAGACGTAGGAACCTATATCAGAGTTGCAAGGACGGATGGACTTATCATGAAATGGCTGTCTCGCTAGATCACTGTACTTTATTTTATTTTGTTTATTTGCTTTCTTTGTCTTATAAACTTATTATTGGGTCACTTCCCTGGTGGACCCTGACTTACTTTGTTTGTTATTTTCTCTTTAATGGAACACGGAGGGAAACATCCCGCCGTTTTATCGTCAAAAAAAAAAACAGATGGTATGTGTGCCACTCCTATGATGAGACCTCAATGACCAGGTTACTTAACCCGTTAATGCCCATTTGGCTAGGGGATATGGTCACATAGAAAGCTGGGTTAGCACGAAAGGGGATTAAGTACTTAACCTGAGTTAAATTAACTCTATGTATTTTAAAATGCTTGGATAACATCAAAAAAATGATTTGCATATACATTTTTTTAGAGAAAACCTAGGTTGTCCCTTAACCCACTTATTTGCACAGGTTAGGAAACCCCCTATTAACCTGGATTAAATGCTCTATTTTCATAATCCAGCTTATTTTAGGCCATTTACATCAAAAATTGTTTGGCAACATAAACTCCAAGTAGAGGCCCTTAACCTCAGGTTTAACACCAGACATGGGCTAAAAGTCTCTACACATTTGATCAAATAATTTTAAAATATTCCCCTCTTAAAATGAGGAGGCTTGCCATTCTGCACGGGAAAATTTAAGCAAATAAAAAATAATTATCTTCTCAATTATCTGAAAATATTGGAAATTTGGTACAACAAAATCAAAATGGAAGTCATACTTAAAATAAAAAGAAGTGGAAAATTTAAATTTGAAATAAAAAAAAAAATCTGAAGGCAAGTCGTGGAAACAACCTCTTACAGTAAAAAATAAAAGGTAAGATAAGGCTGCATACAAAAGACCTAAGTGGTCTGATTCTTTTCCGGACTCACACATAACGGGAGTTTTGTAGTACCGGACTGTTCTTTAAAAAAAAAAATCTGGAGGCAAGAGCTTTTGAAGACGTGAATCTAAGGCTTGGTCCAAGGGATTTCCTTGTTGAGGTATTCGAACTAACTCCATGATTGATCCGAGGGCACCAATTGAGGGAATCAGATGACTTCGTTCCTAAGATTCATCACTTGCTTCTTTAATTTTTTTTCTCTTGCTATTAGGGTTAGTGTTTCAAAAAGCTTGGAGCCATGGATGTTGAGATTGAAGGAAAGGGGATGAAGAATTGAAGGAAAAATGAAAAATGGGAAATTTAGCACGAGAAACAAGAGACTGGGCTGGAGCTTGGGCTTGCAGTTCGCACACCCCATCGGGCCTTCATGATGAAACAGGTCCCAGTACATTTTCATTCATCGATGAAACGCAGCTTGCTTAGTTGGTAAAGAATTGCAAAAGCACAGTTTCAAAGAATTTTTAGTTTTGATGCAAATTTTCTTTTGAGTTTTAAGAATCATAACAATCATGTAAAGATTTTATGCATTCAAAAAGGATACCTATAGACTGGCAGTTAATTAAAATTGATACATTAGTATAGCTATTTAATTAGGTTAAGCTTATTTTACTATTTTACCATGATTATTCAGCTAAAATAAATTGGTTGAAGGCCAATAAACTTTTGCTCTAGCAGAATCACCCCTTTTAATTTTTGCGAAAAATTCTAAATTCGACTTTCTTGTGTAAATTTGGAAGAGAGAGGAGAGGAAAGAGAATAGTGGCATGTCTTTTGGTATGAGGCTGTGGAAGCAAATTTCATCAACCATTTACGGTTTTGAATAAATTTGTAAAGATGGAAAAAAAACAAAAAGATATGTTTGTGTGGTGATTTAAGATGATGACAGAAAATGATGTTTTGTACAGCTCTTTGTGGAAATATGTAATGTTCCGTTTTCAGTTCCTTTCGAAAAATGAAAAGTTCACAAAATTTCTAATCTCATAGGCATATGATCTGGAAATAATTTTATGTTTTGAATAAATAAATAGCATATCTAAAACTTAAAAAAATATTTTTATAAAGAGTTAACTACATAGAGTGACGCACCGTTATAATATATATAATGAGGAGTCAAAATTACAAAAGAGTAAGACAGTGCTTAATAAGTGAAAATACAAAAGAAGTGTACAAATATCTTTCATGGCTAACAATTAAGTGTTGCTCGGCAAGGTACATATTCTCAATCTTAGCAAATTTCTTTTATTTAGTTCTAAGACCTGGATTTGAAATGTAGAGTATTAAAACATATAAGTAATACAAGAGAATGAATGTGTACTATTATAGTAGTAAAATAAATGCGTGTGAATATGATAACATATCTGTGATAGAATGAAGAATGTATAATATGTCTGAGCATGAGTAAATACAAGCATAGTATACAAATAATTTTATCAATACTATGCATAAATCAACATTATAAACAGAAAACATAGCAAGGGCAGTCCGAGTCAATGTCCAATAATTATGAATTGAATCAGTTGGCAGATAGCGATCTTATATTGTAAAATTATTGTGCTAAGTATATGTACTGCTGTATTTTACCTCCAAGGAGAGCTATAAAGTAGTGGAATGCCATAAACTATTGTATTTTACCTTTAAAGAGGGTGTTATTTGATAATTTACTGTATTTTACTTCCAAGAAAGAACCATGAGCTTATAATGCCATGTACCTGGTTTGGTTGTGTAACCTTTGTCATCCCTTACGATAGTTTACTATCCATTATTGAGTTTTCCATATTCTCGTTTTATACATACATGATACTCATAAGAAAGTTAGGCATATCCAAATCAATCCGTGTATATATCTATTTCAAGAAGTGAAGAATAAAGGAACACGTCATGTCAAAACTTGTATCCCTAGAGTACTTTCAATCACGTTACTATATTACTCCATAACAATTTCCATAATATTATATTCCAAGTATAATCATGCCCATCGCATCATATAATTCATATATCGTTTTCATCATCAGATTATTCTAAAATTAATTATGTGTAACGACTCTAATCTTAAGCTCCTGTATCTATTTATTTCGTATTATCTCTATTAGCTTGGGAGCTTGAATATTGAGTAAAATGAGTTATATTTTTTTAATATAGTCTTCAATCTCAAATTCCACAGAGCGAGAAACCTCTTATCTTATTATTTTGGATTTTTTTATATTTTTCTTGAATTATTCCGAATCGGTCAATTTTTGGACAAATTCCCAATTAAAATAATCAAATTAAATCAAGACTTTCAATTTTAACCTTACACCAACTTCAAATTTATCTCCAGCAACCTTATAGCCTTTGTTGACCAAATTTGAGTTGGAATTGACCAAATAGCAATTTTAAAAATAAGATAAAAACTAAGGGTTTTTAGCATTACTGTGTATCTATCTTCCACCACCTGTTTGAACCCCGAAATAAATTTAGAAAATTCTAAAAAAATTCAAGCTTCTTCCTCTCATTCTCTTATTCATTTTATTTTCAAATTTCGAAGTTTTCTTCAGCCTGAGAGTGGACTGAAAATCCATTAAATTGCTTCTCTGAGTTTTATTCTTGAGTTTAACGACTTCAAATCAACTCTAAACTTCTCCATCAATACGGGTAGATCTTTTCCAGCTCATGTCCTTGATTTTTATTGTGATTATTAGGAAATTTCTCCACTTTTGAGGAGCAATCCCATCAATATCGGCTCATATCCAATTTTGGTTTAATAAGGGCAAGGGCAAGAATATACTCTCAAATCTTTTCAAACTTACAATTTTTTGATGTAATTTCTTCTCATATGATCTAGTTGTATTATTATCTAAATTTTATGATTTTGAATACCCAAACTTACATGTAGTTTGAGTTCCAATGTCCATATCACCCCGTGCATAGTTTCAATGCTCATATTACCCTGTGCATGTTATACATACACAGATCTTATTGCTGCCTAGACCTATGCAACAGTTTACCTTAAAATTGTTATAACATTTATATCTTAATTCTGATTGGCCTCATGTCAGTACTATTAGAAAGAGAATTCACTAATTTATATTTTATCCAACTATAGTGAACCCTAGTTTAGCCATTTATCTAGTAAAAAATAATATTAAATTTTCTCCAATGCTAATATACTAGGTATGTCATCCAGCAACACCATAGTTATGATAAGTGACTATAATTGTTTCTCTAGAAATCCAATTAAACTCATTCAAGTTTTATTGGAAAGCTTATTGTATTATAGTACCGATAAAAATTCTAGACTCTAATTCTAATATTATCCTAGCCAAATTTATTCTGGAAGTCTCAACTATATCAGGTCCATAGCAGCAATAGCATGCCCATAGTAAAACAATCATAGTTTTTATTTTAGAACTCCAATTAAACCCATTTAAGATTTATTGGAAAGAAAATTTAATTCTCTACAGTCCTAGTCTTTAATTCCATTTTGCACATGTCAAAGAAGACTAGTAAATCTGACATATCTACTAAGTTGCAGCAATATAGGCATGTATATTATATCCGTGAATGCATCTCTTGATTTATAATATGATATCCATATACACATGTTCAATTACTCTTACTATCACATGTATATGGTGAATTTAGATCTACCATAGTTCATGTCTAGGCATACATGCCATGTTCGTGCTTATACTACTTGATTCCAAACATGACATACATGCACATATGTTTATTTATACATGTTATTACTTGTACATATTATTCTTACTTGAAAATGATATTTCACGCATGTGAACATATCCTGTAACTCTTATACCTGTCAGTTTTGCTCTTGTACTTACCGGTATTGACTTACGTGTTGATTCATTTTTACCTGGCTTTTATACACCATGTTTAATTATGCATGTTATTATTTATGCATATTCTTATTTATACATGTTATTCTTACTTGGAAATGACACCTCACGCATATGAATATGTTCTATTACTCTTATACCTGTCAGTATTACTTTTGTGCTGTAACTCTTATACCTGCTAGTATTACTCTTATACTTGCCAGTATTATCGAACGTATTATATCATATCCACTGGCCATTGATAAACGTACACTTAATGTATATGTCATATTAATACATAGCATATACTATATTGTGGGTATAAAAAAATAAATAGTAGAATAAAACACGTATTATAGAGTTCTTGTCTTGTTTGGATGCATCCGCCGATATGTGTACTGGTACTATCAGTTTCTTACTTGTCTTGTTTCTTTTTTGTGTCCTTAGCGGGACGTCATCCAGTTTGAATGAGAACCGGCACTTGAGGCCCTGATCCCGAGTATGTACTGGATATCTAGTGCATCTAGCGGTTATGAAATCCAATTCATATGTGATTGGTCTTAGATCCATAATACTGGGTATGCACGGTATACTTTTAGAACATGTGAAAATCTCACCATTCAGTTTTAAACTTAATAAGAGAGAATGTGCATCATATACTTCATGATTCAAATTATATTTTGCATATCTTGTATTTCATGATTTATATGCATGACCATAGTACCGGGTATGCATGACCATAGTACCGGTGCAGAATCCGATTCATATATGATCGGTTTTGGATCCATAATGCCAGGTATGCACGGTACACTTTTAGAACACGTGAAAATTCCATCATTCAGTTTCAAACTTAATAAGAGAGAATGTGCATCATATACTTCATGATTCAACTTATGTTTTGCATATTTTGTATTTCATGATTTATATGCATGACCATATTATATTTGCGTGTTCATATTATGCTTTATACACCAATTGCTTTATAATTCAAGTTTTCTTATGCATGTCATATTCCACATGATTCTTGATATATTTGGCATATCTTGTTATTTAATCACATTATACTATATTTGCCACGTACTATATGATTCATGCTATATTATTTATATCATGTACCATATTATTCTTGTTAAATTTAGCATACCTTGTTACTTGATCATGTTATCTATATATATAATATATGTCATGATTCATATTATATTTAGCATACTTTCAGATACATTTGCATGCATCTTTTATATTGTTTGTACTAGCATGTCTACTGATATGGTTTCCATAGAATTGCACAAGCGTAAGTTTATATTCTTATTTAGATTTTGACCCCTAGAGTTATCACAGTCTAGGTCTGCAAGCTTTCATTGCAATGTTCTAGAATGGAAAATCACTCCTCGAGGATTCATATTTCTTGGAATAAGCCAAGCGCCAATATCCAGTTTTCATAGGATTCTTAGCCTTTTTAGTGTATGTAACATTTTGGCCTTTATGTGCCCATGAATCTTACTTTCTAGTTTGACCCATGGTATCCAGACACTCCTATATATGTTTAGTACTTATATTGCTCTATTTTGATATTGTACTTGACTTTACATAAGCAAATTTTTTGTATACATATTACTTATCATTCTAGTATAACAGTTTTTGTATATTTCTATACTCTTACCTATAATATTATAGAGATAGATTTAGACCTGTGGGATATCTTTCTTATTATGTGCTTTCATATCTCTTACTTGTATTTTGTTTGAAGAAGAAAAAAGGGTCTCGTGCACTCTAGTATTGAGAGTGTCTACCAGTGAAACCTTACCCCTTCATTGGGACACACAGCACCTGTGTAGTTTGGGGCATCATATTATGTTATCATGTTCCTAGGATACCATGTCCAATATATATTAGAGGCACCGATCATCGATTATATGCACCATGTACCATATTTTATTATTGTATCTATATACCATGCATATTGTGCTCATGTTTTAGAATCATGTGCACATCACCTCTCAGGTAAGTCTTTTTCATGTAACAAGTATAAATATCTACATTATATCCATTTTTTTTGTATAAGTATACATGTCACAATATTGTTCATCAAGTATGGAATGAGCTAACAATAAATAAGTAATATCTATAATACTTTTAGTTTATTAAGGTTTTCTTGATGTAGTGGCGATATATCAATTCCATTCCTTCCTAATATATAATCATCTACATGTTCCAAAAGATATTATTAATTCTAACAATCTACATCCCAGAGTTTGGTCCTCATCAAAGCCAAGCCAACAACTGCCTAGCGGTTTTGACCTCCAACTGACAATTGTTTATTATCAATTGATCACCATATCTCTACAGTAATTCAAATATGTTCTTGAGCCATTTAATCTCTCACTAGATAATGATATTAAATTATGGAACAATTTCTAATACTACAACCTACCTCAGCCTTTATATCCGACATTGCTAACCAGATCCTCAAACCTTACTTACTAGCTATATCTTGTTACAACGAGGAATAAAGTCATATAGGGATACTATTAAAATTCAGAAGCCTTAAAGTTTACTCTGGAAAATTCTCATTAGCACCATAAATTACTAAGTTACTGGCTGGCGATTTTGACCACTATTGACAGTCCTAGAGTTTTTGATGACCACCAATCAAATTCTTATAATTATTAATTAATTCACAGATCTCAATTTCACACTCTATATATTTACATAGTATTTGTACATCATAACCTTAATTCAAGTTATGCCCAATATACTGATATTGAGATTCTATACTCTAAATCTTGATTTTGTAATTTCTCACAAAAACCATAATCAAGTAAATACATGCCAGGAATTATTTTATCAAACCAAGCATTCAAGAAAAAAATCATCATCATCAGAGAAAGAAGGATCGCTGGTTGGCAATTCACCTTGCTTTGATAATCTCGAAAAAAATCCCTATCATTTAATTTCAATTCATAGATCAATATAGAATCATTAGATCACTAATAGCAATGTCGTATATCAAAATCATCACTAATGCAATAATTTAATACACTAACAAATGTTAATCTATCAATGTTTTATCTAGGTACTTATAGATTTATCCAAATTAATACTCTACCCTCTGAAACAAACTTGTGGAATAAAACAACCATCGAACAATAATGGGTTGCTAAATAGTGGAAATTTAAACAGCACCCTAAGTATCATATCTCTATCTTAATTATGTGGTTTGAACATGAAAAAACATGCTATATATGGATCAAGCTATCATGACTAGAAAAGAAAATAAGGAAAAGGAGTATTACTTATAAGAGTGAATTGAAACAAAGTTGGTAAAGAATATTTCTTCGTCTTTCTCTTCTTCTTCTTCTTCATCTTTTTGCAATGAATCTGTGCACATACGTGTATAATTGACTATCAATTAATCTTTCAATATAGGAAAGAAGTACAAAGAATCACAGAGACAATTACAATGATATAATTTACTATCAATCATAATCTTCCAACATAGGAAAGAATCATAGAGAATCATAGAGATAATTATAAGAATATTTGTCTATAAATCATATTTTTCAATAGATAGTTGACTATCAATTATATCTTTCGATATTCCCCTCAAGTTGGTGCATAGATGTCATACATATCCAACTTGCCCAAAAGTTGTAAGAACACTTGACTTGAAACAACTTGAGTATTGGCCAACTGATCTTTTGAATCTTAGGCAACTCCAAAAGTCTCTCATTCAATTTCTCCTTAAGGAAGAACTTGTCTATCTCTACATGTTTTGTATGATCATGTTGAACTGGATAATGGGCAATAGCACATGTTGCTTTATTGTTACAGTATAGTTGAATTGGTTGCCTAGGAGAATATTCCAAATCACCTAAGAGAAGCCTAAACCATAATTCTTCCCAAACTCCAAGTGACATACCTCTAAATTCAGCTTCTGCACTTGAACATGTAACGACATTTTGTTTCTTACTTCTCCAGGTAACAAGATTATGACCTACAAAGGCGAAGTACCCTGAAGTAGACCTCATGTCATCGATTACTTCAGCCCAGTTAGCATCTGTATAAGCATCCACGCTTTGACAATCTTTGTTTTTAGTGCACAAAATCTCCTTTCTAGGAGAAAATTTTAGATACCTCAAAATGCACATAACTACCTTTATATGTAGCTCTCCAGGGTTATGCATAATTTTTCTAACAATACTCAATGCATAGGCAAGGTTCCGTCTCGTTTGTGATAAGTACATCAGCCTTCTATAAGCATGGTATCTCCCTTTATCAACTGGTACCTGATTAGGCTCAATATACAATTTCAAATCTTCTTCCAATAGTGTGTCAGCTGGTTGACAAACTAACATACCAGTATTTTGTAACAAATCTAAGGCATATTTTCTTTGAGAAAGAAAGATGCCTTTATTAGATCAGAGCACTTCAATTCCAAGAAAATATTTCAATGGACCAATATATTTCAATTCGAATATTTTTGACAAGTAACTGTGTAGAGTATCCTTTCTTTCGGGTCATCTTTTGTGACTATCATGTCAACTGTATAAATAATAAGCACAATGATTTTACCCTCTTGTTTATTTAATAATAAAGTGTGGTCTGAATTGCTCTGGTGGTAGGAAAAAAAATTTCATGGACTTTGTAAACTTTTCAAACCACATTCTTGGAGATTGTTTCAACTCATATAAAGACCAACTGTAGGATGACTATATTCAAAAGGTAATCTCACAAAAGACGCTTTATTATTACGTCAAAGGCAGAGGTACTTGAGAACATAAGCGACGAAGATGATGGCCACATGGGAAGGAAGGATCTCGGGAATATTGACATCTTACAAGGACTATACTCATATTGTATGCGGTGATTTAAAATCACCGTGTTGGCGATCACATGAGAAAAAGTGGGTGAAATTCAATTCCAAGCAGAGAGTGACAGAAGGGAATCCAATATTGCTGCCTTCGTGACGGTCTAGTTCCAGAGCGATGGTGCGTCACGGTAAAGTGCCAGCTCGATGGAAAAGGGAGGAAACCGATGACGCCGCCTTGTTCCAGTCCTTTAGAAAATACCCTTCATCTTCCATCGCAGCCTTCCATTGATTGACTGATTGAGATCCCCAATTCCCTTCTTCACTTGGCGGAAGTCATAGAATGAGTGCCAACTTTGCTTTGTCCAACCCCTCCCCTGCACCTATAACAACCCCCCTACCCACGTTGACGGCTTCTTTCAAGGAAGTTTAAGATGTTGTATGGGCACTAGACTGACTCACTTTTTTGGTGGTGGGCATTTGGGAAAGTTGGGCTGATCAGGTGTCTTCATTCAAGCGATGGTACAGAGAAAGAACAAAACAAAGTGAGAGGCCGGGCGGCAGGGAAAAGAGTCGAGGTTATAAGGCTCGACGACCGGGAGAAGCAAAACGAAATTAGGATTTGGCCAAAAAAGATGCAACATTATGGATACCATGACAGATCACCATCGAGAAAGAAGAATTTCTCTAAATCACTTCAGGTTAGCGGGCTTTCAAGCATCTGAAATACGCTGGGGTTGTAAATGACATAGCGTTCTTGATAGAAAATGATGACTCCTTTAGAAAAACAAAGTTATTCAAGTTCTTTTTACCAAAGAAGTCTTGCTCTGACGGCTTGACTAGTCATCTACTAAAAAGGACCCTCCCTACTGTGCGCCCCTCCTTGAATTATTCGATCATGCAATACTTATTGAATACAAAGAACAAAATGCATTTCGTTCTCAATCATTTCGTGTCACCGGGTGTGGCTGAACCATCTACGATAGGGGGGACCGCACATGCGAGTTCCCCCGCATACAACTCGACGTGGCGAAGGCCCTATCCTTCATGCATCGGTAAGCGCTTCACTATAGCAAAGCGTCACTCCCCGCCGGTAGGCTAGAGTCGACGCTTCAACTACGAAAAATTTGCTCATCGCTTCTGGCCGCCGTCATTCTGTCACCCAAGATCCAAGTCAGCACCGGCAAAGATCTCGTCGATTCCTCATGGCCGGGCTGGCATTGGAAGCCATCTCCCTGTCGCCTATCTCACCCGGTAAAAATCTGTCGAAGGGTGAGCCTTCGCTTTTTGGATCGTCTTCTGCACAATGTGGTACCCTCCCATTTTTTGGTTTCCATCCCATTGGGTTTACCTTGTTCACAGGTTGACTCCATGGTAGCAAGAAAAGGCGATCGTCGTGCTATACTCCGGTGATCTCTTGCCTACCGAGGCAGGCTAACTCCCATCGTGTCCCAGATCACATTCCATCATCTCCTTTCATAGATGCAGTGCGGTTTTACGAAGCATCTAAGCACAGTTCAATCGCGTTGATCACTCTAGAGTTTTGGCGCCACGCCATCGACGTTTACATGTTGTATCATACACTTCGTTGCATAGTTTCCCACGCTTCATACCTCCCCTCCTCTTCATTCAACCTCATTTTTGCCCTCTTCGGGATTTTCCTTTATCTTCTTAACCTCTATAAGCCACGCATTCACGTGCCATCACATCAAATCATGTCATTACACAGCATGAAAGGTTTTTGCAGATTGAGCTTGTCGAGTCTTTGTAGGATCAGGTGTAGGAGCGAGCCAATTCCGATCAAGCCAGCAGGCGAAGATTGAATGGATTTGGTTTCGATGATCGCAAGTGACGGTGCGTCGCACTTATTGTTGAAAGAATTTGTCTAACCGTGCATATCAACTACTCAAAGTGCACATTGGCATGATGAACCCCCCCCCCCCCCATCGATGGTCGATGAAGAAATCGAGGGAACAAACATCAAAGACATGAACGGTAGGCCCTAGAGTCGACGGAAGAGAAAATATGGAGGTGTGATCGATAACATCCTTGTGTTTTCTGTTTGCACAGTAGTGTTAGTATAGTTTGATAAAAAGAAAGCTCGCATTCGTCTATGAAATAGACGATTTTGTAACGAAGAATATGAAAATGGAGACAGGAACGGGAGAAAGAATGCCGACAGAGATTTCGGCAACAGAACGAGAGGAAGGTAGGCAATGCTCGTATACGAGAAATCCTGCCCTAGGAATGAAAAGAAGATAGATGGGAGTGAGAGCCCACGTAAGACGAAGGGGCCTGGCTCAACAAGAAAGAAGGCAGCTCTTTCGATGCCCTACCGTAGGGCTATCAGGTTCAGACTAAAATATTTGTCTTTCTAGGCTTCCGTCGAGGGAGGAGAGCGAAGGGACCAAAATAGGAGGAGGGCGGTATTCCTGCTAGGGTTTCGACGAGCGTTGATAGTCGAATAGGTAGAGAGAAATATCCAGCTTCATGTCACTTTTTAACACAGCGATCAGCGACGCAGCAAGCGTAGGCTGAAAAGGCAATACTCTCATGTTGGAGTGGGGCGCGCCAAAGCAAAGCAACCCTGGGACCCCTCTGGGGTTAGTACTCGACGCTCCCACACCGTCTTTTGAAGGTGAAAAACTACAGGGCTGATGCTTCAAAATGGCTGCGTGGAGTGCAACGACTTTCGAGATGGACGTCCCGATGGGCGTATGCTTTTATGGGAACTCCACGATGGCTGGAAAGGGTATCTGGCTTCAATCGCTCCGAGGATGACTGGAAGAGACCGTATCTGAGTGATGATCGACGTGTTTAGTTTTTCACCTTCAAAAAACAGCACGGGAGCATCGAGTTCTGACCCCAGAGGGGGTCCCGGGCTGCTTTGCTTTGGCACGCCCCACCCCAACGTGAGAGTATTGCCTTTTCAGCCTACGCTTGCTGCGTTGCTGATCGCTGTGTTAAAAAATGACACGAAGCTGGATATGAGTTGATGTTGTTGGTCGAAAACAAAACGTCTCTCATTCACAATGGAATGGAACGGATTGGTCTCACTCAATGCTTTTCTTTTTTGTATTTTCATAATCAGAGTTTAGGCAAAGTTCGTTGAAACTTCGAAACTCAAAACCCGAATTCATTTACGATCCTTTCAAAAAGGTGTCAATCCCGACATCCGAAACCCACCGTCAATCCATTCTTTTGTTGAGGATCTGGCACGTCATGCCGTCCTGAGATTTACAGGGAGAAAAAAGGCTCGTGCTCGAATGCGTGACTACGGAGCGCCTATCGCATTTTTCCGGCACAGCACTCGAAAATGTTGGGTTGGGACAGCAATGACGACTGACCCTTATCGTCAGACGTAGAGGGGGAAGGAAAGAAAGGCCGAGAAAGGGAAGGTACACTGATGTGAGGTGGCGGGATTTGTCTGACTAGGTATGGGCCTGGCTAGCGACAGTGAATCGGTGCTCCTTTTGTCACTGATGAAGAAGCAGTGCACACAGAAAGGGAGAGTGAGGTTGGTCTAAGTGGAGACCAATATAGGCTCTAGATAACAAACATGCTTACAAGGTGCACAATAAGAATAAGACCAATAGAGACTTCATAACGGACCATTTGAGCTGCAGATCGTAATGCTCCTAGAAAATCATATTTCGAATATAGAGGACATTCCCAACAATCCACGAGCATACCCCACGATGAACCATACGAGCACATCCTCTGTCACCCCCACTATGCTTACGGCTCTATACCCCAACCCAATTTGCTCTAGTGGAGAAGGGTTGTCGCAGGTGAGACCGGAGATGGTGATTCTATAGAATGATGCTTTTCCGTGTCCTCTTCCATCCATTGACAGGGGGTAGCCCTTTCTTCGAGTATGGATGGTTTAGTACATTCATTCTGGAGCAACCAACGTGATGGTAACATAGACGGGGGTTAACGAAAAATCAAAGAGCTCTTCATCAAACAGGAAGCATGAGACAAGTACTCCCAGACGAACATCGGGGGCGGTCGATAGGTAGACAAGCCCATCATGTTTAATGCAAACAACCATGCTTCGTCATCAAGCTAAATGACTAAATGACGAATACTGACAGAATACTAGAGAACACCCTCCCGCAGCAGCTAGCCGGAAGTGAGCTCTTCCGAAACTCTTGCTGTCGAAACTAGAACTCCTGGAAGGGCTGAACCAATGGTGCTTCCTCTCCTATTGGGGATTACCACTTCCTTTCTCTACCGACGCAGCATCGTTCTTTCTTTCAGAACCGTTGCGCGTCAGCTTAATCTGTAGTATCATTCATCCTCAGACGCGCGGGAGCACGTAGGCTTTGATGCTGGAGTTTGCAAGAGAAAGGGAATCACTCGCCTCACATCCCTACAAATAACCTGACAAAGACATGATCCCAGACGGATACGTCGACATGTTCCCCCTCTTCCGACGCTCGCCTAAATCTTTGTGGTCGCCCGTTGATCGACAGTGAGGTGAGGTGAAACACAAAGAGCTAATGAGTGGGTAGGACAAGGTGTAGCGCAGTCTGGTCAGCGCATCTGTTTAGGTTCAAATCCTTTCTTAGCTCCAAATAAGAAACGCTTCGAGAGACTGAAGAAACTATGAAAGGCGTCAATCCCGACCATTTCCTGCCATGAATGGATAGAGTTGGGAGGGACTCTCCCTCCGTGTCAAAGTGTATTGGTAAGAGAACGAGCTAAAGTGATGCCGACGTACGGAGTCTGGCCGTGTAGTATTGAGACTAGTGATATGTTCACCGTCAAGAGAAAAGGCAAATCGACTCTATATCCCCCTTCTCTTTCTGGTCCCGCGACTCCGCTGACAGTTTAATGCTAAAAAAAATCTTTTGCGAGATAGACGAAGGCTCGTCGGGAGGGATAACCATTCATTAGGATAATCAAGAGTGCTACATCCCCTCCTCGTGGAAGGTTTGAAGGAAGAATGCGCAGTTGACGAGGGTAACTATCCTCTCAGATTCGAAGAGGGGAAGGGCCGAAGTTAAGCGCTCAACCGATGAGGGCATGCACATAACAATTCCTCATGAATTTCATCAATTTGAAAATGTAGATTTGTTGATTGTTGCATTCGATTAGAAAGTCTTGCGTCAGGGCGAACATGCAACTAAACTATAGAAATGTCGTACATAAAAAAAGGTTTGCTTCATTCTGCATGTGGTGAGAGGAAAGGATGTCCCAGGCTAGTCCAACCTATGTGTTACCTCTGACGGTAGTACGTCACTACTCCCATTGGGATTTTCATCCCCCCATCGCCCTGCCTATGCGAGTCCAAAGTAACCCGATGTTATAACAGCTGAATTTCATTAAGAAGAATGGTTGATCCACCACACCGCCAGTACTGCTGGGTCAGTTTACCATCACAAAAGTCTCAATCGAATTGGGAAACTTTCACTTGCATCTCCGCGTACATTGACTATTCCATTATATACGCCATTCGTTGGTTTGGATTTCAAAGTCCTTAACTCGGCTAGCCTCCTCAGACTAAAAAAAAGGAATTCAGTGGGGAAGGCTGGGAAAAGGTAGTTCTCGGTAATTCTGGGAGGAGGGATTCTCCTTTCCCCAGTTTAGAAAGAATCATTGACAACAGAGCAGGAGCAAGGTAGGCAATGCTCAGGATTGATGTCTTTCAATCCCCATCATGGCATGGACAGAAGTTGCCGGAAAAGAAGGACCCAACCCATCATGGCGTGGTAAAGGTCTTGTCTGTGGTCGTCACTACAAAGAGCAAACCCGGTCATTAAACATGTTTGACTAGTTTACTTCCTTGCACCGACCATCCAACAGACCATGACTAAATAGCCACTACTTGAAAGGACTATGTCCATGGGACCGCCACCCCCCACAAGGTACATCTCACGCCTATGGCCCGCTATAACTATCCAAGAAGACACTGTTCCCATCGGAAAACGCTTTGCTTCGATTTGACCGTCAACGGTGGATGGGAAGATGGTTTCCGTGAATCGACGCAATGTTGACAGAATCCAGCTCGAATTTCGACGGGAAAGTCTTAAACAAAATGAAAACACAGGCTTTATCCCGTGGGTCGGCGTCTGACGCCTTCTTTTCTTCCCTGGCGGGACAGTCTCACTCGGAACTGATCGATCATTCTAGGTTCGAGTGATCCTTTGTTGAATGTGGTCCCTTCTTTCTTCATTTTCTTTTTTCCCTGAAACAGGGCAACCGAATGAAAAGGGGCTGAGCTAAGGTGGAGGAACCTGCTAACCTACCGGGGGTATATACCGATGCACGATAGGTTAACGCAGACTAGTGACACATCGAGGACCACAGAGGGGTGGGTATCGATCGTCGGTCTCATTGAGGGGATCTAACTTCCTTTCCTGATGCCATTTCTCTTACAGAGATTGACGTCGACTTTTTTCTCGGAACTGGTAAAGAGTTGCTATTATTCTTTGACAATGAAGTGAATTCCTCCCTCCTGGTTTTAGCTTTTCTTCAGGATATTTCGTACGAGCGGACTGATTTTTCACACTCGAATAAGCATGAGGAGAGGTAAGCCTGCATTGGAAAGTTCAGCTTCGCGAACTCTCGGGAAGGCGAATCAGGGACTGTCGAAATCGAACTCGATGTGGATTAAAGAAGTATGGTCAGTGTGAAGCTGTAGGAAATACCAGATATAGATTTGACACACTCTTTCGACGTGAGTGAAGTTAGCTGAGGGGAATGCTCTGACGTAACCAGTCCTGCCAGTCGACAGGGGGTTCCCCCCTTCTACAACTATAACGGAAAGCCGCATGAGTGAAGGACCCATCATGTAGTCAAGGCGAAGGTCCATTGTGGACGTGAGGATCCCATTCGGAAGAGCCTTCCCGCTTATCCTACATAGAACTCAGTCCGATTAGTGCTCGCCCTTCCCTTGGACTAGGAGTTGATGGTATGCCCATCTTTCCGTAGAAGTAGAATGCCACAAAGAGGTTCACTCCCGTCTTCCTAATCCCAGAGCCGACGGAATCAATTTCGAGTGACGGAATTTACCCAGCTGTTTCGGCCCTTCCAAAAGCGAGGAATTATACTCGCATGGGTGGTCTTTTTCCTTATCTTTGTTGCTGGGATAGGGATTGATGAGGCAAAGAAAGCACAACTTTCTCCGTAGGGGAAGAGCCATATAGTGTTGAACGTCATGAGAAATGGAATGTATCATGACGTTGCAGAGGCATAGACATGAGTTACAGTTTCTGACGTTAGTTGGACCAGTTGTGAATGCTGGTGAAACTAGTTTCTCATGCGTCAGTTCATGGTTGGCAATCTCTTAGTACAGAAAGTCAGTCTGAACTTTCAAACCAATGCTCTGAAGCGGAGCTCTGAGGCCTACGGGAAGCAAAGAGATGACCGAACTGACAGAAAAGTTCCACTCCAACATAAACAGCCAATCTGAATTGTCCCTTCCTTCCCGGGGGGGAGACAAGGTATAGCGCAGTCTGGTCAGCGCATCTGTTTTGGGTACATAGGGCCATAGATTCGAATCCTGTCACCTTGATGTTCTGTACAGTTAGCGGAGACAAATGAATATCAATCGATTGAACAGATGGGCGTCTCATATAGACGGTGGGCCCCCCAATTCTCGGTACAAAGAGCCTGACAGCACAGTGCCCCATTCTATGCTACCGTCATGTGTTTTTTAATCTGCCCCTGTTCCTCTTCGTCGTGGCCTGTCTCTCTTCCCCAGTGGATTTGTCTGTGTTACGGTGTTTCTGGTTGTGCCTTCTGCTTTCCTCCTACATCCCTCCTTCTCCTGCGTTATCTGTGGAAGGCTGAGGCATGTGAGGCCCTAGTGTGGGCACCCCTCCCCGCCCGTAGGTCTCTACCCCGGTAGTGCCCTAGGGTAGTAAAGAGAGCAGTGAGTGTGGCTCCCTTCGATGTCCGGTTATGAGCAAATCCCTTTCGTCGTGAGTGGTCTTCCGTCAATAGAATCCTTCATGAGGATTTTGACTGTGATGATGTGGCTGACTTCGACGTAGAATCCCTTACCAACCGTTGATAGGCATTTAGGGAGGCCCCGAGATTGGAAACAATCCCTAGGACACCGTAGAAGGGCCACTTCCTGACTCCTTTTGTCGACGGAGCAGGAGCCGGAAGTGCGCGCAATGGGGACAGGAGTGAGGTACAAAAGGCCATTTCTGTCCACCTTCTCAGAGAGCCGTACGTGGATGTTACCGCTCATACAGCTCCCAGTCACCAAGCTTTCCGCTTTCCTCTGCGATGGAATGGGAGTGTGGATGAATCGACATCAAATAGAGTACTCCAATTTTTCTTATCATATCATAAATAACATGCATGATGACGAGCATCCCTTTCACAAAAACCTATGGATCCCCCCTCCCCGGGCTGGTGGTTGGCTCGGAATACCCCATAGTTGATTGTTAAAGATTCTTTCTGAAAGGCGTCAATCCCGACCATTTCCTGCCCTCGGGGTTTTCTCCATTCTGTTGCTATTGTGCTCTCATGGAATTCCTTTCTTTCAGCTCCAAAGAATATAGTGCTGCCAAAGGACTCTCTAAACCAGTCGGTCTCAAAGGGGAGATTTCTCCTCTTTTAGCACAGGGTTCCAGGTCTGTCCCACTTAAGACCCGTGTTGATCCCAAGGGGATAGATTAGGATCCCAGTAACCACAACGGAAAATGATCATTTTCTGATCTCTAAGGAGATAATTTTGAAGAAAAGGTTCCTCTCACTCACACCATGAGGAGGAACCTGAGAAGAAGTAAGGCTTGTGCTTCCCGTAGAACCATAAAAGAAAGAACTACTACTAAACTACTACCACGAAAAACTCAAATTCACGTGTGGGGACCAAAAAGTGAAGTTGTGGTCCCCAACAAGAAGCTAGACCATGACATGGATGGGTTCGTTCTCATTTCTTATGTGAAATGCCGCTCATCCACCAAGTACATATTCGACTACAAACGTACAGTTTACATCCGTGTTTCAAAAACTAAACGCTGGTCCTAGACTCGCATTTCTGAAGCAAAACGCAGAGCTCAGGATTGCATTTTTCAAGCCAAACGCTCAAATTCCTGATATACTATTTCAAGGGAATGCTTCAATTCCTTATCAAGATGTAAACGAAGAACAAAGGAGACTCTTCTTCCAAAAGTTCCCGCATCCTAAGGAAGGATAAAGGAAAGAGAAAAGAGAATGAATCTTGTACTCCTCTTGGAAGCACTAGTGGTGAGGAATATGAAGAAGTTAATCGTTCTGAACACTCGCACCATCAATCCAAGAATTTAGAACAGGATGGCAACTCACATGTTGCCTTGATGGAGAGCCTCCAGAACCAGCTCAACGCTCTTGTGCATAAAAGCGACTTGCAAGAGCTGGGGGTTGTAAGGCCGTATCTGATGAAGTGGAAGAATATACCATTCCCAGAAAACTACAAGCCTCTAAAACTCAAGTCCTTTGATAGTACATGGTTATCAAATCAGCACCTTTATTATTTCAAGTCACAGACAGGGCTTTTGACTGGAAATGATCCGATTATTAAACAAGTCTTTATTACGGGTCTAGCATTCGAATGGTTCCGATGATTGGAGCAGGGAATTTTTAACTCGTGGAACGATATAGAAAAGGGTTTCTTGACCAGGTTCTACGAATGACATGGAGATCTCGATACCGGTACTCCTTCCCACAAAGCAAAAGAAGGGGGAGTCAGCTTGAGACTTCATAAAAAGATTTAGGAATGATTCATTGAGATGTCCGCATGGAATGCCAAAAAAGACTTTAGGCGTAATCTCTCTACTAAAGTTCTTGCTAGGATGGGGGCTATGAAATCTTTTTCTCGGAAAAAAACTATCAACACAAGCCGAAGAAGTCGAAAAAATTGCACAACGGCTTGAGACTGAAGACGGAGGAAGAACAAGAAAATCTAAAGTTCTTCCATTAAAATAAAAATACCTATAAAATGATAAAAAAAAATTGGGATATAATCTTGCCGAAAGCATGGGTTGAATTTTGGAAGAGGAAGAAGAACTATACTTCAACCTTTTGTTCTACAAGGAAAGATGCCGAATTATTATGATAAAATTGGTAGGGGGTTAGGATATGTTACCACTCCTGAAATCTTTTCAGAAACAAATTCTGAAAAACTCCGAAATAGTCATTCATCTAAGTCGTTATGTTGGGATTTAGATTAAGTGTTGGAGCTATTTTTCAAGAAGTCTTCATCAATATGGTCTCCACAGACCAAAAAGAAAAAGATGAAGAGTTGCCACTAATCAAATAAAGTTCACTTACAGGGGAGAAGCCCATTTCTGACTAGGTCCATTGTAACTTTATAAGACAAAGTTCCTTTTAGGTGATTCTATTCTATAGCAGTGCAGTCAATATTCTGTGGTCCGTTATTTCATCAATTTTCCTAACAGAAGATATACAAGATTGCCGCTAACATGTAGCTTCACGCACCAACTGGGGGTACCAAACAAAAATTAATCCTACGTTTCTATGATTAAGGATAGAGGAAAAGTTTGGTATGTAAAGCCCAAACAAAATTTTCGCTAACCCATCGTGCTGGGGTAAAATCATAAACCGTGTAATGCTACTAAAGTAAGAGGAAGAGAATAAGTTTTTTGCCAACCCATCATGCTGGAGATAAAGCATGAACTGTCCTAAGACGCGAAGACTAAAGGAAGAGGAAAAAATTGACATGTAAGTGTAAATGAAATCCTTGCAAACCTCATCATGATAAGAGAAATAGTATGGGTAACCAAACACAAACGACGATTGATAAAGACTAACCAACATTGATAGCTGGGATTCACTAAAAAATTCATGACAAATCTGTTACAACAGTATCCTTACTCGATTATAAGGATATATCACTTCCCAAAATTGCTAAATAGAAGGGAGGAGGAAAAATTTGGCATGTAAATCCAAATGAAATCATCACAAATCTCATCATGCTAAGAGAAATAGCATGGCTAGCCCAGCATAAATGGTGGTTGGTAAAGACTAACCAAATTCGTTGATAGTTGGGGGTTTGTTAAAAATCCTAATATGATCGATCTCCTATCACGTTAAGATTTCACCTCTAACAGCAAAACTTCTTTCGTCGCTTTTCTCCCAGCGGATCTAGTGACCCAAAAAAAACCAAATTTCATTTCCACACCTCTGACAAAATAAAAATTTATTTTCACTAAAATTTGTCAAATTAAAAATTATCTCTGACAAATCAAAATTTATTTCCACCAAAATTTGTCAAGTTAAAAATTACCTATGAAAAAAATTAAAATTCATTTCCACCAAAAATTGTCAAGTTAAAAATTAGCTCTTGTTGGAGGTAAAAATTTCCAAATAAAGAGAAGATAGCAAAATAGCTCACAGAACACGAAACTAAGTCCGTAGCTCCACGTCAGGCCAGAAGCTTAACTCTGTGTGAGAGGTAAAAATGCGAAGCTAATTTCTTAGCTCCGCGTCCAGAGTATTTAACTCCGTGTGGGTAGATTTCTAAATCCTAAATTGATTGTGATTAGAATATGGGATTATCTAATACCTGAATTGCTTTCAATCAGAATCCAAATACAATAGATTTAAGTCAAAATCAAATATTTGATTATAATTCTTGATGGATATAAACGCCTTCTATTCCTATTCATATGGAAACTCTCATATCCAACTAAAGCCTATAAATACCCTTTTTGAGGAGACTTTAGGATCATTTTGATCTTTTGGCAATTTAAGTTACGCGCGAGAGCCTTGAAGCCATCGGATTAGCAGAGAGAGAGAAGTTAGGGTCGGCTATTATTTTCTTCAAAGAAAGATCTTTACGTTGGATCTTCAACAGGAACTACTAGTTAGATCCCATCGCCAAATAAAACCCACTTTTATTGTAAAAGAGAGCGATAAAATTATAAATTCTCTCGTTTATTTTTCTATTGTTCATCTTTCGTTGTAATCATTATAATCAATGGAAGAAAGCAAGATTTTTACGGAGAACAAACTGGAGACCATAGTGGGAGATGTCTCTTTTACTGAATAAGAGATCGTGGTGCAATCCGATATAAACAAAATTGGATGGGTCGTGGATGTGCTCATCGTTGAGATCGACCAGTAAAGGTATGAAGAATTTCTCTCCTCTAGATCAGGTGATCTGACTGAAATGCGGCGCTATCATTGCGTGATCTCTAAAACTCGTAAATCAGGTAATAAGGAATTCTTCATTAATCGGGGATCATTTGAGTCCGCGGTTATAGAGCCGTCGTTCAAGCAGAAAATCCCAAAGAGGGATGTTGTTCCTACGGTTGAACAGGGTCAAGAGACTGGTTTTACCAGATCTCAACTTCGAAATCGGAATTGTCGAGCAAGACGAAGAGCCCGCAAAGCCCGCATTAAACACGAGTCTGAAGCAGAGGCAGAACATGAGGCTATGACTTTAACTTGCAAACTGACTTGCGTTAATCGTAAGACCAGTTAAAATCGCATAAAACGCGAAGCTGATTTCAAGCCAGCATGTGAAGAAATCTCTCCATGCAAGGCTACAGATTTTGGACATGAAACCAGAAAAATTGACAACATTTGCATAAAACACGAGGCTAAATTCAGATACAAATCAGCATGTGATGAAGTTTCTCCATGCGAGGCTACTGAACTTGGCTATGAAACTGGCAAAAGTGCCAAAACTCGCGTAAAATGAAAAGTTAATTCTAAAGATAAGCCAGCATGTGAAGAAATTTTTCCATGCGAGGCTACGAAACTTGAGTATGAAACTGGCAAGAGTGCCAAAGTTTGCGTAAATTGCTAAGTAATTAAAAATAAGCCAGCATGTGATGAAAATTCTCCATGCGAGGCTGTCAAAAAACTTGAGCTAAGCATTAAATGCGAAGCCAAGAATCCTTATGTAAGTTGCAAGGTTATGTCAGCATGCGAGGATACTCCATCACACGAGGCTAAACAAACAAAAGAAGTTAAACTTCTCCAAAAATGCCAAGTCAGCGTAAAATGCGAGGCTAGCGTACGTGAAGCAATGGTTCAGCCTCACGTAGAAGCTTTGAAACGCGAAGTTAATAACAAGCTCCGCGTAAAAAGGCTAGTATACAGAATTAAGACGGATAAGCAATCTGTCGAATAGCAGTACGACACCACTGGCCTTGGAGAGTCTCAACAGGCACCGGGGTTTCTCCGACAACCGAGTGGACCCATGCCCAAAGCATAACTGAAGATTCTCCATTTTCTAAAATCCTTGACCTCAGAGATTATTTGACAAATAAAATGAAAGCGACTCAAACTCAGTCGCACTCGACATGCCATTGCGAGCAACTAATATCAGTTGTATTAAAAAATTATTATTATGGCAAGAAAAGAGTTTCTGTATTTGATAGAATAACTAAGTCTCATCAAAATGCTCCAAAAAGAAGAAAAAATAATCTAAGATATAGAGTCAAGAAAAAAGAATTAAAGGCAGTGACCTCAAATATGCTTCGTAAAGGTAAGAAGGCCATGAAAAAAAAAATGAGTCGGATGCAGATGATGACAACCTCACCATCTTACCTGACTCAAGTCAGATGTTGTCGCTCCTCGAAATTACAAGAAATTTGTAAAAGGTTCCTACAACGATGATAGTGACAACTCAACTATACCTTCCCCACAGTCATATACTTCTTTCTAACCAAGAAAATTGGCATCACACGTAGTGGACCGGTCCGATGATGTCGATAAGAAGTTTGAAGACCAAGAACAAATAATTCAAGATTAGTAAAAGGCCATTGATGACCTCAAACTAATGTTTCTAAAAGTGGTTGAAAATACCCTGAAGATAGTCAACGATAAAGCTAAAACTTCCTCAGAATCACAACCTAAGACTAATGAGGAACCACCACCCAAAATAAATGAAGATAAAGAAGAAAAACCTTATTCAATGCACGAAGAAGATGATAGGTTTTCCTTCCATGATTCTCATGAAGAGAAGATGGAAAAACTACAGAAGCAACTTGATGCATTAACACAGAAAAGGAGCTAAAGGAATAAGAGATTTCGAGGCCATACCCACATGATTGCAATTTTGCTCCTTTTCCTGAAAAGTAAAAACTCCTTAAATTGGAATCATATGATGGGAAGGGGTCCCCAAGCCAATGCATGTACTATTTCTTATCGCAAACCGGTCATCTAATGGGAAATGACCCCATAATGACAAGGTATTTGTAAGCACTCTGCGAGGGCCTGTTTTTATATGGTTCATACAGTTGCCCCCGGAAACCATTAATACTTACTATGATATGGAGAAACAGTTCTTTGCATATTTCTTTGAGGATGATACCGAAATATCAGTTCATTCCCTCCTTGCGACAAAACCAGTAGAAGAAGAAGCGGTCAAAGTCTTCATTGAACGCTTCAGGAAAAATTCCGTGCATTGTCGACACAGTATGACCCAGAAAACCCTAGTGGAAACCTGCAAGTATAATTTTAGGACCGGCGTGCTCATAAAAATGGAAGCCATCAAGTCCAAAACTTGGAAGGACTTGCAGAAGTAAGGAGAGTAGGTAGAAGATATAATCCGCCGAATCAAGAAATCTCATGGTACGAGAAACTCTACAAATAATAAGTCATATCCACAGAATCCTAAAAACAAAGGGGAGGTTATGATAGCATCAGATGCTACTCCAAAACTAACGAGTCCGGCAAAACCAAGACCTCAAAATCCGAGAGGTGTAGGTCTGAACAGGCCCCGACAAGATAGAACTTATATATTTAAGATTGAGCAGACATGTAATCTATCCATCTCCTCCTTAGAAAGAGTATGCTAAAACTTCCGGAGAATCAAAAACTGGAAAATACTAGAAAAACCAATGATGCTAATTATTGCCTGTACCACCAGAATATCGAGCATCTAACTAAAGATTACTATCCTCTCAAGAACTGGATCCAGGCATTGATAGAAGCCGGGGTTCTCACACTTAAAAAGGAATAGACAAAGATTTTCGCAAATATGGCAACTTGGTCATAGGAACAGTGAGTTTCTCGTAGGGGTAATGCCAGTGCCGACAGGAAAACTGATAGTAGCAAATCATGATCCTCATAAAAGGGCATAAAAAGGACTTACTCTGGTAACTACAAAAAGGGAGAGGTTATGTGGGTTTACCCGAATCTTCTGCAAGATGAATAGTGGATTTCGTCCAGCATGCAAAGAAGGAGGCGAATTAGTATTACTATCTTCGCAAATTTTAAAGAAAAATACAGAATTGTCAATGCACTAGCAGATTCAAAAGAGGAGGCCATAACTATGGCCACTCACCAGAACGAGGCAGATCTATCTGGTACTAGATCTGGCAAGGCTTATCTGAAAGATTATTCGAGGGGAGGCCCTAGCAAGGAAGCGGGGAGCCTATTGTAACGCCCCACTTCTCGTAGTGTAGAAAGCTGAAACGTTCGGCGTCGAATGACAACTCGACAAGCCTCAAAACAAAACATTACAGTTGCAATGAAATTTAATATGAATAACATACAGAAATAAACGATATATATTTTTTAAATCAAAGAGATAACAACTTCCTCTAAATAAAATCAGCAATATGTCACTACAATAAATTATTTCTGAATAAAAGAGCTGTCTCACATAAAACTAAAATGAAGTGCCGTATGCACTTATTACAGTTTTTTTAAAATGGAAGTAATTAATTAGAAATTTCATCACTCTTGTAGATCTACCAGTTCCTTAAAGTATGCCACATCTTGTTCTGTTTCTGGAGGATCTACTTCTTGATAACTGTCTGCATCTGGTCATGCATAACCAGGATCGTTAGTAAAGCAATCTAATATTAAATAGTAAAACATAACACATAACAATAATAATTCAATATCATGGTAGACATGCAAATAAAATGTAGAAGTCATTATCATTATTATTTTTAGTTGATGTCTTTTAATTATGGTATTTGAAAATTCAGGAAATATGAATATAGCTGGTCTGAACGCATCCCCGTCTACCCCAGGGAAAACGGAACAGTAATTTTGATCGGAGCCTATCCCGATCCTCCCAAAATGGGAAACAGTGGCGCAGTAATGATCGGTAATTTTGATCGGAGCCTATCCCGATCCTTCCAAAATGGGAAACAGTGGCACAGTTACGTCCAGCCATCTAATTCATATGAATCTAAATTTTTCCCAAATCCCAGTGTATGACAATTCCAGTGTAAGTTATTCAGTTTAGTTTAATGGATTGGTGATCATCATTAAATTTCAGTTTTCTGTGACAATCAATAGTAACAATAAAAAATAACATACAATGCAATAATTAATGATCTATCACCAATCCCATAAATTTCGGTGTCCTTTCAGGTTTTATTTCCAATATTCATTTTCCTCTTTCCTTTGTTAGGGAATAAAATATTCAATTTAGAAGTAGGTCACTATGAAGAATAAAATTTTAAAACCATCCATAATCATTTTCAAATGTAAAATTTGTTCAAATGCTTGTGAATATGTGCAACGACTGCTTCCTAAGAATAGGGCCTAGTTCGGCATAAGGTTTTAGCTAGAGAGACCCAAGTCTTAGGTAGCTTAAAAAAATTATTACATTACAAAAGGGCTCACTTAGCAAAGTTTCAACTGTGCGCCTCAAGAGTACATTGGTATGCGCAATTAGAATTTCTCCCAAACCGGGCATCGCAGGCCTCCTAAAGTTACGGGTTTAAATGTGCACCACGTAGTCTATAGTGAAGTGATTTACAACCTAAGAGAAATGGTGTCCACTAGTGACATATGTGCGCATTTAGAATTTACTAAAAGTTTCCTGCAAGTTGCAGGTAGCTCTACATGTGCCCATACGCTAAATAGTAAAGTGGTTTACAACATGGGAGAAATGGTGCTCACTAGTGAAATATGTGCGCAATTAGAATTTCATAAAGTTCCTGCAATGTTGAGGTAGTTCTAGATGCGTACCCAATACTATATAGTTAAGGTGAATTACAACATAGGGGAAAATGGTGCTAACTAGTAAATATGTGTGCATTTAGAATTCTCTAGAGTTTTCCTGCAAAGTGGCAGTTAGCTCTAAATGCACCCCACCTGCTATATAGTAAAGTGATTTGCAACTTTAGGGGGAAATGGTGTTCACTAGTAAATATGTGTGCATTTAGTTTTTTTTCCCAAATTGTCTTGTCATTGCAACCAAACAGAGGAGGAGAAATTGAAGTAGCGGCAGCAGCAGAAGCAGAAAAGAAGAAGAAAAAGAAGTAGTCTAAATGCACACTCCATACTACATAATAAGTGATTTACAACATAGGAGAAAAGATGTTCACTAGTAAAATATGTGCGCACTTAGAACTTCCTAAAGTTTCCTTGAAATTGCAGCCAAACAAAGAAAGGAGAAGAGAAGGCGAAGCAGTAGCAAAAGCAGGAGCCAAAAGGAGAAGAAAAAGTAGCAGTTCTAAATGCACACCCCATACTAAAGTGAGTTACAACATAGGGGAAATGGTGCTCACTAGTAAAATATATGCGCATTTAGAATTTCCTAAAGTTCCTTGTCATTGCAACCCAACTAGACAGGAGAACGAGAAGCAGAAACAGGAAAGGATAAGAAAAGAAATCAACTACCCAAAAAAAAACTCTTCAATCCGACGAGGCCATGGCAGAGATCGGTAGAGCCGATATCGTCGACGGCCACTGGCGTTGGCCTCGGCCGGATCGCCTTGCCGACCCTAACCCGAATCCTCGACCGACGAGGGCAGCAGCAGAGATCGATTGAGTCGAGATCGTCGACAGTCACTGGCGTTGGCCTCGGCCGGATCGCCTTGCCGACTCTAACCCTAAACCTCGACTTCAATGGCTGCAAAATTGCCTCGCCATTAAAGCAGAGCTACAAACAATCCAAACAAAAATTTATCTTGGGTGAAATCAGAACCCAAAACCCGATATCGGAATGAAAAGGCAAAACATCACCATCTCTGAGAAGCAAGATTTTGAGGGATCGGAGCTTGTAAAAGCAAACCCCAAATATTTGAGAGAACACACATGTTAAAATGTATACTCACAGCGCAAGCCTTTTCCCTGCTTGAAGAGAGAGGGAGGGGAAAATTCTATTCACGCACAATACTTCCCACATTTCTCAGTCGAGGAACTCAAGATAATTTAAATAGTCATACAGGTTTCCTTTTCTATTTTGACATGATACAATCTGCTGTTACTCGTATATATACGGTTCTGTGTAAGAGTTTCAAAGATAATTGCAACATTTCCGAAAGGCTACCGTGCACATTTATCAACAACCAAGGAATCATTGGTATAGATGATAAAAAAAAAATATTTATTTTATTCAGAAATTTAAACATCTATTGGGTATAAAATATATGTAACACAACTCCTATTTTTAAATATTATAAGGGAAACTATGCTACTGCACACTGCAATTCATTGTGTATAAAACATTGGTGCCAAAGATTTTCTATCAAGGATTAAACCTTTTAATTAAATAAAACAGAAAATATAAAAAAAATAAATGTAGCATGTTAAAGTGAGTAAAAGAACTCACTTTAGCCGAGTCTCTTCTTTCTTCCCTTTCCTTTCCTTACTTCCTTTCTCTCTCCTTCCCGTACGTTCTGAAATTTTCTGCGTTCCAGAGAAGAGGGAAGGACCTTATTTTATTTTTATTGAGATAAAATCTTGTTGGTTGAGATAAAATTTTGTTGTTGAGATATAATCTTGTTTGGTTGAGATATAATCTTATTGTTGAGATATAATCTTATTTGGTTGAGATTTAAATAATAAAGTTTTGGATAAAGATAATTATGAATTTATTTTAATCTCAACCACTTTTATATCCTCATCATAATAGAAAACAAACCCCCCTTTATCTATTTATTTTTTTTCCAGATTTTAATTTATTTTAACTTAATTTAATTATTATTATTTATTTATTTAATTTTTTTTGAACTGAATTAAATACAAAAATAGGAAAGTGGTCGTTACATTCTACCCCCCTTAAGAAAAAAATTTCGTCCTCGAAATTTCTTTAAACTCAAATGATATAGAGGAGTTATACCTTTACTCAAATAAGTGGGGAAAACGCTCTCGAATGTCTTCCTTAGTGTCTCCAAAACTATCCTTAAATGCTTAGTGGGATCCTCTTCGGTCCTTGAATACACTAATATGTCATCTATGAACACCACAACGAATTTATCCAAATATGGAAGAAAAATCCGATTCATTAAGTTTATAAAAATTGCAGGTGCATTCGTCACTCCGAATGGCATCGCTGAGAATTCAAAGTGCCCATATCGAATTCGGAACGTCTACACTTTTACTTGGTGATACCTAGACTTAAGGTCCAACTTGGAAATTACCGTAGCACCACTAAGCTGATCGAACAAGTCATAAATTCTCAGTAGTGGGTATCAATTTTTGGTAGTGACCCTATTTAATCCCCTGTAATCAATACATAATTTTTTTTTTACCTCCGTCTTTCTTCTCAGTCAAAAGTACTGGAGCACCCCAAGGGGAAGTATTTGGTCTAATGAAACCTTTGGCTTACGACTCGTCTAATTGTATCTTCACTTCTTTTAGCTCTGTTGGACCCATTCGATATGGTGCTAGAGAGATTGGTGTAGTACCAGGAAGAAACTCAATAGCGAACTCCACTGCCCTGTCTGGTGGTAATCCTGAGAAATTCTCGAAGATGTCCAAAAACCCTGACACCACTGGGATATCAGTGGATATGGCATCCATTTGGACTACTACTCCCTCCGTAGGTCGAGCTCTAAATTCTGCAGGTTCCTTGGTGTTGCTGCCGCCAATGAACTCGAACTCTGGGTGATTCGGTATCCTGAAGATGACGCTTCTCCTCCGACAGTCAATAATTGCATGAAAGGTACTTAACCAATCCATTCCCAATATCACGTCAAATCCGTGAGTATCAATAATTAGGAAATTAGCATAAAATTCCCTTCTACAAATTACCACAGGACACAATCTACACATTTGAGTAGAAACAATACCCCCATTACCCGTATTATCTTCCATCTAGTGTTCAGGTTCTCATAAGGTATGGCATGTAGTGTCACAAATTTAGAAGAAATAAAGCAATGTGATGCTCCTGAGTCAAATAAAACTGATGTGGGTATATGATTGACTAGTATCATACCTGCTACCACGTCATCTGACTTCTCTGCTTGATTTGCGGTTAGGTTATATGCTTGTCCGCATCCCATGTCCACTGCCTTATTCTTCTTAGCCTGCTCATAAACTCTATTCTGAGGTGGAAGTGGTCGCCTATTCTGATTTCCATTCTGATCCTTTTGTGACTGCTATTGTTGTTGAAATACTGGAAGGCGAGGTGTTGGCCCCATGTTCCTCCTTCGTGGACAATCCCCGATCTTATGTTCACTTGATCCACATGCTAGACATAAGTTGTTAGCGTACCGACACTCCTTGATAGTGTGTCCTAGCTTCTGGCAATATGTGCAAGTAACCCTCTATTGTGAAGAAGTGACCAGACGCTTCTCAGTATTCCTAGATGAAGTTCCTCCCAATATTTGACTGGCCAACCTCTTGGGTGCAGAAGACTGAACCCTCCTTTCATTATTTATCACCTGCTCTATATCTCGAGCTGCATCAATAACTTCAGCATAGGTCTCAATTCTGGAGGTTACTAAATACTTTTGGATATCTATCCTCAATCCCTGTTGGAAGCGATGAGCACGATCTGCTTCATCTGATACCATATATGGCGCAAATAGACTCAGATGAGCAAACTCTGATGCATACTCTTCTACTGTCATTCCTGCCTGCCTCAAGTTAATAACTTGGTGCTCCATTTCCCTCCTGGCTGCTCTAGGAAAGAACCTTGTAAGGAAACTCGTTGTGAAAGCATCCCAAGAGATTGGTTGGGATAGTCTGTTCTCCTCTGATTGCCACCAAGTCCTTTCTATATTCGTCAATTGAATTTTGACGACACTCACTTTGTCAGTATCTGGAATCTTAGCAGCTCTTAATAAATCTACATGAGCTATTGTTCAGCTTCAAAGGCTCCCACTGTCCCCGAGAAGTTAGATGGATGAATGTGTCTGAAATCAAATATCCCTCCAGGACGTTGGTCCCTCGGTTCTGCCACGAGATCTAAGGCCGCCATCACTCCTACTCGAAAGGCTTCGGCCTGTTGTTGTTGCGCGTCGACCATCTTACTAAGCAGTCCTAACATTTCATTGGCTTCAGTGGTGTTCGAGGTTGAGCCAGAATTTGCTCCATTCTTATTAGTTTGACGAGCCATCTTTTTGAGGAAACAGGATAATGTAAGTATTACTTAAATAAACGTAAATAGATATATTTAGAAAAATCATATTTATGTATATATAGATATATAGTCGTATTGAACCTTAAATAGTTTAGCGAAATTAAACTATTATATTTATTTATCTATTTATTTGCCGACTGTAATGATATTCAAGTTTGTTCAAATCACTTGAACAGACTTAAAGAAGCCTGGGCTCTGATACCACTTGTAACGCCCCACTTTCCGTAGTGTGGAAAGCTGAAACGTTCGGCGTCGAATGACAACTCGACAAGCCTCAAAACAAAACATTACAGTTGCAATGAAATTTAATATGAATAACATACAGAAATAAACAATATATATATATTTTTTAAATCAAAGAAATAACAACTTCCTCTAAATAAAATCAGCAATATGTCACTACAATAAATTATTTCTGAATAAAAGAGCTGTCTCACATAAAACTAAAATGAAGTGCCGTATGCACTTATTACAGTTTTTTTAAAATAGAAGTAATTAATTAGAAATTTTATCACTCCTGTAGATCTGCCTGTTCCTTAAAGTATGCCACATCTTGTTCTGTTTCTGGAGGATCTACTTCTTGATAACTGTCTGCATCTGGTCATCCATAACCAGGATTGTCAGTAAAGCGATCTAATATTAAATAGTAAAACATAACAAATAACAATAATAATTCAATATCATGGCAGACATGCAAATAAAATGTAGAAGTCATTATCATTATTATTTTTAGTTGATGTCTTTTAATTATGGTATTTGAAAATTCAGGAAATATGAATATAGCTGGTCTGAACGCATCCCCGTCTACCCCAGGAAAAACGGAACAGTAATTTTGATCGGAGCCTATCCCGATCCTCCCAAAATGGGAAACAGTGGCGCAGTAATGATCGGTAATTTTGATCGGAGCCTATCCCGATCCTCCCAAAATGGGAAACAGTGGCACAGTTACGTCCAGCCATCTAATTCATATGAATCTAAATTTTTCCCAAATCCCAGTGTATGACAATTCCAGTGTAAGTTATTCAGTTTAGTTTAATGGATTGGTGATCATCATTAAATTTCAGTTTTCTGTGACAATCAATAGTAACAATAAAAAATAACATACAATGCAATAATTAATGATCTATCACCAATCCCATAAATTTCGGTGTCCTTTTCAGGTTTTATTTCCAATATTCATTTTCCTCTTTCCTTTGTTAGGGAATAAAATATTCAATTTAGAAGTAGGTCACTATGAAGAATAAAATTTTAAAACCATCCATAATCATTTTCAAATGTAAAATTTGTTCAAATGCTTGTGAATAGGTGCAACGACTGCTTCCTAAGAATAGGGCCTAGTTCGGCATAAGGTTTTAGCCAGAGAGACCCAAGTCTTAGGTAGCTTAAAAAGATTATTCCGTTACAAAAAGGGCTCACTTAGCAAAGTTTCAACTGTGCGCCTCAAGAGTACATTGGTATGCCCAATTAGAATTTCTCCCAAACCGGACATCGCAGGCCTCCTAAAGTTACGGGTTTAAATGCGCACCACGTAGTCTATAGTGAAGTGATTTACAACCTAAGGGAAATGGTGTCCACTAGTGACATATGTGCGCATTTAGAATTTACTAAAAGTTTCCTGCAAGTTGCAGGTAGCTCTACATGCGCCCATATGCTAAATAGTAAAGTGGTTTACAACATGGGAGAAATGGTGCTCACTAGTGAAATATGTGCGCAATTAGAATTTCATAAAGTTCCTGCAATGTTGAGGTAGTTCTAGATGCGCACCCAATACTATATAGTTAAGGTGAATTACAACATAGGGGAAAATGGTGCTAACTAGTAAATATGTGTGCATTTAGAATTCTCTAGAGTTTTCCTGCAAAGTGGCAGTTAGCTCTAAATGCACCCCACCTGCTATATAGTAAAGTGATTTGCAACTTTAGGGGGAAATGGTGTTCACTAGTAAATATGTGTGCATTTAGTTTTTTTCCCAAATTGTCTTGTCATTGCAACCAAACAGAGGAGGAGAAATTGAAGTAGCGGCAGCAGCAGAAGCAGAAAAGGAGAAGAAAAAGAAGTAGTCTAAATGCACACTCCATACTACATAATAAGTGATTTACAACATAGGAGAAAAGATGTTCACTAGTAAAATATGTGCGCACTTAGAACTTCCTAAAGTTTCCTTGAAATTGCAGCCAAACAAAGAAAGGAGAAGAGAAGGCGAAGCAGCAGCAAAAGCAGGGGCCAAAAGGAGAAGAAAAAGTAGCAGTTCTAAATGCACACCCCATACTAAAGTGAGTTACAACATAGGGGAAATGGTGCTCACTAGTAAAATATATGCGCATTTAGAATTTCCTAAAGTTCCTTGTCATTGCAACCCAACTAGACAGGAGAACGAGAAGCAGAAACAGGAAAGGAGAAGAAAAGAAATCAACTACCCAAAAAAAAACTCTTCAATCCGACGAGGCCATGGCAGAGATCGGTAGAGCCGATATCGTCGACGGCCACTGGCGTTGGCCTCGGCCGGATCGCCTTGCCGACCCTAACCCGAATCCTCGACCGACGAGGGCAGCAGCAGAGATCGATGGAGTCGAGATCGTCGACAGTCACTGGCGTTGGCCTCGGCTGGATCGCCTTGCCGACTCTAACCCGAAATCTCGACTTCAATGGCTGCAAAATTGCCTCGCCATTAAACCAGAGCTACAAACAATCCAAACAAAAATTTATCTTGGGTGAAATCAGAACCCAAAACCCGATATCGGAATGAAAAGGCAAAACATCACCATCTCTGAGAAGCAAGATTTTGAGGGATCGGAGCTTGTAAAAGTAAACCCCAAATATTTGAGAGAACACACATGAGAAGTCATATGCTACAATGTATACTCACAGTGCAAGCCTTTTCCCTGCTTGAAGAGAGAGGGAGGGGAAAATTCTATTCACGCACAATACTTCCCACATTTCTCAGTCGAGGAACTCAAGATAATTTAAATAGTCATACAGGTTTCCTTTTCTATTTTGACATGATACAATCTGCTGTTACTCGTATATATACGGTTCTGTGTAAGAGTTTCAAAGATAATTGCAACATTTCCGAAAGGCTACCGTGCACATTTATCAACTACCAAGGAATCATTGGCATGGATGAAAAAAAACAATTTATTCTGTTCAGAAATTTAAACATCTATTGGGTATAAAATATATGTAACACAACTCCTATTTTTAAATATTATAAGGGAAACTATGCTACCGTACACTGCAATTCATTGTGTATAAAACATTGGTGCCAAAGATTTTCTATCCAGGATTAAACCTTTTAATTAAATAAAATAGGAAATATAAAAAAAATAAATGTAGCATGTTAAAGTGAGTAAAAGAACTCACTTTAGCCAAGTCTCTTCTTTCTTCCCTTTTCCTTTCCTTACTTCCTTTCTCTCTCCTTCCCATACGTTCGGAAATTTTCTGCGTTCCAGAGAAGAGGGAAGGACCTTATTTTATTTTTGTTGAGATAAAATCTTGTTGGTTGAGATAAAATTTTGTTATTGAGATATAATCTTGTTTGGTTGAGATATAATCTTATTGTTGAGATATAATCTTATTTGGTTGAGATTTAAATAATAAAGTTTTGGATAAAGATAATTATGAATTTATTTTAATCTCAACCACTTTTATATCCTCATCATAATAGAAAACAAACCCCCCTTTATCTATTTATTTTTTTTCCCATATTTTAATTTATTTTAATTTAATTTAATTTATTATTATTTATTTATTTAATTTTTTTTGAACTGAATTAAATGCAAAAATAGGAAATTGGTCGTTACACCTGTAAAACAGAAAGGGCTTCATTTTCAGAAAGGTGCAAAGAAGAATGATGAAGCGAAAGATGCCCCATTCCAATTTGACATCATAGCTTAGTTGGCTAACATCCCGACTTGTGTCACACTTTACGAGCTGTTACGTTTGTCCAAGTCAACTCGGGAAGCACTAAGAGAAATTGTAACAGACTCCGAATCTTTTCTGGCACAAATCGTTGAACCATCCAATGAAGAAAGAGATTTTTTCCCTAACTGTTACCAAGTGAGAAGGCAAATTTTGCAGATAAACTTCTCGCCAGAAGACATGCAGGTGAGGAACACAAAGCATAACAGGCCTTTATATTTTTACTGGATATGTTGGATCCACCAAAGTAGACCACATAAAAATGATTATGGATATGCACTGAGCATCATCCTAAGAAGACTAATGCAATTATTGGGAATCTCGGCGTATTGTCTCACACCAACAAACACTACGATATTTGGTTTCAACGCTAATGACAGTTGTCTTCTTGGCAAGATTAGACTCCGATGCCAAATCGAAGATCTGAAAACAGAGGTCACATGTTACGTCATCGATGCAGACACGTTGTACAATATCCTGTTAGGGCCATGGATCCATGCCTACATAATAGTCCCGTCGACTCTCCACCAATGAATGAAATACTATAATGAGTAAGAAGAAGTCCGAACTCTGATTGCGGATAAGCAACCTTTTAAAGGGTTATAAAACTATTTTATCATGCCATGCTATACAAGACTGCTCATGAGATCCCCCAAGAGTATGAAGAATTCTGCGACAACAGCAATGAAGCAGATACTGAGTGTGAGTCTTCTGAAGAAGATGGTGGTGATTATGAAATAAATCCCAATATAGATATCAACAAGGTTAATGTAACCAACACTGTTAGTGACAAAGCCGAATGGGTTAATAATGAAAAGATAAAGTTGGTTTATGAGCCTGCTGTTGCTACTGATTTGGAACTCTCTGGCACTACCACAGAGGCAGATGGCTTGTCCGAACTTGAGGTTTTGGAAGCATATCGCCAATCAGATCATCCCTCCTCTCAGGTCCAAAATAATTAGTGGCCAAAATAATGTTTTCGAAGTACCTTCTCAACAAACGCATCAGAAGCGTATTGTGTTTGGCAAAGTAATGACGCCACCTACTCAAAAACAAAGTCGTGAGAATGATGAGCAAACATCACCTCAATTCCACCATTATGAACAAAAATCCCAAAAATGAATGATGAATTATAACTTAGCCCAAAGCCAGGATTAAATTTTGGAAAGGGACTACGAAATCTTCTACTTTCCTTTAAGCCAAAGGGTAAAAGCCCTGACTATTATCATAAGACTCAAAGAGGGTTAGGATATGTATCCACTCCTTCGACATTGTCAAACAAATTCGAAGGGACGACTCCGATAGACAGTGAGTTTGGTCCGCCAGACTAAAATTTCGATCAGAGTACTGGTACTCTATTCCAGTTTTTAGCAGCGAATATGGTTTTAGCCACACCCGAATGCAATGAAGAACCAATTGATATTCAAGATGAACCATGGGTTAAACATATGGTTACCCTCCGGGACATCTGTTTTAAACAACGTGATCCGCCCACAGAAGATAAAATAACACAAGTTAATATAGGGACTAAGGAGTATCCAAAATCCATTTTTATAAACAAAGCACTAATTCCCACAGAAAAAGAAGAGCTTATAGCTCTCATTAGGGAATACAAAGACATGTTCGCATGGAGTTATGAAGATATGCCTGGACTAGACCCCCAGGTCGCTATGCATCGCTTGAATATCAGAGAAGACGCCAAGCCAGTCAAACAGCAGTAAAGGTGCTTCTGACCAGAGTTAGTGGAAGCCATAGAAGCTGAAGTTAACAAGTTGATAACTTCAGGATTTTTTAGAGAAGAACAATATCCCAATTTGGTGGCGAATATAGTTCCAGTTCGCAAAAAGAATGGTAAGATCCAGATATGCATTGATTTCTGAGATTTAAACACCGCATGTCCCAAGGATGAGTTTCATTTTTCCGTTACCGACGTGATAATAGATAATACATGTGGTTGTGAGAGAATCTCCTTTATGGATGGATTTACTGGCTATAACCAGATCAAGATGCACTCAGATGATGAGAAGCACACGGCTTTTAGAACACTGATGTGAGTGTACTGTTATACAATGATGCCCTTCAGACTTATGAATACTCGGGCCACTTATCAACGTGCAATGAGCGTCATATTTAAAGAACACCTTCGCAAAACTGTGGAGTGTTATGTGGAAAATCTTGTTGTCAAAAGCAAGAACAAAGAGGATTATCTTCAGGACTTGAGAACAGTTTTCAATCTCATGCGAAGACATCACCTAAAGATGAACCCTGCGAAATCTTTTTTGGAGGGTATCCAGTGGAAAGTTTCTTAGATTCGTGGTTATCTCAAAAGAGATTTTTCTTGATCCCGACAAAGTGAAATCAATCAAAGAAATGCCGCCATCCCAAAGTCTTAAAGAACTAAGGGGATTACAGGAAAAATTGGCCTATATCCGGTGCTTCATTGCAAACTTATCAGGGTGGTGTTAGCCATTCTCTAGACTCATGAAAAGGGGATTTTCTTTGTATGGGACGAGGCATGCCAGCAGGCATTTGATGACCTCAAAGAGTATCTTACAAAACCTCCTGTTCTCGTGTCCTCCGTATCGGAAAGACCATTCCTCATTTATGTGAGGGCTATGGATCACGCTCTAGGTGCATTGCTCGATCATGAACACGATCTTAATTATTTGAGCCGGACAATGATGGGGCCGGAACATAGGTATATCCCGATCGAGAAGGAATGTCTAGTCCTAGTATCGCTATCCAAAAAATGTGTCACTACCTCTCTGGGCAGACCATTCACGTCATATCTCGGGTCAATCCACTGAAGATCCGCAGGTATTAATAGTACCTGGGGGCAACTGCATGAACCAAGTAAAGGCAGACCCTTACAAAGTACTTGCGAATACTTTAGTCATGATGGGGTCATTACCCATCAAATGTCCTGCTTGGGACAAGAAGTAATAGATGTGCTGACTAGGCGATCCTTTCCCGTCATATGGCTCTAATTTGAGCGGCTTATACTTCTGTGGGTATGGTATCGTATCCCATTTAGGAGGATATGGTCTTGAAACCCCTGCTTCTTTCAACTCCTTTTTGCGCATAGTGCTTCGAGTTGATTTTGTAGCTTTTCTGTTTTCTCATCATTCGGATTATGAAAAGAGAACTTATCCTCCTCATCATGCGTTGAGCGGGCTTTCTCCTCCTGTTCTTCTTCATTCGGAGTCTCCCTACCCTTTTTGGCATTATCCTCAACAACTTTCAAAAGTAGCATCTTAAGGTCTTCAATCATTTTCTGTTGCTCGCGAATCATTCTTTCTTGAGCTTCAAATCTCTGATTGATATCATCCGATTTATCTGCCATGTGCGATGCTGATTTCTGTAGTCGAGATGACGCAGAGGAACGAGGTGAGGCTATGGCTGAATTATCACTGTCTTCGTCGTAATGACCCTTTGCAAGCCTCTTATAATTTCGAGGCGGGATGGCTCCTGATTTTAGTCGAGTGTTATGAGGAGGTTCTTCGTCACTCGATTCCAAATCATCATCTGTCTCTATAATCTTCTTCCCTTTTCCCACCATGTTGGAGGTTACAGCTCTCCAGTATTTTAGGGAAGCAGTCTTTGGTTTCTTAGTAGGGTTCTTGTCTGACTCGGTTAATCAGTCAAACACAGATACCCTGCTCTTGCTGCATCCACAGTTGTCCATCACGGCAGACACCGCTGTCATAAGCTGCTGACAATGACAAACAGGTTTAGCTCGAAGTTGTTCTATGCCTCTCTTCTTAGACAGATACTCCCTGAGATCAGCGCCTTTAGCTATGGAGTCATGAGGTCCATCCGACTTTTGCAAGGGTCTAGGAACCCACTGAAGCTTCTTTGACTGATCAACCCTAATTCTGTAGTCGGATTGGTCTTCGCGGGGCTTAGAAGTAGCTTTGCGTTTTATATTGCGAGCCAGAAGAGTAGCTCCGCGTTTATCATCGTGAGCCTGGAGAGTAGCTCCGCGTTTATCCACACCAGCCTCGCGTTTTACGCTGGCATAGCATGTTCTCAGAAGTTTCTCTTCCGTAGTCTTAGCCTCGCGCGGAATAATATTCCTATACGCTGGCTTGCCCTTGTGGTTATTACAAGTCATAACTTCGCGTCTCGCGCGATTCCTTCGACTGACAACAATTTGCCAATCATCTTCGCGTTCCTCGCAAGTATTAGATATCTTGCGTTTCTCGCAAGCATTATTGGCCTTGCGTTTCTCGCTTGGCTCAGTATCAGCCTCGCGTGGAAAATCACACGCTGGCTTTACAAAATTTTTATACTCGCGTTTCTCGCGAGTGTGAGATATTTTGCGACTAGCACAAATCTTACAGGCTTCGTGTCTCTCGCTAACCTCAGCAATAGCCTCGCGCAGAATATCGCACGCTGGCTTTAATGAATTTTCATAATCGCGTTTCTCGCGAGTGTTATAAGTCTTGCTTTTCTCGCAAGTAGCCTCGCGTTTCTCGCTTGGCTCAGTATTAGCCTCGCGTGGAAAATCACACGCTGGATTTACAGAATCTTTATACTCGCGTCTCTCGCGAGTGTCAGATACTTTGCGACTAGCGCAAATTTCGCTGGCTTCGCGTCTCTCGCTAAGCTCAGCGGTAGCCTCGCGCGGAATATCATGCGCTGACTTTTCCTTACTTTTAAGGCAAGTTGCAATTTCGCGTTTAACGCGGTAGAGACTGGTCTCGCGGGTAGCGCGAGCCAGTTTGCGAGGGACCATAGTCTCGCATCCTCTGGTATTAGCTCCGTGTCCAAGGCGGGCTTTGAGGGCTCTGCGCCTCGCTCTGGTTCCTGTTTCGGAGTTGGGTTCTAGTCAATCCAGTCCCCAGGTCTTCTTCGGCAGTCGGAAGCTCATCCTCGGCTAGGATTTCTTGTGTGGACTCCGGCTCTATAGCCACAGTCTCCAAGGATCCCCGTCTCTCGGTGGATGCCTTTCTACCCGTCACTCGGGCACTGGAGTACATGCGACGATAGTGTCGTGTCTCATCCACGTCACCTGATCCGGAGGAGAGGAACTCCTCATACTTCTGCTGGTCGATTTCAATGACCAGTGTGCTTACTTCGGATCCGATCATGTCGACGTCCGATTGCGCCACAATCTCTTCATCAGTGAAAGAGATGGCTCCCACTGTGGTCGCCAGTTTGTTCGCCGCAAAACTTCCTTTGCTTTCTTCCATCGAATACAGCTTAGATTATAACGGAAGTGAACAAGAGATATAAAGAGAACAAACGAGAGGATTTTATAGTTCAATCTCTCTCTTTTACAATGTATCGTGGGATCAGTGGCGATGGGATCTGTCAAGCAATTCCTGTTGACGATCGGTATGTCGAAATCTTCTCTTTTAAAGATATCAGCCGACTGTAGATTTAATCTCTTCTCTCGGTCTCTGCTCTTCACGAATCCAAGGCTCTGTGCGTAACTTGAACTCTCTGAGATGCTGAGAAGAATGATCACAAAAAAGCTTCAAGGCTCTCTCGCGTACTTGAATTGCCAAAGGATCAATTAAGCCGAAAAGAAGGAAGAAGAAGGCCTCTGATCTCTCGTTTTGATTCGTTCAAGGCTCTCAATCGTAACTCGAACTTCACAAAACTTCCGAAAGATCCCAAAGGATCCCCTAGGGTTTCACCAGAAAGGTATTTATAGCCCCAGGAAGATTTGAGAGTTTCTATCTGAATAGAATTTGCTCTCATCAAGGATTCCAATCAAATATTTAATATTGATTTAAATCTCTTGATTTAGAATTCTGATTGGACTTGATTTGGTATTTAGATAACCCAAATCATAATCTCAATCAATTTGAGATTCTGGTTATTTGCTCACGCGGAGCTAATGCGGAGCTAAATAACCAAAAACGCGGAGCTAACGCGGAGCTACTGATCATCTCCGTGTTTACTCAAATGCGAGGCTACAAATAGCCAGACGCGGAGCTATGGAATTAGCTCCACGTTCTGTTGTGGAAAATCCTTTTTTACTTAGAAATTTTCACTACCAACAGCCACAAGAGGAAAGAAACAATGATATAAGGCTCACTGCAAAACCAAAACCACATAATAATCGAGATTCCTCTAGATTACAAAGGACACACACTTTCATAGATAAACAAGCAATCATGTTTTTCCAGCTACTGAACAGAAAAGAGATACTTAAGTTGTCCGAAAAATGTTGTCCGAAACTGAAAAAATAGATGATCCCAAATATTGCCTCTACCATCAAAATATTGGGTACCTAACCAAATATTGTTATGTTTTGAAAGATAAAATTCAGGCACTCATTGATGTAAAGGTGATTCAGTTAAGATCTGAACAAAAAAATGTGTCTGCAAATGTAGCTACAATTACCTTGGGATTCTTGGAAATTCCGGCAGGCATAGCTCCAATCCCTGCAGGGAAGATGGTGATGAGGAACCACGACCTGTATAATTTTGAGTAAAAGAGACTCTTATCTATTTCTACCAATAAAAGAGAGATCATGTGGGTACACCCAGATTTGCTAAAAGACGAACAGTCGACCACTTCAACCAGTTCAAAGACAGTCAAGTAAAAGACTCAAACCTCTAACACAATATCCATACTTTGTGAAAAGGACCAGTCTGGCACCACCTCACGTACAGACTCTGAAGTCGAGAAAATGGCAATGACCACTCATCCAAATGAGGCATGAGAACCAAGCACCCAGTCTAAAAAGAATTACTTTAAAGACTATTTAAAAGTTAGGCCAAGTAAATTAGCAGAAGTAGAGAAGCACCACCCGCTAACCAGAATGAACTTCGCGTTCAGAAGGATTCAAAAAAGAATAGTGAGACAACAGGGGTACCATTATGATTTGATGTGTTAGCCCAATTAGCCAACATTCCTGCTCAGATTACTTTGTATGAGCTTCTACAAATGTCAAAAGCAATAAGAGATGCCTTGAGGGAAGGTTTAGTCGATTAGGAGACTGTTTTTGCACATATTGAGGAACCATCTGTCAGTGAAGAAGATTCTTGCCCGTCCTGTCAACAAACAACAAAGCAAATCATGTATATAACATTTTCACCTGAAGACATGCAGTTGAAGAATTTGAAGCACGATAGGCCTTTATACTATTCGGAATATTTTGGTTCAACCACAGTAAAATGTATCCAAGTTGATTCTAGTTCTACATTGAGTATCATCCCTAGAAGGTTGATACAAAATTTGGGCACTCCTGTTAGTCAGCCAACTCCCACTAACACCACCATCCATGATGGCAGTGGAATTAAAGCAGATTCAGAGCCGAGCCCGACGAGGATGATGATTTTGAGTATGAAATGAATCTATTTGTAATTGACATAGTTAAAATGGATATACTTAGTGCCACCGATAAGGTAGGCGAATGGGTCATCAATGATAATGTAAGATTTACTTATTCATCTATTGCTTCGGATTTTGTGCCCTCCTGTACTAGCACAGACGTAAACAGCTTATCTAAACAAGAGATATTGATGATTTTTCATTTACTGATACAGTTATCACTAGATACATGATCAAAAATAGTTGATCCAAAAGATGCTATCTTTGAAGTGCCTCCTCGAAGGCCAGGCCAACATCCGATAATATTTGGGAGAGTTGAGTCACAGCCCGATCTAAATCTAAGTGACGACAACGATAACCAAGCATCACCGTAGTTTGAACTTTATGAACCAAATTCACGTCAAATGACAAGGAAGATGGGTTATGACTTCACTTCCAAGCAAGACCAAAATTTTGGCAATAGAAGGAGAAATCCTTTACGCTCATATGTACCAAAATGGAAGAATCCTGATTATTACCATAAACTCACAAGGAGTTGGGTTATGTCACACGCTCAGAAGCAGAGCTAAAACAACCGATTAATTCAGAAGGTGACAAAGACACAACGGATTGGGATTCGACATAAATACAAGGGCAATATTTCAAGCTCTTACATCAAACATCACCTCAGCAAGTAATAATGCAAAAGAACACTAGCGACAGCTTTGTGAATTAGAAATGCTAGATGACAAGTGCTTGAAAGTGGAACAGAAAATTGATCTTTACTAGGCATGCATTTCGAAAGTCTTAACCAAGAAAATTAAGCAGATAACTTTCAAAGAAGGAGACTTGGTCTTAGCTTTTAAAAGACCGATGGTCATGACTCATAAGACCAAAGGGAAGTTTGAAACTAAGTAGGAATGACCCTTCATGATGGAAACCATCTACTCGAATAAAGCTTATCGTCTAATCAATAAAGACAGTGACAAAATGATGATGCCTATCAATGGAAAATTCTTAAAGAAAATTACATATAAAAATATAGTTCCAAAAAAACGTATGTATGTATATACACACACACACACACACACACACACGAATGTATATGTAATAATTTTGCTGCCCAATGCCGCCAAAATAACAGGAAGAGAAACTCAAAATATCTCATCAACCTTATCGTATTGGGGGATAAGAGTACGACGACTAATAACCCGAAGCTCAAATAGTAAGAGAAGGTGGAATGTTTGGCAGCTAAGCCCAAACAAAAGTCTTGACAACTCATTATGCTGAGAGAAATAATATGGCTAGCCCAATGCAAATGACGATTAACAAAAGTACTTCAAATCTGTTGATAAATGGGGGTTTGCGAAAAGTTTTATGAACTTGTCATGTTAAACTCACATCTCTGATAGCGAGATTTGAACCATCTCACCCATATCACTTCATATAGAACCCTGCAAAAACCTAGTATGTTAAGCTCTTATCTCTGACAGTGATATTTGAGTCATCTTACCCATCTCACAAATCATTTTACACATACTTCGAGTCTAATCGTTCTATAATCCTGACCCAATCATTGATTATGTCTATTTTATAGGCGAATCACCCAGCAGGTATGTCAGTCATACCTCTATCTACGATTTTGTGATCTTGACCTGATCACCTATTCTCTCTGCTTTCCAGGCGAGTCACCCGATGATCCTGACTCTATCATTAATTTTATCTGCTTTCAAGGTGAATCGCCCTTTAGGCATGTCAATTATACTTCTAACTACGGTTTTGTGATCCTAATCAGATCACTAACTCTGTCTGCTTTCCAAGCAAGCCCCACTGATCTCAAACCAATTATGTCTGTTATTTAGGAAAATCACTCCAATTCTGTCTATTATCTAGGCGAGTCACTCTTATAACAAATATTGAAACAAAACTTGTCATGGCCACACTATACCCATAGCAAGTTCCATCTTCCGCAACTCAACCCTCAAAAAATCAACAAATCCATAATTCAGATTCTCACATCGATTATGTATGTTATCTAGATGAATCATTCTTATAACGATTGTAAAAAATTCACCTCGCTATGGAAGTGACATAACCTTAGCAAGCTCCATATACCAGAAATCTCATTTTCGAAAATAAACCACAAACCCTCTCAATATCAGCTCTTACGAATATCATCAAAACATTCATTAGGACACAAGCACATCACATAGAAATTTTCAAAATAATGCAGTATATTGAAGCTAATTAGAATATTTATTTTGTTTACAGGACGAAAGAGAAAAAGCGAGAAAGCAACAGAAATCGTCATATTCATCATCAAAACAATAAAAAGAGAGAGAAAAGGGGACGAAATGAAAAGAGGCTTTAGGATTCTCCGGAGCCCTTTAGCATGCCTTTATTTCCTCAACGGCCTCCTAATGAGTTCCCTTCACTGATGCTAGCACTTAATAGTGTAACTCGTTTTCATTGATGGCTAGTGATGTGATAATTTAACTGAAAGTGTACAGTGTCGATTGTAGTGCTTTATAGAACGTCCCATAGAGATCTCAGATGTTTTACGATTCTTGCTATTCCTATTATTCTAACGGACTAACCAAAAATTCTAAGTTGAAATTGATATTATCTAATTAGCCTAGGATTTAGAATCCACTAATTTCCAACTATGTATTTACTTCTGTTATCTTCTTCTATCATAAAAAAGTGATTTTTTAGTTTGATCTTTATTTCAAGTGTCCCAAGCATGTGTTATCAAGTGGTGTGCAAGTTTAACGCATCAAATATACAACTTTTCATAAAAACAAACTAAATTATTAGATAACTCGATGAAAAACAAACAAAAATCAATAATCCCAAACCCTAACAAGTATAGACTATCAAGAAAATTAACTTAAGTATAACCTATCAAAGTATTAATCTACGAGTTCTTGTATTTTAATCTATTCATAGAAAATCATATTTTTATTATTTTAATTAGGAAGAAAATATTATAAAGCAATTATATGGTAGATTTTAATTTCATTTACATCCTAGAGCTAAGCTAAATTAACTACTCATAGTTCTTGTAAGTAAAATCCTATTTTTATTTATGAAAGGAATTAAATCTAATCTAAAAAGCAAATAAATCTATAGTAGAAAGCAATTAACTCTATCTAAAAAAAGACTTGAAAATAATGGCGTACCTCTGGAGCACAGTATTGTGGCTACCTTCAGCAAACCCTAATTTTTATTAATAAAATCCGAGTACAAACTATATCTTACTTCCTCTATGATTAATCCACTATATGAAACCCTAGAATACAAAGATACGGCTAATATATAGACTTCGAAAATCAAATCCTAATTTAATACAACTGAAAAACTACAAAATTATATCGAAGCCTCCATAAAAATTTCACCCTGTGGGCCCCTCTTTGTACCACCAATTAGCAGCAAAATGCCACCAAATAGCGGCATTATTATGGAGTTGTCTTTTAGGTTTTCTCCTGCACGAGTCTCTTGTCTTATTCTCTTGATTCTCCTAACTGTATTGGACTTTAACTCTCTGCAATATCTTAATTTGTAGTTTTGCTCTCTTTGAACTCTTTTATAGGCTTTGATTCCTAATCCGGTCATGCCATCTTCTTGTAAGAATCGGATTACCTAAAAAAGACACTAAGAATACCTGAGTAGAATTTATTTATATACAAAAATAGATAAAATATGGGAGAAAAAATACAATATATAATACTAATCAGCCAGCTGCTGAGTAGCATGAGCCCTAGCCTCCTTGATGGCCTTGTTCCGCATGTTAAACTCTTGTTGAAGTTTCCATGATGCAAAATAAATTCATCTTGCCTTCTAAGCACCTCCTCTTGATTAGTTTGGGTGGCCTCTAGTATGTCTTGAGCCTTGTCAATAGTCTCACGAGCATGATCTATCATAACTTGGTTGGCAGTGAACTTAAATCTCGCTTTCTCTATTTTTTTATTAATAGCCTCTTGATTTGCGTGCAGACTACCAACTTTAGCAGACCAGGTTTCCTCTTAATGTCGAAACTCCTCTTGTCGCACAATCATCTCGGCCCTCTGATGGGCAATCTCGATCTTCATTATAGTAGTTATGTCGGCCCATCGAAGAGTGTCCAGTGCTTGGACCTGTTCATCCAGGGCAGCTAAGTGGGTCCAGTAAGGAGCAGCTCATTCAGAACCATCGAAAGTCTCAATATTATCTAAATAGTTCAATAACATCGGGCGCTTAAGCTCTATGGAATGATGACCTTCCAAGAACATGGACAGACACCACTGCAACAAGCGCAAGAAGTTCATAATGCTATACTAAAAAAATTCTTCGAGTGGATCATCATCAGGAACAAGTTGAGTAGAAGTCGGTACTAGTGATGAAGTAGGGGCTGCAGAAGGTACCACACGTAGTGGTGTCGTGACGGTAGGAGGAGTCTGCCCATTTATCACCACTAAGATATGTAGTTCCAGCAGCTGCAACAGCGAGCATGCTGAAGTCGGAATCCTGGGTGGAGGTCCTCCTAGAGTTACAATGATTATAGTGATAGGAGCAGACTCCAAAGGAGGATTTTCCTCTAAAATATTTCCAGTGCTCGGTCCTGCCCCTTCGAAAGAGAACATCAATGAAGATTTAGAAGTAGGTGGCACCCTAGCTGAAGGTCATGCATTGGGATCAGTGGACAAGGAGGGGGCAATGACCTCTATGCTCGCTGCCATATGTGGAGCAGGGACAACACTCGGCAAGTTACCAGGTTGAACGCCGATATCTGCAAGATAAGCATAACAAATAAGTGCTAAAAACATAGCAGGAATAAGTGATAAGTGAGAGTTATGCAAAAAAATAATACCTGAGAGGCCAGTTGATGCAGTTGGAGGGAGAATATTCTCAGAAACGACTTTCTCCAATTTCTTGAGACAGAGATGACTATACTTACTCATGTCTGGAACATGAGTAAAATAACTCTCCTTGTAAGCATCTATGTCAAATGTAGCACTACTGTCATCACCAGCATGGCCAGTCTTGCTTGAGTAATCGACACGCTCAGATGAGAGCAACCGATCAGAGGCAAAGTGGGGCCATGGGGAACCAACATCTGAAATATAATTCATCATGAAGACAAAGACAAAGGCAGAAAAAGTTGAAAAGAAATAAGGTGTTGAATATACGAGAAGATACTAATCCGGTCGTGGAACTGTAGGGACGAGTTGCAATCCAGGGTATTATGACGAGTGGTGAAGGAATAGTGATAGTGCCCTCACTAGTCATATTGACGACTACTCGCTCATATGTGGATGGAACGACTTCAGAAGTAGCCTCCTGAGTAGCGATGATAGGCTCAGGAACGTCCGCAGCTATTCCTGCAACCTCCAAGACATGCTAAGGAGATAATAACTCCTTGGCCAGTTTAGTCGTAAGAAAACGACGAGGTTTCTTAACTGGACAAGCAGAACCACGAGCACTAGTTGATCTTGTGCATTTTGCCACGACTTCATAATCTCCTCGAGTGGGTGCATCTCTTCTAGCATGTGCAACAACTTGAGATGGCACATCAGCCTATGTGGGCACATCAGCTTGCGCGAGCACACTAGCCTGTACAGGTACATCAGCCTGAACTAGCACAGCAACCTGAACCAATATATTCACCTGAGTAGGCACATCTCTTTGAGCGGGTGTCGCAAGTGCAGCCCCAATAATATCATCATCGTCATCATTATCATCATTATTGATAGAAAGATACTTATTCATACTTTGTACTTGAACAGCCTTGGCATGTTTTCTTTGAGAATATAACACCTCAGTCGCCTTTATGCATGAATGATTGATCGAAAGGAGGTAACTATAGTATTGGCACTATGGTACCAACAGCAAAATCCAAGAGATATATAAAGGTTGGGAGTTTTCTGAGGTAGGGTGAAATGAACTCCCGTACAGCTGCCGGAAAGGTGATACCACCCTCTGGCACCCTCGAATAGATTACCTTAAAACTACAGCAAAGTGTTAGGATTGCCAACATAAAGTTGCGAATACTTGAACTGACGTGCAAACCTGCTGGGAAAATATGGTTCGAGGAAATAGATTTATCCTTGACTATACAATAATGCCCCATTCTGATGTTAATCAATCACCAAAAACAACCAGAAGAAAGGGTAGTGTAGTCGTAAGGATTGGTGGTATCTCTGAATTTTTCTCCATAAGCACCTCCAAAGAAGTCAAGAAAATATCGGTAGATGTAATAGTTTTGATGGTTGCGCACAATCATATGAATGCATGCATATAATGCTTCCTCCAGTCACATCATTCATGCTTATGAATGAATGAACCCCCACTACTGTCTTCTAGGGGCGAGGTCATCAGGCTCGGGCAACACATCACGAAACATGCCATGAGATAAGTATACGGTAACTCCACTTTGGGATTAGGAGTTGATACATCGATCTTGAATTCAGTACCTTTACTCTTCTTCTTTTTGCCTCCTAGGCAAAACTCCGTCGAAAATTCCCGAAGGCCATTCTGCAACTTGTAGACCATAGTGGGCAAAAGTCTAAGGGGTCTTCCGTATGCAAGAAGACCACTTGGGTATACTATCTCAATGGCTATGGCATCCTAAGGCACAATGGGACAATAGATCATTTTAACCAGAGTATAAGAAAACCGGCTATCAACCCTCTATCGGGAATAGGCATTTGAGCCTAATAGTGAAAGCTCTGAAAACTCATTCAAATTTTAAATCCATCTTCATTTGACTCTGTTACATATGAAGTGGCCCCCAGGTTAGCTATCTGAGCCTCAAAAATAGCCTGGTTGAGAGGGTCTAACTTTGTTACTGTGATCTCCAGATGATCTACATATTGAAATAGGTAGTTAGCCCATAGTTTTTGGCTAATACCTGGATTCCTTATGCACAAAACCTCCTGGTAGATGCATAAGTCGCACATCACCTCCTAGTATGTCTCATATACCTAGGGATCCTACCTCTTAATCCGTTGCAGCTCCACTATGGTCAGGACTATTTCCTCGTACGGCAGCTCCTCCATCGATAGTAAAGAAACTTCAAATATTTTGTGGAGAGCGAAGCTGAGTTCGCTGACAAGAGTAAAGAAAGTCCCGAACTTGGAGTTGTACATCTCAGAATACTGAACAAATAATAGGCACTGTGAGGGAGACCATAATGCATATTTCTAATAGCCCCATACATCCCGTTATCCTTCAGAACAACTTCAAAATTTGAGAGCACAAGCTGATCATTCTGCTCCACCACATCCTATCAGTAGAGTAAATCTATTCAGGAGTGCGAAAGTTTTGGGTAAGGTATTGTCCTTTCAATTTTAGGAAATTATTGAGAAAGGTGTTAGCAAGCTAGGAGACTTGCCGAGAGGAAAGTCCTTTCCCACTCCCCCTGAAAGTAAACCAATCTAGCATCTACCAGGGCCGTCTTGATAAGGACCTTGATTGTCGAAACTACTAACAGGGATGCCATCTTTGTTCTTAGTGAGACTCTACTCTATTTGACGAGGAACAAATATGCCTTAAAGATAAGTCAATGAGCCTCTCTTCACCATTTTCAGGATGAATATCCTCACCCACCTGACTAAGCCACTTGCATTAATTCTCGAACAGAGACTCCTCCGAGACCAGTATTGAGTCACCAAAGAGAAATGTCGGCTTCTCAAGTTCTTTTCAGTTTACACATTCGAGAAGTGTGTCGCTTATCAATTCCCTTAGAGTATAAGGACTACAGCTGGATAGCCTATCTTTTCGATCATCACTGCTACCCGAGGTGAAAGATGGGATTGGTCCATGAAATCCAAGTCGAATTCCACTATCGGGATCCCTTCTGAAGCCAAAGTGATGGCACTTTATTAGAGAAGTTGTGTAGCCCAATGCCAAGAAGACAAAGAAAAAGTCAAAAGCTACAAAAAATTCTCTAAGTGAAGAAATGCGAGGCTAATAGCCCCATGTATGGAGAAGTAAATGCGAGGCTAGATAGCCCTGCATAAATGAAGCATAACACAAGGCTAACAGTCTCGCGCAACTAAACACGAGGTTGCCTGCCTCGCATACAAAACACGAGGCTAACAGCCTCACGTTGCTTTACGCGAGGCTGTTCAGCATCGTGTCAGAAGTGACCAGAGGCGGTTCACCACTGGCAGTGAATCCTAATGCTGCCGGCAGCGAAAATAGTGGTTTTAGCCAAATTTCACCTAAAAATCATGGCAAAAATCCTCAATTGAAGCTTCATAATAGATTTTTACTCAAAAAAAAGAGGAAGTGGATGAGGTTTACAGAGATTTTACCTCTAAGAATGGGAAGATCGGCTCCAACACTGGCTATCGATGGCCGAGAATGTGACGGGGCACCGCTCCAGCTAACTACGACCATCTTTTGGTGTCATTGATCGAAGAATAAAGAGAGAATTCGGAGAAAGAACGGAGAAAATCGAAGGAAATTTGATAGAATTTGAAGGAGTTCTTGAAGAGGAGGAAATGAGCTTTTCTATTGAAGGAAAGAGAAGAAGAAGTTATAGAGGCGGTTTTAAAAGATGAAATGGTGCCTAGGGAGGCTTATTTTGAGGTAAAAATTTTGCAAGGTTGTTAAAACCTGGCAAGGCTTTTAGTCCCTCACAGCTATTAGCCACTCGATACTATTAGCCTCACAAAGCTAATTAGCCTCGCATACAAAGGAAACTTGTGTGATAGAAATTTGAAAAATTAAAATCCAAAGTATTTCAAAACTCATTAAAAATTAATAAACGAGATTTTGAAAACTTTGGAGAGGGTTTTATAGGATGGAGATTCTTATTGAAATGTGACGCAATAACGCAAGGCGAATATGCAAGGCTGTAGCCTCGCGAGGCTAAGTAAGCCTCGCGAGAGCTAGTTTGCAAAGAGGGTTTCTTTTTGGATTTCTATCAGAATTCCAAATCCAATCATATCTAATTTCTCCGGATTGACGATTTTAAATCCAACTAAAGTACAAGTTCAGTGATTGAATTGTGATATAATTTCATCCTTATACTTAAACGACAGATTGGCAAAATGGGCATTGTTACTACCCCATACAATATTCACTTTGTATCTCAAAAAGCCATGAAAGGACAAGCAATTGCCAACTTCCTCGTAAAGAATCCGGTGACAAAAATCTCTAAATTATTGGAGGATATTCCATACTATTCAACAAAAGTCAACGCAGTTAGTAAAAAAACAACCATGGCAGCTGTTCTTTGATGAAACCGCAAGATGATCCACCGCAGGAGTGGAGGTGGTACTTATATCACCACAAAAACATATAATTCCCAATGATTATTCACTCACCGAGCCATGTACAAATAACGTGGTGGAATATAATGCTCTCATTATCGGCGTAAAAATGGCCCTGCAACTGGGGGTGATTTATTTAGAGACATATGAAGACTCTAAACTCGTCGTCAATCAAATGACAGGAGAGTACGAAGTCAAACATGTAGCCCTCATCCCCTATCATCAATTAGCCATTGAATTAGCAAACTATTTTGAGCAGTTCTATATCGACCATAAACCTCAACACGAGAATATCTATGCAGATGCCCTCGCAGTCTTAGCTGCAATATTGGCACTTTTAGCAAGTTCCACTAAAAGTCATTATTGGAAGCAGAGAACTTCTCCATTCTGATATGGTCCTACAAGCCAAGAAAGTATGTCAAGTAGGCATAACTTTTGAATCACGAGATTGGCAATTTCTCTTTGTGGATTATGCCTTGCATGGAATACTTTTAGAAGATCCCGAAGAAGCTGCTTCGATCAAGAAGAAGGCTCAAAATTTCTATTATGATGCCGCACTTCAAACTTTGTATAGAAAGTCTCGCGACGGACTCTTATTATGATGCATTTCAAAAGAGGAGACTAGTGAGGTGCTTAAAGAGACACACAATGGGACAGGCGGAGCTCACCAACTCAGTCCAAAACTCGGAGATCGCATAAGAAGGTTGGGGTATTATTTACCAAAAATGATTACCAAAGTAGTGGAATATGCAAAGCGTTGCCATGAGTGCCACGTGCACTCCAACTTTACACACCAACCTCCTGAATACTTGCATGCTACTGTTGCCAGCTAACCCTTGGAAGCATGGGGAATGGATATAATGGGGCTAATTACTCCACCATCATCTAGAGGACATGGTTTATATTTGTAATAACCGATTATTTTTTGAAATACGCTGAAGCTGTACCCACGAGGGAGGTAAAAACTGCTGATGTGATCAAATTCATTAAACATCACATGATTTATCGCTTCCGTGTCCCTCGAAGAATTATCCATGATAATGGGCCACACTTTATCAGCTTGAGGTTTTAATGATTCTGTGATAAATTCAGAATCAAAGACATTGCGTCAATGCAATACAACCCAACAGCTAATGGCCTAGTTGAAGCCTTCAATAAAACAATTATTAAGCTTCTTCTAAAGTTCATCTCTTCCAATAGGCGAGACTCTGATGAGAAGTTAGAAGAGTATTTGTGGGCCTATCGCACCACAGTCCACACTCCTTGTAAAGCTACACTTTTCTCCCTGGTATATGGAACTGCGGTCATTTTGCCCTTAGAAATTCACATACGCTCGTTGAGAGTAGCTTTAACTACAAGAATGACAACATAGGAAAGGCACCTGTAGAGACTTCAAGAACTTGAAGTATTAGATGATAAACGTGCACAATCTTAACAACAAATTGAGCTGTACTAAGCGCAAGTCTCGCGGACGTTCAGCAAGAAGGTCAAACAAAGGACCTTCAAATAAAGAGATTTGGTTTTGGTCGTTAAAATGCTGATAATCATGACCTATAAAACCAAGGGAAAGTTTGAGCATAAATAGGAAGGATCATTTATGGTGGAAACGGTATATTCAAATGGAGCCTACTGCCTAATGAATCAAGATGGCGATAGGATGATGATGCCTATTAATGGCAAATTTCTGAAGAAATACTATATGTAAAAAAAATTATCATATTAAGTTTTTACCTCTGACAATAAAACTTGGATTATTACCATCTTATGAATCTGTCATGTTAAACTCTTACATCTGACAGTAAAACTTATATTATTATCATCTTATAAACCTGTCATGTTAAACTCTTATCTCTGGCAGTAAAATTTGGATAAACCCTGTTCAAGATACTAGGCATATGCAATTAGGCGCTCCTGTCGAAACCGATGATTCTGACCCGATCATCTTAGCGTGTGCAATTAAGCACCTCTGCCAAACTACAAGTATGTGCAATTAGGCGCCCCTGCAAAAACTGATGATCCTGACCCGATCATTTGGGCATGTACAATTAAGCGCCTCCGCCAAACTACAAGCATATGCAATTAGGTGCCTCTGCCGAAACCAATGATCCTGATCCGATCATCTTGGCGTGTGCAATTCAAGTTACGCAAGAGAGCACTTGAACTACGTTTGCCAAAATTCCAGACTGAGCACATCATCACTTATTGCTCGAAATGGTATTGGAGTCAAAGGATAAACGAATCAAAGAATTTTCTTTATTCATAATTGAAAGAATGAAGACAAAGCAGCAAAAAGAAAAAAATAGTTCAAAAAAATTGAACCTCTTCGTTTATCAAACAAAAAGCAAAAAAGAGTTCAAACAAATTGAACCTCTTCATTTATTACAACAAAAAGCGAAAAAGAAAAAGGATACAAGAAGGTCAAAATTCTCCCAAGAGTCTCAGCTTATTCTCTGTTTGGTCAATAATTTGGCATCGTGTCTCTTTCACATAGTGTAGAGCCCGGCGATGCAAATAATCGTCATTGATAGCAAGTTGCTGGGTTAACCGTTGACGGGCTTCTTCAATTGACCGGCTCCTCACTATGCCTTCTTGTTCGAGTTATCCTTATTGCAGGATCAACTCCTCCCTTCTCTTCAATGACTCCTCCAGCCTGAACTGGTTGGCCTCTAAAATTGCTTGAGCTTTAGCAATAGTCTCCCGAGCTCTAAGAATCACTGTCTAGCTTCCTTCGATCTCAAAATCGGTTTTTTCCAGCTCCCTCAGAACTGTCTCTTGATTGGCTCGAAATTCGGTTAACTCCCAAGACCAGTTCTCTTCCTGGCGAGCCATCAAGTCCACTCGACGTCGCGTCGCTGCGATTTCAGCAATTGCTTCCACATATACTTGACGGAGAGTGTCTAGCATCTGAACTTGCTCTTCCAAAGCATCTAGGTAGGCTTGATAAGGGGTTGCTCGTTCGCGACCTCCAATTCTCTCAATGTTGTCCAGATAACTAACCAACATCGGGCGACCACGTTCGAGGAAGTCTCTCCCATCTAAGATCATGCCAATACATCTCCTTAGCAGCCGCATAAAATTATTGACACTATGAATAAAAAATTCTTCAAGTGGATCGACAGTATCTAAGTTGAGGGCAGGCAATGTTAAGTAAGAAGTCACAACTGAGCATGACTTCCACAAGAGTCGATGATGAAAGAGCTTGTCCTTGCACTATGTTCATTATATGTGGGGCCAGTAACGCCAGCAATGAACTGGCTGAACATGGATCCCGAGGAGGAGTCTCGCCAGCACTGGTCATTTGAGCGATAGGGCCAATAGGAGAAGATTCCGAGGGAGTAATGCCACCTGAAGCTTCCCCAGCTGTGGAGGTGGCCTCGAATGAAAATTTTAAAGAATCTTCTTCGCTAACTGGTAAATTGACCGGTGCAAGTAGGGGAGCAGTCAAAGCACTAACAACTACAATCACAGAGGGTGTTGCTATAGTAGGCTGGGAGGTTGATGGCATGCCAACGATGACTGGAAAACTGTCTTCGGAGCAAACAATAGGTGTTGGAGACAGCAAGCTAAGTTCTAGAGGAATTGGTGCTTCATGTAACCCGATTACCACAGGTTGTGTTCTATCGTCACTATCCAGATCGTCAGCTGGAGGAATTGAAGCATGGGCAGAACAAGGGATTGGCATGAAGTAGTCCACACCAAACTCCTCTACAGAACTATCAAGTCTACCCACTGACCCAGTGGTACCAGAACAATCCACCTGCTCCTCTAATTCTACTCTGATAGTTGAGTGCATTGGCAAATAAAAATGACTATCTGGATCTCAAAAGCAAACAAGAATGTCAAATATACATATAAGAAAAATAAGACATAAAGTGAAGTGATCAGAATCATACCAGGAAAAACAAGCCCTGCAGTTGGACTAGATGGAGGAGCCGTAGAAGTCTCCAAAAGCGCACCCATCTCGCTACCTTGGGGTTGCGTCATAGTACGCTCCGGAGACTCGGGAGCAGGTAAATCATGAACACCATCAACACTTGGGGGTTCTGCTAGAATATCTTCTTTGGCCGGTGCTGTTGGTAGAGTTGTAGCCAAAATATCAGTTGCGAACCAGACCGCCGCTTCTTCAAAAATAACCATTGTCGGCACGGTCTGCTCGGCTGACTTCTTCCTTTTCCTGGTTGGCTCACCTCTTGATATTCGATGATGCTTAGGGGATGGACTTCGGACGCGAATATCATCATCTCTGGCGAGTGGGGGAGCGCCTCCAGTGCCAATGTCATCATCGTCGTCACTGTCACCATCATCTGAATCGCTGCCATCAGAGGACTCGGCCTCGACATCTAGAAATTCATCCATCCCCTTCACCCTGACTCTCTTGGCTCCTTTCCGTCGAGAGTAGGACGCCTCTATCTCATTGCAATAGCTATGATTGATGAGAAGTTTGGCACAGCAGCATTGGCAATACTGTACCATGTACAGAAACTAAGTTCCATGCAGAGGACTGGAGACTTTTGTGGTAGAGCGAATTCAGCGTCAGTCCCTCCAGCCACGAAGTGAAACGAGCCATGAGCTCCTTCATACAGAGTCCCCTCATACGCCAGCTGCTTGTTTGGGTTCCCCATGTATAGTTGTATATACTCGAACTGGCGAGCGAAGCAGCTTGGGGTGTACGGCTCAATGTAGCACATGGTATCTTACCGATATACTAGGTGCCCAGGATGAATACTCAGCAGCTACCAGAAAGCTTCTAAAGACAGAGTGGAATAATTATCCGGGCCTAGAGCGTCCTTGAATTTTGACCTGTATTCTCCGCCTGGGAAGTCAGGAAAGCAGTGGTTGATCTCGTAGTTTTGATGATGCTGGAGCGTCTTACGGATCACGATATATAATGGCTCTTCCAAGTGGAGCGCTCGTACCTCTTCACGAAAAATGGCTTGTAAATCAGACAATAATCCATAGCACTCATCAAAGACAGATAGTGCATGACTAACTAGGCCATCAGATATGTATAGGGGCATCTCCACCCTAAGATTCGATGTCTTCACTGTATCAGGTTTTTAACTGCTTTTCCTTTAGCGGCTTTCCCTGATTAGTATCATATTTTGCATTTTTCCTCCCATATTTTATCTATTTTTATATATAAATAATTACTACTTGGATATATTTAGTGTGTTTTTATAGGTAACAAAGGTTTTGTAAGTAAGAAAAGAAGAAGATACAAATTTGTTAAGAACATGAGTATAGAAAATCAATTTTGGTGAAGACAAAAAATCAAGTGCAGCAGTAGCAACTTTAAGAGTATATTCGCTAAGATAAAGCTTAAACTAAAATATTTTGTATAGGAAAGAGTTGTAGATCTCGGAATTATTTTTGAAACGAGTCCGAGAATAGCTCAATTTGAGTTCGAATACAAAAGTTATGGTTATTTTACTAAAGCGCTAAAGAGTGGAAAATCCAATCCAGTGGGCTACGAGTCTGCTAAACTTAATTTCGGATTTTGGACCCAAAAATTAGTATTTTATATCATCTAATCTCAACCATTGGTTTCTAATACCTATGGATAGATTAAGATTATATATCTTGAAATTAGTTAGTATTGGATTAGGATTATATCTTTTATATTGAGTTTGAGTATGAGTAAGATTGTGTTTGGGTTATAAATACCCCATGAATCCTTGTAAATTGAGAAGAACTTTTTAGATGTAATTTTAGATGTATTTTTAATTAATAAATATTAGGGTTTTACCAAAGGGGTGACAGCTGCCATACCGAGCTCCAAAGGTAATTTCATTGCTCTTCATTACTTTTTAGATAAATTTAATCACTTTCTAGTTTAGATCTTTTATTGTTTTTTAGGAAAAATAGGATTTTTAATCATTTTCATAAATAAAAATAGGATTTTGTTAATTAAAACTATGAGTAGCTAAGTTAGTTTAGCTTTAGAATGTAGATGAAACTAGGAATTAATCATGTAATTGCTTATTATTGTTTTCTTTTTAAAATAAAATAACAAAGACATGATAATTTTTCATGAAAAGATTAAAATATAACAATTCGTAGATTAATACTTTGATAGGTTATACTTGAGTTAAATTTCTTGATAGTCTATACTTAGTGAGGATTTGGGTTGTTGATTTTCATCTTTTTCATAGAATTATCTAATAATTTAGTTTGTTTTTATGCAAAATAATATTTTTGATGAGTTATACTTGCACACCACTTGATAGCTCATGCTTAGAACACTTTAATTAAAAGATTAAAACTAAAAAATCAGTTTTTATGATAGCAAGAAAAAAATAAAAGTAATACTTGGTTGTGAACTAGTGGATTCTATATTCTAGATTAATTAGAATAACTCTCATTCATTTTAGAACCCGTAGTTAGTCTGCTAGGATTAAAGAATTACTGAGAACGTAAAAACACTCTACATTCCTGGGGGAACGACCTGTTAGAATTACAACCGATACTGTGTGCTTACAGTAGATATTTCACATCAAGTTTTTGGCGCCGTTGCCGAGGATCGATAGTATTTTCTTGCTTTTTCTAATATTTTACAGGTTAACAGTGTGTGTTGAGTGTGCAGAGACCTGAAAGTTTAGATACAGGAAGAAAAAAGGTACAAGAAAAGTCTAAAAAGTACACTGCAAAAACTAAAGAGCAAACTCTCTGGTTTTTCAGCTAAATAGCAGCAATTGTTGCCATTCGACCTTGCCTTTGTGAAACCATTGTAGAGCACCTGGAGCCCACTTTGAAGGTTGCTCACCATAGCCGGGAGGAGTCTAGATGGCCATTCGTAAGCCAATAGTACTGTTGGATAAGCTACATTTATCGCAATGGCGTCCTTTAGAAGTGACGGAACGATGCATCTCTTCAGCCACAACATAAAGAACCCAGCGACCAAACCCTTGTCAGACACTGAGAATTGAACCTGGTAATGGAAGCTCTTGAAGACGGTGCCAGGATTGAATCCTCCCTCGTTTGACAGTAGTATAAAATACTGCCCCAATCTTTGCAACGCATCGATTGATATCCTCGCTGTTGACAGACTTACGTCCGCAGACACACGGCAGACTCTCCTTCAAGTTTAGGAAAAGGTAATCAGCCCATTTCTTATAGCCGATGCCTTAGTTTCGGACTCCTGCCAGATCAACGCAAATACGATAGTGACACATCATCTCCCAATACGTCTTGTAGCTGCGCTCATCCCTTGCCTTTAATATTTTCAACTTCTCGGTGGTAGGGATGTATTCTTCATAGGGAAGTTTGCCCATTGACAAGCCTAAAACTTCATGCATCTCATGAAGAGTAAGGCCAAACTCACCCATTGGAGTGAAAAATATACCATTCTCAGGGTCGTATATCTCCAGGAGGCTAAAAAATGATAAGAGATTTGCAATAGGCCGAACAAGACATTTCGGATGGCTTTATACAAACCAATCTGCTTCAAGATTTGCTCATGAGAATCCACCATATACCTGACAAGGAGGGCCCACCACATGTTTCCTAAGGAGTGAACCTAGCTAGACATCCTAAAATCATTGGGTATTGTCCACCCTTCGCCATAAACTCGCCAAGAAAAGTCTTTGCGCGAGTAGGGATCTCCCCTGCTAGATGCTTCTTGGTAATTCTACCGGGAAGGAGTCCAGTGATGCACCTGGTAGGAACATCTTGATAGGCTCCATGTGCGCCAAACTTTTCCATTTCAACCCCGTCATACTCTCGAGTTAGATCCCACTCCAACTCGCAACAAACTAATAACCTCTGTAGGTATACCAGAGGATAGTTTCGCTCCATGTCTGGCAGAAATATCAACAGATCGCCGGTCTGGTGGAGCCACTTAATTTCCTCCTCGAAGAGAATCTCGTCTAAATTCATCACTGCATCGCCAAAGAGGAAGGCTAGTTTTTCTAGGGTTTCTCGGTTCATGGCTTCAAACGTAGTAATGATCTCCCTTGCGGTGGCGGGGCTGAATCTCAATAGTTTTTTCCGACGTTCCCAAAGACCTACCTTGTATGTGGGGAGTTCGGTTGTGAATCGAAATTGAGTTGCTCGATCTGTACCTCAAGCAATTCCAAAGTGATGCTTGCAGGAGAGAGGATCCACTGAATAGCCAAATAAAAAAGAAAGAATCAAAGTTAAAAATTATTCTGAAACAGTTGGAAAATGCTAAATACTGAAACGGGGAGTTAACGGTAACTTCGCACAAAGTTAAGAATCAAACGCGAAGCTAAAGAATAATTCTACGATTAAAGAAAATACACGAAACTAATCAATATCTTCGCGTTAGAAGATAAAACGAGGAGCTAATTCATAACTTCACGCAGGAAGCGCAATAGTCAGAGATAACCTCGCGTAAAAGCGTTTGACGCGAAACTAACGAAGTAGTTTCGCATAGAAGAAGAACAGAAGTCAATTCTTCTCCAAGTCATCGCTGACCAGGGTACGGCGATGGTTTCGCCAGTGAAGGAGGCATTTGGCCGGTTAAAACAGAGCCAAATCACCGTAAAGGGAGTCAAAAGTGGAGATTTTACCTCTGATTGGCGTGGCAAAGATTGGGCGGTTGTTGCAGCCACTACCGCCACTGCTGGTACTGACCGACGACGGAGATGAGGCGCGCGAGGTGGTGTTCTTCTTGGGTGCCATTTATCACAAAATCACGAAGAAAATTGTTGGAGAAATCAGGTGCAAGGGTTTTTGGATCTCTGGAGTTCTTGAAATTTCTGGAGTTCTTGAAGGAGTGAAGAAGAAAAGGACTATTTAAATAAGAAAACTAGCCCCTTGGTATTCAGCGTGGAGATCGGAGCTGTTATGGCAATGTGATGTGAAGCTACTAGCTTTGCGTAAATGCGAAGATAAGATGCGGGTTAACTTCACGTTCTGACATCAAATCATCAAAACTGGAAATCCAAACTATTTTAAAATTTGCTAAGTCATAAGCAATTTTGAAAACTTTGGAGGGGGTCCTGTTGGTGATAAAAATTTCCAAATAAAAAGAAGATGGCAAAATAGATCGCAAAACGTGGAGCTAAATCTGTAGCTCCGCGTCATGCCAGAAGCTTAACTCCACGTGAAAGGTAAAATACGAAGCTAAATCCTTAGCTCCGCATTCAGAGTATTTAACTCCTCATGGGCAAATTCTTTAAATCCTAAATTAATTGTAATTGAGATTTGGGATTATATAATACCTGAATTGAGTCTAATCAGAATCTAAATACAAGAGATTTAAGTCAAAATCAAATATTTGATTAAAATCCTTAATAGATATAAACACCTTCTATTCCTATTCCTACGGAAACTCTCATATCCAACTAAAACCTATAAATACCCTCTTTGAAGAGACTTTAGAATCCTTTTGATCTTTTGACAATTCAAGTTACACGCGAGAGCCTTGAAGCCATCGGATCAGCAGAGATAGAGAGAGAAATTAGGGCTAGCCATCATCTTCTTCAAAGAAAGATCTTTATATCGGATCGTCAATAGGAACTACTAGTTAGATCTCATCGCCACACTAAAACCTACTTTTATTGTAAAAAAGAGCGATAAAAATATAAATCCTCTCGTTTATTTTTCTATTGCTTATCTTTTATTGTAATCATTGTAATCAATGGAAAAATGTAAGATTTTTGCGGAGAATAGTTTTGACTAAACCAAAATCCATTTCCACCAAAATTTGTCAAGTTAATGATTATTTCTGACAAAATCAAATTTATTCTTCCAAATTTTTCAAGTTAAAAATTACGTCTGAAAATTCCAAATTCTAATTTCACCAAAGTTTTCCAAGTTAAAAATTATTTTTGACAAATCCAAATTTCATTTCCACTAAAATTTATCAACTTAAAAATTATTTCTAATAAATCCAAATTCCATTTCCACTAAGATTTGTCAAGTTAAAAATTACCTCTCACAAAATCCAAAATCTATTTCCACTAAAATTTGTCAAGTTAAAAATTACCTTAGACAAAATCCAAAATCTATTTCCACCAAAATTTGTCAAGTTAAAAATTACCTCTGACAAAATCCAAAATCTATTTTCACTAAAATTTGTCAAGTTAAAAATTATCTTTGACAAATTCAAATCTCATTTCCACCAAATTTGTCAAGCTAAAAATTACCTCTAACAAATCCAAATTCTATTTCTACCAAATTTGTCAAGCTAATGATTATTCTTGACAATAACAAATTCTATTTCCACCAAATTTGTCAAGTTAATCATTACCTCTAACAAATCCAAATTCTATTTCCACTAAAATTTGTCATGTTAATAATTATCTCTGACAAATCCAAATTCTATTTCCACCAAAATTTGTCAAGTTAATGATTATCTCTGACAAATCAAAATTCATCTGCACTGAAATTTGTCAAGTTAATGATTACCTCTAACAAAATTAATTTCATTCCACCAAAATTTGTCAAGTTAATGATTATCTCTGACAAATCAAAATTCATCTGCACTGAAATTTGTCAAATTAATGATTATCTCTAACAAAATTAATTTCATTCCACCAAAATTTATCAAGTTAAAAATTATCTCTGACAAATTTAAATCTCATTTTCACCAAAATTTGTCAAGTTAAAAATTACCTCTGACAAAATCCAAAATCCATTTCCCACAAAATTTATCAAGTTAAAAATTATCTCTGACAAAATCCAAATTTCATTCTACCAAATTTGTCAAGTTAATAATTATCTCTGACAAACCCAAATTCTATTTCCACCAAAATTTATCAAGTTAATGATTACCTCTAACAAATAGAAATTCTATTTCTATCAAAATTTATCAAGTTAATGATTATCTCTGACAAATCAAAATTCACCTCCACTAAAATTTGTCAAGTTAATGATTATCTCTGATAAAATAAATTTCATTCTACCAAAATTTGTCAAGTTTAAAATTATCTCTAGCAAAGTCAAAATCTATTTTCCATCAAAATTTGTCATGTTAAAAATTATATCTGACAAAATCCAAATTCATTTCCACAAAAATTTGTCAAGTTAAAAAATTGTCTCTAACAAAACCAAATTCCATTTTCCACCAAAATTTGTCATGTTAAAATTAACTCTAACAAAATCCAAATTCATTTCCTTCAAAAATTGTCAAGTTAAAAAATTACCTCTAACAAAGCGAAATTCCATTTCCACCAAAATTTATCAAGTTAATAATTATATCTAATAATCTAAATTCTATTTCCACCAAAAATTTTCAAGTTAAAAATTACATCTGACAAAATCCAAATTCCACCAAAATTTGTCACTCTGACAAATTCAAATCCACTTCCACCAAAAATTTGTCAAGTTAAACCAAAACTTTGTCAAGTTAAAAATTATCTCTAACAAAATCAAATTCATTCCTCCAAACTTTGCTAAATCTCTGAAAATTCAAAAAACTATTATACTACAAGTCACTGAGCAGTTAAAATTATAACTTGTTCAGAAAATTTAATGATTACTTCTATCATGTTCAAGAAAATTGTTCATTCATCGCAGATCTACTTAGGCATTTGAATACCAATTTTATATTGCCAAGTTAATGATTATCTCTAAACAATATACAAAAAATTCAATGATGTATCAAATTAACAGTTATTTCTAATCATCAACACTAAGTGCATTCATCATATTAACAGTCACCTCTAAATGAATGACAATAAGAACCAAATTCTATTCCTCCAAAATTTGTCAAGTTAGAAATTACCTCTGACAAAAACCAAATGTCATTCCTCCAAAATTTGTCAAATTAAAAATTACCTTTGACAAAAACCAATTTCCATTCCTTCAAATTTTGTTAACTTAAAGAGACAAAATCACAACTCATCCCTCCGAAATTTGCTAAGCTAAAAATTACCTCAGATAATTTAAAAAGTTGTTATATTATAAGTCACTGAACAGTTGAAATTACAACTTATTCAGGAAAGTTAATGATTATTTCTATCATGCACAAGAAAACTATTCATTCGTTGCATATTTAGACGGTTAAATATAGACTCTATACTGTCAAGTTAAAATCACGTCTGAACAATATAAAAATGAGTCATAGATTCATCAAGTTAATAGTTAGCTCGGATGATCAAAATCAGTACATTCATCAAGTTAATAATTACTTTTGAATGAATAATAAGTTTTATCAAACCACAAAGAAATTCAAAGTATTCCAAAATATCTTCAAAAAGTAAAGGAAATTTTGAAAACTTTAAGGGGGGTCTGTTGACAAAAGAATTATGCTTGAATACCAATTAAAGTGGGAGTTACATCCCATTAATGAATGGTTTAAAATGGGGGTTAAACCTCATTCAATTAAAAATAAAAATGGAGGTTACACCTATATTATCTCCAAATTAATGAGGGTTTATATTCTCAAAACTTCTATAAAAGCCAAAAAGACTAAAGAAGAGAGGACCCTCATGAGATGATCAACACACCTCTATGAGAGGATCCACCTCTAATACAAGAAGAATAGAGATTATTATCTTATAAAGAGCTCTGCTATTTCTTAATCCAGAAATTTCTATCTCTCAAAGAGTTTCAACTCTTTTTTAATCTAGAGATTTTAATCTCTTAAAAAATTTAACTCTTTCTTAATTTAGAAATTTCTATCTCTTAAAAAATTTACTTTTTCATTTCCAGAGCCATGCAAAACTACTTTAGATCCAAGAAAAGGTCTCAACTCCAATTTTCGATATTAAAATTATTAATGGAAAATATGATCATCTATCACTGTTACATTAGAGAACCTTAGCCTAAAATATCTAACATGAGGATCATCAACTAAAGTGAGATCCATATTTCAACCCTACAATGGCTAACATATGCATCATCAACCAAAAAGAGATTCATATTCAAAGCCAAAAAATGGCTAACATGCGGATCATCGACTAGAGAGAGATTGGCATATTGAGCCAAGAAAAGGCTAAAATGCAACCTTCATAAGAGTGTGTTTTACTTCTACAATATTAAGAGATGATTTTTCAAAAATAAAGAAACGCAAATCTCAAAAGCCTTGAAAATGGCTAAGGAAGAAAAAACGTAGATTCGCGTTCAGAGAGATCCGCGAATACCCTTAAGGTCACGTTTTAACTTAAATGCAGAGATAACCTGCGTTTCAAAAGTTTCAAACGCAGAGTTGCATTTTGATCCTAAAATCCTGTAAGATTAAAACTAATCCCGTTTCGATACAAATGCGGTCTAGCTGAGAAACTAACACGTGGATCATCAATTAAAGAGATACCCGCATTTAGAACTATCTTTTGAGCTCATGATTAGAGCTAAATATAATTAAAATGCAAACTCCAAAAGGTCGCATTTCCATTCTAAAGTCTCAAATGATAAAAATTATTCTTATTTGTTACCAAACGCGAGCCTAATCAGGCAAAATATATTGCTAAGAGCTAAAATATGGATCATCAATTATAGAGAGATTTACGTTCTAAGCCCATATTTGGAGCTAAGTATGGCCAAAACATGGCCTTAGAAGATCGCATTTTCATTCTGAAATCTCAAGAGGTGAAAATCACTTTCATAGATACTCAAACGCGAGTCTGAGCATACCATGTAAGCTGCAAAGAGTTAAAACATGGATTTAAAGGATAAGATTCGCGTTTCAGTTACGAATGCAAAGAATTAAAGACGTCAGTTATAAATCCTGGGGATGTAATACAAATCCAGTAGATTAAAAACAAGAAATTAATCCTCAAGGTGATCATTAATTGGATAGTTATACTAATTCAAATGTCTCCACACCTCTATAAATAGTTAAAGACTGAGCTAAAAAAGGGGTTAATCAGTCGGTTGGCTGGATTATCTCTATTTGAGCAATTGTGCCAAGAATCCAGAGCCCTTTGCATCCAATGGTTTTGCAAAGGTTGCCAAATGCAGAACTTGCATTCGGATCATCAATAGAGAGCAGGATCATCCTTCATGACTATAACAGAACCCGACATTAAATAAAGAGGAAACTAGATTCCAAATCTTTTATAAACGGAAAACCATTCATATTGTAACTGTTCTCGAAGTTCAATAAAATTCTAATTTTATGGCGAACAGACGCCCGAGTATATGAGGAGTGGGTTGCTTGTGTTGCACCGGTCGTAGTCCTCTCGGTTCACCACCATCACTCAGTCATTTCTATACTTGAAATCTAAGCCAATTGAAATCGAATAACAAGCAAATGTTTAGTTTTAATTTTAGTGGGGAAAGAAAGTATTTATATCAGATAAAAAGTTGGTGAATTTGCATTAATTAATTTTCATAGTTAAAGTTTTTTAAGATTATTTCTGGATATGTGCATTCTGAAAATCTAACTTAGATTGAATTTTTATATATAACCATAGAAATGTTACAATACAAATACTACTGAAAATCAATTTAAAGATACAATCTGTGTCCTTGTAAAATTAGGAAAATTAAATTAAAATTTTGTGTTTAGCAATAATGGCTCTAGTTAATACCCACAGAACGAATAGAAATTCACGCATAAAAAATGATATAAATAATTTTATCTAAACACTCTACAATAATAAAATTGTTTACGTCAATATCACACTCCTAAATCCAATAATTCCTTCATATTAGTGTTCCTTCTATGAAAAAAATAAATTCTAACGAAAAGTTAAAGATCTCATATCAATAATAACCTAGTACACAGATCAGCCAAAAAAATATGCAAGCAAATATAACTTTCAAAAAACTTCACTTGAGAGCTAATAATAAATATTCAGGCAATAATTTTACTTATTAATGCACAAGAAGTACTCAATACATTTGAAGAGATGAATGAATTAAATCACACAAGGATCCATCAGCAATATGGAAGCGATTTCTCCCGGCCCAGTAGTTGTATGTCTCAGACTCCTCCCAGGTGGGCTTAATCAATCGAGGCCCTCGGCCCTCCAACGCGAAACTTGTAAGCCGATGCAACCGACACCATCAGCAAAAGAAATCAATCGAGCTAAAAAGGTTGTTGCCTTTTCCATTATTATCTTTTGAGGGAAAAAAAAAAAATAGCTGAGTGACAGAGAGATAGGTGACAGAGGAAATAATACGTGTTTGTTTGTTAACTTATGTAGTAGTGCAGGAGAGAGTGGCCGTGAATATTGAGGTGAGTGGTGTTATTTGAAGGGTTGAGAGTGGAGGGAATAGCCAAGACTAGGGACTAGGTGAGGTAGTGAGAGGTGAGTATCGATCGGTTCGGTTTGGTTTTAGGAAAAAAAACTCTTATCGAAAACTAAACCGAACTAGTAGAATTGAAACTGACCGAATTTCCAAAAAAACCGAAACCGAAACCGAATTTTCGGTTCGGTTCGGTCGGTTTTCGGTTATTTGGGTTTGGAACTAAATATGTGATAAATATTTGTATTTTCTAGAAAAAATAATAATTTTTCTTTTTATTTTTTCTTTTTCTACCTATTAAAATAACAATAATATATTTCATCAAACATTTTAAAAGAAAAATATATTGAAAATAAATAAAAAAAAGAATAAAATATAATTATAAAATTTCGATTTTTTCGGTCGGTTTCGGTTGGAACTAAAACTATCGAAATCCAACCCGAAATTCAAAATTAATTTTAGTTTTTAAACCAAATCGAATTAAAAATCGAATAAACCGAACCGCTCGGTTTTAGGCTCGCTCACTCCCAGGGTAGTGGGTTTGGATGCTGAGAGTGGGGGCGTTATAGGCTCTACGTGGCAGAAATATGTACGCCTGGGCCATAGATGGGAGGCTGATGGAGGTAGTCGAAGGACATTTTCTTTATCTTGGTTTCTTGGGTGTTGGGTTAAACGAGTCAACCCGACTGTCCTATAGCATTTCCAGCGAGTTTCTAAAGGAGCACAACATTTTCTGAGCCCACTTAATAACAGTTTGGACTTTGAATGCACTGAGAAGTGGGCTCACTAGAAAAATTGGTGTGCTCCTTTATAAACTCCCCATTTCCAGCTTCTTGTCTGGGCTACGCCGAACCTAGTGCAAGGCCGTATAGGTCAAATTTTGTGGAAGGCATGCTTGGGCCAAGTGATGAGCATTATTCTTTTTGTCTTTTGCTAAAGAAACATAAGAATCCGTGCCGTGTCGTGTCGTATCACAATGGAGCTTTTAGCCAACACAAAATAAAATAAGGAAGCAGGAAGTTCTACCAAGAAGAACATTAACACTTGCTAAAAAGATGAGAACACTCCTGGCCAAAGAAAAAAGGGGTGAAAGATTTGTCACAATAAGTCTTAATTTGTCAGCTGGTCCTCATGTAATGTTACATAATTTTTTTTCCTACACTTCTAGATTAGATTTCATATATGGTGTTGTGGTAGTCTCTAAAGATATTATTGAGTTTGTATCTACAACATATGACAATTAATTCTACGCAGCGTTACGTTATACAATACTTTTACTCTTTATAGATAAGATCCATGCAAATTTTGTAGCCGAAGTATCCTTTCATTCAGATTTTCATTTGCATTTGCCTCTCTCATAACAAGAATTTTTGTATACTGCTCGTGCGTTCAATCAGTTAACTTATATTCTCTACAAGCTCTTAAGTAAAGTATAAGTACACCCGTTCATAGAGATATGATTAGAAATATGATTAGTTTTTAATTAGATTTGATTAGATTTATTATTATTTTGTTACTTTAGAATTTTCTATATATATATATGTTTTGTAAAACCCTAATTTTGAAAAAGAGTGAAATATGATTTCTTTTGAGAGCATGTGATTTGTTTTATCAAATCTTTTCTCGAGTGATTCATGAGAGAGTGGGCGTGTGATTCGCCTGCGCGTGAGGTCCAAATCCTAATTTATCTCCAAAACTCTAAGTTCTTCCCCAATTTTTCCACCACGAACCCTAAATCACTTCCGTCCTGCGTCAAATTGGTATCAGAACTCAAGGTCTACATCTCCAGGTATCAGAGTCTAAATCCATCTCCATCTTATTTATTTTTTTAAATTTTTTTTTAGATTTGAGAAGAAAAAAATCAAAATAAAACTGGAAAAAAAAAATCTGACAGTAGATCAGATCTGAAAAAAAAATAAAAAAAAATCAGATTAAAAACAAAAAGAGAACATATCAGAAAAAAGGAAAAAAAAACAGAGAGAAAAATATTGAGTGAAAAAAAGAAAAGAAAGTGAAGAGAGAGAGAACAGAGAAGATGCAGCAGCAATAGGAAAGGAGAAAATAAAAAGGAAGGAAAATCCAACCCTCTCTTCTCCCGCAGCAGCCCCCCACTACCTCCTCATCAATCCCACTCAATCTCGGCTACCATCAACCCTCAGGAAAAAAAAAAGAGTACTGAACAGATCTGTGAGAGGAAAAAAAAACTGAGCATTCAGATCTGTGAAAGAGAAAAAAAATCCCAAAAATCTCACGACCCAATCTCCTCCTCCACATCATCTTCTTCTCCCTCATCACCTTCTCCAGATCTGCCTAACCCCACAACAAGCAGCAACAACAACAACAAGCAGCAACAACAATAACAGCAGCAGCAGTAACAGGCAGCAGTAACAGCGGCAATAAGCGGCAGTAGCAACAACAGCAACAACAGCAGCCGCAGCAACAACCCACGAGTCCAGTGAGTTTTTTTTTTGCAGCTAACAATTCATCATTTTTGTTTGATTTGGGTTGGAGTTGATTTGTATCCAACTTAAAAAACCCGCATCCAGTAGAAGAGAAAGTATCAAATTGTTTGGTTTGGGCTAATAGATCTGCAACTTGCAGACCCAACCCGATCCACTTGAGCTTAAAGTGGATTCAGTTCACAAGCAGATCCGTTAGAATAGAAACATACCCGTTAAGTTTTTTTTGGGTGATTTTGAAACCGTTTGAAGCCTGGTTCATAACGTATTCAGGCTACAATTGAGACGCCACCACTCTTTGGTATTTTATGAATTTTGAGATAGAAAATTTAGAGTTAATTATTATGAGATTCATATTCTGTGAAAAATATATAAACATTGATGCTGATTTCAAGCAAGTAGAGTGTGATATATATGATACAATCCTATATTTTCGTGGTTATGATGACCCGAATGGTTATAAAAACTGCGAGAAATATCTGAAACAATTTTTCTGTTACTTTCCTTTGATTTCAGAGCATGAATACAATTATGGTAGATTAAAATTGGTTGAAGAAGTTTCTAATTGGTAAAACAATAATTATAATTCTCATCCAACTTGGAATTAGTTGAAATTTCTTTTGCGGACACGATATACTCTGCATCTTATTTTTAATTGTTCACCAGAATTTTTTAAGGCCAAATAGTGCTCTAAATGTGAAGGATACGGACACTCAGATCATCAGTGTCCTTCCATCAAATATTCGACATATGGAGAATTTTGGCATTATGAATATTAGTGTCCTTCGAAGAGTACAGATATCGACACATCAACATCCGCGAATTTAGATGATTATATTATAGTTGAGACCAAAACCTTCATAGAGCCCGTCAAAGGTCCAAAAGTTGTTGATCCGGTTTTTTCTGCCAGATCCAACTACAGAAACATTAATTTGCCCTATTCATGAAGATCGTGTTTTCAGTGACTTTCCAGCTCACATTCCAAATTATTCATTTTTTACAGAAGCGACAGATTTCGACTTCGCTTCAGACCTTCCACAATTGTCATTGTTGCCACCATTGGAATGTAAGGTAACATACATTTGGCTGTCGATTTGTTCGATTTTCTTATATTTAGTTCGATGAAATGGTTTGCTAAATCCTGGAAAGATTGACCAATTTCAGTTCACCGTGCTTGATTTCTTCTTACCGCCATTCACTATGTGGTTAATGTTTCTAAGCACAGGAGAATTGATAGAGATATAATTAGAGATATGATTAGTTTTCAATTAGATTTGATTAGATCAGATTAGAGATTTGATTAGATTTATTATTATGTTGTTGTTTAAAAATTTTCTATATATATATATATATATGGTTTGTAAACCCTAACTTTAAAAAAGAGTGAAATATGATTTTTTTAGAACATGTGATTTGCTTTATCAAATCTTTTTTCGAATGATTCGTGAAAGAGTGGGCGTGTGATTCGTCTAGGCGTGAGGTCAAAATCCTAATTTTATCCCCAAAATCTCAAGTTCTTTCCTAATTTCTCCACCATAAATCCTAAATCGCTTCCGTATGGCGTCACCCCTCCATGTCTGCTATCATTTATTATGGTTGTTGTTAATATTTTTTATTCTAGTGGTAAATTATGTCAAAACTCATGAAAATCCGGTCTACGTACTTGAGTATAAACCAAATTTAAGGTTGATAAAGACCAATACAATGGATACAATGGACATACTAATTTGATAAAATTACAACAAGAATTTAAGAAAGGTGTCACTATAAAAGTGTAGAGCTTTCAATGGCCTTCATAATGACACCAAGATTAACTAAAACGAAGTTCAAACGTGAAAGTTATGATCAATCAAAATTAAAAACAAGTAACAGTAAGAATTGATGAAGGTTGTGCACTAACATCAACTGCAACCCAAGTTTTGAAAGCTATATGGGTTGAGCTGGAAAAATTTGTATATGAAGAATTGAAGAGTTTTAACTCCTCTTCCAATGGCGTCCAGATCACCCAAATCAAACTTTAAGATAAAAAATTACAGTTATTTTACTAAAGTACTATTAAAGGAGTTGTTAAAGGGACTATAACAATCCACACTGAGATCTCACAGTAAAGGGTTATTGAAGAGGCTGTTGAAGCGGCTTTGATAGCTATAAAGTCTGTTGAAGGGGGTTTGGATAGCGAAACACATTACGCATGTGGGGAATGTGTTTTTAGGTGATCTTCTTTTAGAGATTTAAGTTAGATTGTAATTTCTTTTAGATCTTAGATTTAATTTCAATGGATATAATTAAAAGAAAGTTTGAAAGTTTCTTTGGAGGGTGTAAATTCTATTTATATGCCGCCAAATAGGTGTAGAAAAAATAGAAGCAAAGAGGGGATAAGAAGAGAGAAAGGAGAACTTCTCAATAAGCACAAGAATGAATTCTTTACTGAAGAAGGAGGAGGTTGGGTTCGTGGTTTGTGGATATTAACGTCCATCAATATCTTCAACTAACAGATGAGTACTTAGTATATACTTGTGATGGTTTCTACTCATTTGTAATTCTTTTAAGTTTGAATATTTATAAATTTGCATCTTGAGTAATAATATATTATTAAGTTTGAAATAATTTGAGTGTAGATCTCTATCTGTGGGTATCTAACAAACGAGTTAGATTTTAAATTATTGATCAGTTGTGGTTGTTTAACAGCTATAGTCAAATCGTTATAATTGACTTGAGATCATAGTATAGTTCTTATGTGGATTTTTTTTTTTCCATTTGGACTTTCTACATTAAAAATTTCCATGTTAATTTGTGTAATGATGTGAGATTTATTCTATATTTTTGAGTGATTAATTATTTTTAATAATTCGTGCTTAAATTGATATCTATTTAATAACACACTCTTCTGCAGTGTCTAACCTGCTTTTTCATCAATATCAGAGCCTCAATATTGTTTAGGACTGTGTCAACTCTGGTTTAGCATGTGCTAATATTTTCAGTTGGTATCAGAGCAGGTCAATTCTATTAAAATTCGATCTAGTTTTTTATTTCAATGGATGTTTCTAGAGAAGCACAATCGATCAATAGGGCTCCCTTGTTAGATTGGCACAACTATATTGCTTTTGCATTTTCTTCTAATTCTACTCACGAGAGTGTTTCAGATTTCTTAGGTACTGAAGAGAATATTTATGATTTTGATTAAGAGATTGACGTTCAAAACACTTCAGACAATTTTTATGTGGAAGCTTTGAAAGTTAATAAGCAAAGTATTAAGATGTCTTTGAAATATAAGTTGTTGAAGGGGAAAACAAAAAAGAAGAGTTCTCTTCACAATTGAGTATGGCCTTGAAAAGAATTGAAGAATTGGAAACCGAGAAACAAAAATTATTATTTGATATGGATTCTACACTTAAGAGTTTGAAAGAATGTAAAGTTTCTAATGTCAAATTTGGAAGTGAGGTAATACTTTGAAATCTCATTTTTCTGAATCTAACACATCTCTTAGAAAACTGGTTGCAAGTAAATCAAAATTAGATAAAATTTTAGGAGCTCAAATCATTGAAAAAAAGTAAGGACTCTCTTATATTAGCAAATGACCTAACTGTACAAATACTCCAGAAACCTCATCAGTCTCTATTGCAATGAAGGATATCAAAGCAGAGGTAATTAAGAAGGATAAAAAGCACCAAAAAATTTGCTTTGCAAAGCATGTACCAACATTAATATCAGTTGTCAGTACATCAAAGTCAGCTCTACAATCGTCATTTATGAAAGTCACTTATACTGATAAGGTAAAATCTTTTATAGGCATTACAATCATCGAGAGTAAGATTAAAACTCCATCTAAAGTAAATGTATCTTCTAGCATTGCAAAGGCGAAGTTCAACGTAATTACTTCACTATCACAGAATGAAAATCTTAAGAAGGTAAAATTATTTAATTTAAAGTTTGAATTAAATTATTATTTTGTCCCATCATTTCACATTGTGGTAAATTAGGACATACTCACTCCAGTTATTTTGATATTTTATATCCTCAGCCTCAAAATTTGTGATAAAAAAATATATGGATAGAAAAGTCAAAATTGAATGATTATCCTCAATTCGTAAATTTTGTTAAAATAAGAAAAATTTGGATAGAAAAGGCAAAACTATAACCTTTTTACAATAAAAGAATCTACTCATTTTAGGAGAACAATAGTGGTTTGCATAAATTAGTAATCACATAGGACCATACAGCCTAGGACAGAGAGATTCCAGTATTTTTTTTGATGGCTATAATTATGTCATCCTAATTTTTAATTATCTACTTGTGTTGAAAGTGATTATTATGTTGTGGTTAATATTATATATAGACAACTTTCATACTTGACAGAAAGAGTAAAGTGACTGAGTTTATTTAGTAAATTTATTTTCAATTAATTACTCCCATGTGATAAAAAAAATTGATAATTCAAGGAGAATGTTTATTATAGTAGTGAGAAAAAACTACCAATACTGAAAGTAACGTGCTCTGAAATTCATAATTATGGTTATTTTTCATGAAGATAAATGTTACCATCAGAAAAAGGGATATAAGCACATCGAAGATGAGGTGTGGAACTGAGAAAAAAAATTATATGGAGGTATAAGCTCATTGAAGGTGAAAAGCGTTGAAAGAAAATTGAATATCACATTGAAATAGAGACTTGGTTAAAAGTTATAATCATATTTTGAAATTTAATATATATTGTAAACAACTTTGTGAAATATGACATATATCTCTATAATTTGTTTATCTAACTTTCTTTTGAAAATTTCTTACACATATGACTTGAGCATAATTTACAACTTCTTCACACTTATGTGTCAATATACATTTAATGGTGATTATTTGAGCTTTGATTACTATATATTAACTCTATCTATGACTCCCTTATATATTTGAATGTGGATATATGCATGTCAATTTCTGATAAAAAAGGGAAAATGGTATATATTGAGGCATATTGAGTTTCTAGAAAGAATATATATATATATATATATATATATATATATATATATATATATATATATATATATATATATATATATAGGGGCAGCAATATTAATTTCATGATACCATATATAGGGGCAGCAGTATTGTATATGTGTTTATGCATGCATTTGTGCATGTTCTTGTTATTTTTGATACTTTTCATGGACATATGTACTTGATCTTATTTTATTGTTTTTAATATGCAAAATATTTGGAGTTGTACACTAAATAAAGAGTTTCGGTACGAAATTACCAAGATGAAGATTGTTAAGATTTTTGATCCTACACATGTGGCAAATTATGGCAAAACTCATGAAGATCCAGTCCAAGCACTTGAGTATAAACCAAACTCAAGATTAATAAAGATCAATACAATAGTTACGGCAAATATGATAATTTGGTAAAACTATAGTGAGAATCTTACGAAGCTATCACTACAAATGTATAGAACTCTAAACGACCTTCATAATGACACCAAGATCAGCTTAAACAAAGTTCAGATGTAAAAGTTATAATCGCTCAAAATTGAAAAGAAGCAATAATAAGAATTGATAAAGGTTGTGCAAAAATATCAATTTTAAGTCTATTTTTTAGGATAATACAGATACAACTGAAAAAATTTATATAGGAAATATTTTAGAGCTTTGAGTACTCCTTCCAACAGCATGTAGATCATCCAAATCAGACCCCGGGATCAAAGCCATTTTACTAAAGCACTGTTGAAGTGTTGTTGAAGGGACTATCGACATCCCACACTGAGACTTCATAGCAAAGGGCTGTTGAAGTGCCTCTGGAGTGCGATAAGGGCTACTAAAGGGGTTTTGGATAGCGAAATATAGTACTCATATAAAGAATGTATTTATGGGTAATTTTCTTATGGGATTTAAGTTAGAATGTGATTTTTTTGGATCCTTTGATTTAATTTCGACATATATGACTAAAAGATAGTTTTGGATATCTTTGGAGGTTGTAAATCCTATTTACTTAAAGTTATTTTAAACGAAGTAAGTGTGGAAAAAAGTGAAGAAAAGAGAGGAAGAAAAAGAGAGAAAGAGAGCTTTTCAAGAAGAACAAAGAGAAGATTTTTACTGAAGGAGGAGTTTTGGTTCACGATTTGTCGTAATTTGCCTCCATTAATATCTCCAGCTAACGGACAAGTACTTAATTTATAGTTGTGGTAATTTCTACTTGTTTGTAATTCTTTTACAATTTAATATTTATCAATCTACATTGCGAGTGGTGAATCATTGCTAAATTTGAAATAGTTTAAATGCAGAACTCTATTTGGGACTATCTAATAGACAAATTAGATCCTAGACGGTAGTCGATTGTGTCTGTCTAGCGGCTACTGTTAAATTATTGTAATTGACTTAAAATTATAGTACACTCTTCCATGATTTTTTCCATTTGGATTTTCCACGTATCTGTATTAATTGTGTGATAAATTGAGATTTATTCTGTATTTTGATTGATTAATTATTTTTAATATTTAATAATTGATGCTTAAATTAATATTCATCGAATAACACACACTTTCATATTGGTTAGCCTGCATTTTTTATTAATATCAAAGTCTCATATTGTTTGGGATTGCATAAATATCAAAGTTAAAGATTTATGGCCTCAAAATCTTTGTTGTCAAATCTTATGATAAAGTTTTACACATATTCCTTCTCATGTTTAAAACCCATAACATTTTTTGTGTTGGATTGAAAGTTTTTTTGTCCTTACGTGGCTAGAGAATGTTGTCTGAAACATCATATGTGCCCTTTGCGTGACACGATGAACAAGTTTTTGTGTCCTTGTGGCTAGAAATGTTTTCCAAAACATCAGTTGTCCACTTTGATTGAAATGATGAACTTCTTAGTAAAAATATTGGAATAATATCAATGCAATAACTAGCGGAATCAAATAGTTAACCAAAAAGAAAAATAACAGAGACAGAAAACACGCAGATTTAACATGATTCGGCAATGTGCCTACGTCCACGGGACAAGATAAAAAACTTTCACTATATCAGAAGAGATTACAACACTCTCGTTCTCAACCACAAGAGAATTTACAATGAAATCACACAAGAATTTAAATCAAATCCTAATCTCTTGTTTCAGTGATTTTCTCTTTTCTTTGGCCGCCGAAAATCCCGAAAGAAACACCGAAAAAAAGCCTCTTGCTTCTTTTCTTTCCTTGCTTTCGGCCAAAAGAATCTTTTCTTTCCTTGCTTTCGGCCAAAAGAAAGAAGCAGTTGCCCACACACAAATTATTTGCTTCAGCCACCGCAAATAATTCTTTGCTCCTTGCTTCAGGCCATGCTGCCCTTATGCTTTCTTCGGCCAAAATCAAGAGCAACCACCTTTTTGTTCTTTTGGCAAAAATTTAATTGCAGCCCCTCTTTATTTTGCTTGCTGCAGCCGCCACAAAACAAAAAAAAACTTCTGCCCATTACAAACCCTTGCCGCAAACCCCCTTTTATAGATTATATCTCATAACGGGTTTGGACTGTTTTTGAACCCGTTTGGATGGACCGAACCCGTTGCGATAATAGGGCTCCATTAACAACAATCTCCCACTTGGAGACCTATTGCAAAAATTGTAATCTTTATACATAATAATTCTAGTGTCCAAAACTTTCACCTCGATCGTTTAAAGTCCTAATTTCAATATTCAACACAAATACACTAAAGTTGAGAAATAGCTCAACTTTTTCCCATCAACTAGTTTTGTCAATATATCTGCAGGATTTTTATTGCCCTCAATTTTCTCTAACCTTAATTGATCATCCTCCAACAAGAATCTAATAAAGTGATAACTCGAGTAAATATATTTAGTCCGTGAATGATACGCCAAGTTTTTAGCACGGTCTTACTTTTGGGAATATGGTTAAGAAATTTGAGAAAATATTTTTGTAAGTATTTCTATCCAATTCTTCATATTTATGACTTAGATATTTTGATTGATCTACGTATGAAGATGAAGATCTCAAAATTTTTTAGATCATTTATATGGTACATCACATGAGAGAGAAAACCAATATTTTGGGGATTAAATTTTTTTTTTTTTGGCTAAATTATTTGATGAATATAATGCTAATTATGACGTTAAAGTGCAAGCTCCATATATATAGGAAGAAATAATCCAGTCAAAGAGGAAGGATTATTTTCTAAAAATTTCTTGGTTAATAAATTAGTTGGAAAAGGTTGAACATCATTGTCGAAGAAAGTATCTAATATTATAATACTCCTATGGAAAATGGTAATCTAATGCATCATATTTTAATATTTCATTATGGTGGATGATACATATATCATAACATATCATATTTTCACTATCACAGCGCGTGATTTAGTGGCAGCTGAAGTGTTCGTAAAACTTCAAAAAATATTTAGCATTAGAAGAAAGTTGATGAAGAATTTAACTACAGTACAAGTACTAATGATATGTTTATAAAATCGGTGAGGATGAAAAAAATGTCTAATGGTGAATAAAGAATTCAAGATTTAGATTACAGTAGTACTTACATACTATTAATTTTCTTCTCTTAACCTAATTGTTTTAAGAAATAAAATAGCATATGATCGAAAATAGATGGAAAGGTACTGACCTAATTAGGATACACCCATGTCATGGGTGGGGCAAGCTCTTCTATTCTGGTTCATGGTTTCTTTTGGCTACACGGTTCATCTGGGGGGAGATCGAGCTTCAAGAAGTAGTGAATGGTCTTATCAATATACAAATGTATAACTCCCCAGGAATTTCAAATGCGCTTATATCCACCACTGTAGGTATTGGGTTCAAGCTTTCCCAAGTCTATTTTCATCAATGGACTCCTGACGTATACGAAGGAGTGCGGTTCGCTCGATAAATTCCTACCTCTATATCTATCTCTGAGATGTTTGGATTTTTTGAAACTCCATAGACATGCAGAAGAGATATGCTATCCCCACTCGGACCAAGACATAACTTTTACTAAAAGTTTTTTGTGATCTTTTTGTTCAAATAACAATTAAGGTGAAGTAGGGTCATGCAATATTTTCCTTTAAAAATCGAAAATTTTAATTTTATGGGGAAATAATATTGTTATTTTTATAAAATATTCATGTGTGATATAATTACTTTTACGAGTTGAATGATTTTTTTTAAAAAATTTCTTGCTGTATATTTTTTAAATTTTTTTTTAGTAAATAGATATTTGGGATATGGACTCTACGATACTCGGACGGTTCGATTATTGCCCGTGTTCGAATGAGGGATAAAACCCGGGCGGGCCAGGCTCGAATTTCTGGGCCGAGCCGGCCCGATGGACATACCTTGGAGGCTTGGATTATTATATCTTAGGTTGCGATGAGGGCCAACGTACCCCTTAGGACTGTAGGCAGCCCGCTAGCTTGTTGGTGCGGCATTCATTGGAGGGATTTTCTAAACGACCACATCTTTTTTCTAGTGAGCTCACTTTGTATAACTGTTTGTGCTTCCAAAATAACACTACAAAGTGAGCTCACTAGGAAAGATAGTGTGCTCTTGGGAAGCTCCTTCATTGGACAGCAAATATCATCTCATCAATCCAACGGTCAGAAGTACACCCACCGTCACATGTAAACTCCAGAGCCGTCGCATTCCCATGGTCAAGTTGGACTATGATGCGACGTGCAGTTACCTCCGTTCACCCACACCTCGTGCACTCCGACGCTCACCTACTACAGCCGGTCACCACCCTTGCCATTTTCATTTAATTGCAGCCTGTAATTACTACAACTGCCATGAAAAATTGCAGGTTGCCAAATATAATACCCAGACGTTACTTTTGTAACCTTTTTGACTGTTTCGGAATTCAATTAAATTCATGCCAGCCAATAATGCAGAGCTAATTTCGAAAACTGCCACTCCCAATTTACTCACAAGGTAGGACCACTCCACCGGCTGTTCCGGTCTCCTCAGCTCTAATCTTCCTACTTCGGATTCATCCTTTTTGTATATAAAACCATAGTACTTAGGTCAAGCCAGCATTCTCATTGGCACCACCAAGGAAAATAATAATAATAGATTGAAGTTTTAATTTTGTTATATTTTATTTTGATTATTGATATTTTGCTGCATCTTTCATGATCTTGTACATGCTATTCTTCATATTATCTCTTTTCTTGATTTCTTTTAATCAGATTTCCTCTACGCTCCTTTTGTTTCTTATGAAAACCTATAATATGTGTTTAATATTTACCAGATAATTGCTTTAACATATTATATATTTCTCATGAAAGCTCTTTAGTATAAGTTCACGTGGGAATATTTGCTATTAGTGTTTTATTTTTTTTCAATTTAATTTTATTAGTGAATTTGTTACATATCTAGTTTATTTAGTAATTTGATCTTCAGTGACTTTTCTTCAAGATGAGGGAAAGGAAATGTTTTTATTTGGCCAGTAAAAATTGAATTGTTGCCATATGGATGTATATCGAATTTGGTTGACAGAGGCCCGCTATTCCTGAGTTAATTTTCTTATATGTAATTGTATTTTTAAATGTATACATGATGTATTAGATTTTGTAGTGAGTCAAGATCATGTGGAACAATCGACTCCTATTACTCTTTTGTGGAGCAACAATTCTTTTTTATGTGGAGCTCTTCCAAGAAGGGAAAAAAAAAAAGGTCTCTCCCAAGAAAAAAATGGGGATAGTGTAGAATTAATTTTAATCTTTTCCACATTCTTGCACCTCAAGAAAGTGGGGATTTTCCACTTCAATGCAACTTTCATTTACTAAAAAATTTACCTAGCAACTACTTCATCAAAATTATATATATATATATATATATATATATATATATATATATATATATATATATATATATATATATATATATATATATATATATATATATATAGACTCACACACACAAAATAAAGAGAAGTAAAATGAATACACCTATGTAAATATTACAATAAAATGGCCAGATGACCCCTGGAATGAAATATAAGCAATTATTCCATGTATAATGTTTCCTTAATGTTAGTACTAGTAGTACAACATAAATGGAAGTAACTAGTCAAGCACGCATTTGATATATATATTCTTGGTTTAATTTTTGGGGCGGTTTTATTCTGAATAGCCAGCTAATGTTGACACTTTGAGATTTTTATTTGTTTGGTTGTAGGACGACTGTAATTTTTAGTGCAGGGAAAGATTAGAAGATCGAGGAGGAGGAGGAGGAGGAGGAGGAGGGAGGAGAGCCCCCCCCGGATCAATGACAGAAGAGAGAGAGCACAGCCCAACATTGGTGAAAGGAGCTCTCGCCGATGCCTGGGTCTGTGCTCTCTGCTCTCTCTGTCATACACCATCAACTAGGGTTTCCTCCCTTCTTCTCATCCAAAAAAACCCTAGATATATAGCTACATACTGCTATCGGCAAAATCTAACTCCATCACATAGCAAGGTGAGTCCGACGTGATACATATTTTATATGCCGTACCTGCAGACTAAGTAGCTAGTATTGATTGCGATAATGAAGAAATATTGGTAACAGATATTATTTATTTATTTATTTATTTTTATGTCGAAGAACATCACTTTCTAACTATAAAAGTTATAATTTTCTGTGGTTGTATGCAAAATGTAAGGTATAACTATACGCATTAATATCAACGAATAATCTTCTTTCAATTAAGTACAAGAAGGAATATGCAAAATTCTACTATATCTTAGTAAATGTTGAAGAAAAACGTAAACAACAATTATGTATCAAAATCAATCAGATGATCAATGTGTATATATATATATATATATATATATATATATATATATATATCAATCATGAAGAACCTACTCGGATTTGATTCAATGCATATCGCTAGCTCACATAACTTTTTCTGAGCTGACAGCTCACCTATAGTAATATATATATATATATATATATATATATATATATATATATATATATAAATTTTTCCCGTTTTGTTCGATTTTTGCATCCTTTTACGTACATCGAAGATTAATTGACTCTATGAAACTTGACGATTCTAATCTTTCTATGTTGCTTGAGTTCCGTAACCTAACACAAACACACTACAGTAGTGGATTCAATTGATAGTCCATCCATCAAAATGCAAAGAGAAAGAACCTGAAAAGCTTTTGGCGATCACTTTTTTCTTTCAAGAAGAAATCCTGGAGAGCTCAAGGCTACTAGATCGGGGTACTTAACAACAAATTAAGGTATAGAATGGAGATATTCATCAACACTACTACGTACATAAAGGTAGTGATATATATACTTTCTCGACTTGGCAGAGTAAATGGTTGAAACGGTCTAGGGGGTGGTTGGTAGCACTGTAAGTACGAATTAGAATTGGTGTATCTTAGAACAAATTTTTGACCCACTCTAATCAAAATTTTAAATTAAAAATAATTTTCTTTTTATTTTTCTAGTTCAAAGATATGAATAGAATGGGCCAAGAATTGGTTATTGGATCCGTCCATTCTCATTCCTAACTGTAACCATTTGGTTTGGTGAATGACATTGCCAAGACAACAAACAAACTTGATCTGTCCTTACAAGACGAACTGGATACAATTTATAGCCTAGAATTTCGATATGTTTGATAAGGACATAATTGTTCATGAAAAAAAAAAAAAAAAAAATCTCCCCCCTACAAAACAGTGTAAACTTAATTTGTACATTTCACTTGCCAGTTCTTTGTGATCTTTCTCATGGCATATCATATGATTCTACTACGCAAGCGCAAGAATGTTACTATCCCAACTATCTGCAGTTCTCCTTTTGAAATCATCTTAGCTATTTGGTCAAATGACTTTGCAAAATTATTAACCATGCTATAAACACTGTAGTTGAAGACAACTTCACATATCAAAATCATATCAATCATATCAAAAATATTGGCCATATTGCATATTTTACTGCAATAAACTATTGGGACTAGCATGGCATGAGCTGAATTCAAACGGGTTTTAACCCAGCCAGCTAATATATTATAGAAAATAAATGTTTTAGAGCTTAGTAAGAAGCCCACAAACAAGCCTACTTACAAGCCCAAGTGACATCTTCCATTCATAATTCACTTGGGCCTCACTCGAGGGTATGGACACCACTATAAAAGACCAAACACCCCTCATCGTCTTATAAATAGAATCATGGTATAATTATTCTAATCTAATATCAAAATCCCATTCTTCCTTATTTTAATTGCTTCAATTACTAGTTTTAGCTAACTCCACCTCTTATTGATGCTCACACGATCTCCTTTCCTTTCTGGCATTCTTGTTTCTTAGTATACGTAATGTTAGAGGGAGGGAAGTGTTGTCGGCCCACCACTTTAATTATTTTTTAAATAACTAAAATTAGCTAAAAGTATAAAATTTCAAAGAGAGTAATGAAGTTGGCATGCAATGGAAATTCTATATATTTAATAAAAATTAACTATGGTAAAAAAATAAAAAATGGAGTTGTCTATGTATTTTTCTTTTTCTCGCAACTTTCTATAACACGGTTTATAGGACGGATAGGATCAAAATTAGACGGATGACGGATTGGGCGTGGGCTAGGCCCAGATCTGATCCAGATCCAGCCAATCTTCTACAAGGATAGGTTGCCAAGTGCTACTGCAACAGCCACACTGATTTGGAGCTCTTTGAACACGTATTAGTTAAGAAACGATTCTTCAGCAGTTGCACTCACGGCCTAAGCTATGGCAATTCCTTGAAGATGAGCCACTCTGGATCCTCTGTCAGATGCCTGGGTTGCCTATACACTGCAACCAAAATCACCACATGCTTGCATACTCAACCCATCCATCCTGCACAGATTTCTAATTTCTGGACTTAATACTCCACTACTAGCTAGCTGTACACTCATAGACTACTTCCCTATGAGCATCTTTGCATTAACTATTCGGGCATATCTACCATAAATAGAAGGGGAAAAAAAACAGTTGCATATACTTAACACATCATTCATGCCAAATTTCACTTATGAGACAAGGATTTTAGTTTTTTAGTCTATTAAGGTTTCTGTACTGTTGCATTTTACATACTAACCAATACAGGAACTCGTATGCTGCCCCTACATTACCACTGAGGGATGAGTGAGCGCAATTCATTTTCAAATGCAAACATTCTGTACGGATGCATCGTGCCACGGCAGCACAAAATGGCAATTGTAGTTCAGTTTGAAGGAACTCATAGAAAGAAGGAAAAACACCAGCATTTCATATGCCCACTTGAAATTTCAAATCTGCTGGACTAGAAATTTCATTAGTGTAAGTTCCAAATACAATATAATTTGAGTAGTATATCTTCAATGCAGGCAGTAAAGGACCCTGGAACAAAAAAAATTCCACCATCATACCATTAAAGCAATTACTTTGATGTAAATACAACATAAATAGTCAAGAAAGAGAGGTATGTAATGATCTATCAGGGTCGGTAACCTATCCAAGAAAGTTGTCAAGTACTTCTTCTGAGCTTGCCATGCAACGGTCTGGAAGCACGCAAAGAACCCAAGACGTCTTCATAAGAAATTTGGTGACTATTTCTTTCATGATGAATTTTCTTTTCACTACTCTGTTTCACATCGGAAACCATATGAGAATTTTCTGTGCTCCCTAGGTCTTCTGTTTCTGCACTGGTAGGGTTCACCTTGGTCTTCCATCTAATTCCTATTGCATCCGCCTGATCGGCAAATAGGACCTTAGATACAGAAGCACTACAAATCTCCTTATAAGTTTCGTAGCTGGCAGCACGAGTATTTCCACCTTCTAATAGCTTTGCAAGAGGGTGTAACACTGCGACAGCATCATCATCCCTTTCCAAGGCATCCTTTACAATCAAGAAATCATCAGCATATTCCTTCTTCCTGAACTGGACAAGTGCAGCGGTTGGATCCAGGAAAAAGACCGACGTGATTGAATCTAATCCAAACACTCTAGAGATACAATCCTTCATATCCTTTGGTTTTAGCTTGGATGAGAAACCCCAGACAAGGACAATATTCTCAAATACTATTGTCGGGTATTTACGCTTGTAACCCAACTCTGGACTCTCAATGCCGGTACTTAAATTAATCATTGTTCCGCTGTTCCAGCTGGGGTACAGAAGATTGATGTAGTGCTGGAGCTTATCGTTTCTTGCAAAGTCGATTGCAGGTGAACTGATTTCAAATTTGATGCCTAAATGACTACAAGCCTGAGCAAAAACACATCCTGTCATAAATGCATCATAACCAGCTTCATGCTTTGCACCTGAGTTCCAGTAAGATGACCTACAAGAAAGTTGAAGACAGAAAATTGAAGTTACTGTACCATGTGTGGAAGAGAATCATGTCTTTAACATACATGTACAGAGAGGTCATACGCCACAAAACTATGTTGGATAATAACATAAATGATTTTTTTCCCCCTACGTTTTTCTTTTGAAGAAACAGACATGACCACAAGTAAAGAAAGAGTATCTTCCGCAGGGATAGCCACCACTATTTAGAAAAAATGAGAGATCTATGCATCAGAGGGAAAATACGACTTATTGTCAGTTCCTTCAAACTCATCATTTCAACTAATAATTATATGCTTGAATGTACAAAGAAATAAAATGTATAAAAGAAAACTCTTGTGCCATGTCACACAGCTTCAACATGTAAAAATAGGACTTCATTTTTCTTTACCTTCATAAAGAATAGGCACCCTTCCCTAACCTCCTCAGCTCAACGCCCTAATGTATGTCAAATCCATGAGTGTTCTTTTTCATCACATTTTCAAATTGTGCAACTAGGACATTAGCCAAAAAAAAAATCAGAGCTCACCTTATACTATTAGGTTGTCATAGCATTCCAATTGTAAGCTGTTTATATAATTTCAAACTTCTATCATTACACCACGATTTCGCTGGCTGCATTATTGATTTAGGACGAGACATTGACACACCTACAAGGTTCCCTGCATTGTCCACTTTATTCTAACTATATGATATGTCATTGATTATAAACATAACGGGAGCATCATGGCATTACTTGATCATCACATTAGTTGGAGGACGAGTAACTGCTATTACCACTGGAATTGCTTGCCATATGCTCTGTACTTGTCCTGCTAGCATGTAGCTTCTACTCCATCAAGTCGCACCAAGTCCCTATTTTGACCTAATTTGTATCTAAAAGTCCCAAAAATAGTTGACCATACTTTTTAGTCCAAAATAAATAGAACTTGAAGTTCTAAATCTTTTAGTCCTCTTAAAAGAATTATTTTTGGCAATCTTACCTCCATCGCAAATTCTCACACATATAATTTATTTTGATATGTTATTTGATTATCACATAATTTTCAAATATATCAAAAGATTATGAATTTTACATGTTTGTCATGACATTACATGGCTATCATATATTCTACATCATAAAGTTTTACTTAAGTATATTACACATATAAATGTGTACATAGTTATCAATGTTACATCCTTCCATATTAGTCAATTGTCAAGTATACACAATTATCACTTATATCACATGATTATCAAATACGTTACAAAATTATGTTTTATATTACTCGAAAAGTGAATATGCTACATTGTTATCATTTATATCACATAATTTTCAAATAAATTATGCATATACCATTTACATTACATAAGTATAAAATGTTCGTTATAGTACATAATTGTCAAATATCTTATCCAATTATCATTTACATTACATGCTACTCACAGTTGTTGAATAGCATACTTACCACCTAATTACATGATTGTTAGGTACATTACACGATCATAACTTATGATACGCGACTTTCAAATATATTACACAATTAGACATTATAATACATGTCAGAAATATTAAACAATTATGTTATGTTACATGATTGTCAAGTATCAGTTATATTACAAAAACGTTAAAACATTAAGTATATTACATATAACTTTTTGTGGTTACAGTATGGTACATGCCTATCACTTGTATTACATGATGGTCAAGTACATTACACAATTATCACTTATATTGCATGAATGTCAAAAACGTTATTTAATTATATATGATTGTCAAATCTCTATTTTAATAATAATATGCAAGAACTATGAGTGCTAGAGATATAAAAAGCAGAGTGGAGATAAAAGGTGGGCAGAGCGCTCACAGAGAGACATGGATCTCATAAGTATGTCTTTCAAAAAGGCAAAAGATGGAAGAAAGAAGGAAGCTTTTTTAGGTTTCTTTTATGAAAGGAGAAAGATGGACAAGAGTGGGGATATTTTTTCAATCCAATGACTTCAAAACTTCCCTTTTTTTATTAAACAACTACAAAAATGTCAGAAAATTAGATTTTTCTCCTAAAATAAAGGAAAGTTGGATTTTTCTATGGATAGTTTTGTCTCAAAAGAACGTAGTACTAAAAATAAATACATTGACTAAAAAGTAGAGTTAAATATATTTGACTTTTAGGTACAAACTGGGCCAAATTAGGTACTTCTACATAATTTTCCGTGTTTAAAATACATACTTCAATTTTACTTAATTATTAAACCAAAAAAGGGAACGAGAAACCCAAACCTGAAAAAATTATGAATTTTATAAGAAAGATGAATACGAACATATGCACTACTATGCTAAATATGCCTCTAATAAATCCTCTACATTGCAAATTAATGAACATTCAGTAAGTTCGTTAATAGCCCAAATAATGCTTATCCATTGGCAAATGGAAGGGTTGACAAATGATCTAGGCAACCTATGAAGCGGTATAAAAATAGCCATATATCTTAACCAAGAAAAGGAAGGACTGGGGGGTGTTATTGTTTGGGGAGGGGGTGGAAATCTAAGATACACAAGCACTCAAACAAGTGAAAATATATTTATGCCACAATAACAAGCTATATGGAACTGATGTATCCAAAACCCAATATAGGAAGAATATCGACTTCTTAAGGGGTTTCTTTCACCAGGATACACATGTATTTTATGGGATTATGCAGTACTCAATATGTTTCTTTTAAAACTAATTCCTCATGCTTAGTCTTAATCTCTTATTAGCAAAGTTGTCAAATCAGGATACATATAGTATATTGTTATCCCTAGTATCACGAGATACGTTGATCAATATATAATAGATAAGTAATAAGTAAATAACAATATATATAATATAACAAAACATATGAGCAAATTTAAAACATAAGTGTTTGCCCGAAAAGTTGAAATTTCCTTCCATTGCTAATTTACTTTCAAAATTACAACAATAAAAGAAAATTACACAAGAAATTCCGAGATTACAAGAACAGTAAAGATTGATTTCGATTCCCTTTTAATTTTGTGGGATCTAATAGCGGTGGAGTCTCGTTGACGCACTTCGTTGACAGTCCAATCTGGATTGAGAAGACGGTCATTATGGAACTCCTTATCTGGAAATCTTGGAAGAAAACGCTCTTAGATTTCTCTTTCTTTTGGACTTCGCTCTCTCTGGAAAAAATTTTATTCTCTGCCAAAAGCCTCTTTATTTATTGAGATCGTGGGCGAAATCCAGGTGAAACGAAGACACGTTATCAAAACTAATGGACACGGGGACGTGCGCAGGACACTCTGCGTGCGGAGCGTGCACGCAAGATCCTGCACGCAGTCCGCGCGCACGCAAGATCCTGCGCGCAGGAGAGTCCCTGCATGCTGCGCACAAGGACTCTCCTGCACGAAGGTCTCCTATGTGCAGGAACGGAGTTCCTGTGCACAGGTCACCCTACACGCGGGTCCGCACCTGGGGCTCCACACTCCCTTTTTTCTTCTCTTTCTTTTCTTTTCTCTTCTCTTTCTTTTCTTTTTCTTTACTTCTTTCTTTCCTTTTTTCTTCTTTTTTTTTAGTGTCTACATAACTCTCCAAAGCTTTTGAAATTTCGTCATTGATTTGTAACGAATTTTGAAATACTTTGGATTCTTTTGATTTTGCTCTTGTAAACTGAAATATTTTTGATGTCTGTTCAGAGGCTAAAAACATGACAGACAAAGTGATGAACTTAATAGACAGAGGTAACTGCTAACATGTTTTATGGATGATGAGCAGAGATAAATATTAACGTGCTTTATAGATGACAAGTAAATGTATGATGTTAACGTGCTTATAAGGTAACAAGTAAAGGTATGATATTAACGTGCTTATAAGGTAACAAGCAAAGATATGATGTTAACGTGCTCATAGAATCCTAACCGTTTAGTGGCATCTAGTATGATAGATTATGAAAATACAGAACTATTATTAAACATGTTTTATGGTTCCTTCTATTTAGAGACTTAAGACTTGATAGTAATGAACCGATTAAACAGAGGTAGGGTTTAAGTTATTTAATCTGGTGCGCACGCAAGATCCTGCACGCAGTCGGAGCGTGCACGCAAGATCCTGCACGCAGTCGGAGCGTGCACGCAAGATCCTGCACGCAGTCCGCGCGCACGCAAGATCCTGCACGCAGGTCCTGCATGCAGGTCTCCTGTGCGCAGGAGACTCCTGCGCACAGGAGTTCCTGCATGCAGGGACTCTCCTGCGCACAGAAGACTCCTGCGGGCAGGCTGCGCACAAGAACTCTCCTGCACGAAGGTCTCCTGTGCGCAGGAACGGAGTTCCTGTGCACAGGTCACCCTGCACGCGGGTCCGCACCTGGGGCTCCACACTCCCTTTTTTCTTTTCTCTTTCTTTTCTTTTTCTTTACTTCTTTCTTTCCTTTTTTCTTCTTCTTTTTTTTAGTGTCTACATAACTCTCTCCAAAGTTTTTGAAATTTCGTCATTGATTTGTAACGAATTTTGAAATACTTTGGATTCTTTTGATTTTGGTCTTGTAAACTGAAATATTTTTGATGCCTGTTCAGAGGCTAAAAACATGACAGACAAAGTGATGAACTTAATAGACAGAGGTAACTGCTAACATGTTTTATGGATGATGAGCAGAGATATAATATTAACGTGCTCTATAGATGACAAGTAAAGGTATGATGTTAATGTGCTCATAAGGTAACAAGCAAAGGTATGATGTTAACGTGCTTATAAGGTAACAAGTAAAGATATGATGTTAACGTGCTCATAGAATCCTAACCGTTTAGTGGCATCTAGTATGATAGATTATGAAAATACAGAGCTGTTATTAAACATGTTTTATGGTTCATTCTATTTAGAGACTTAAGACTTGATAGTAATGAATCGATTAAACAGAGGTAGGGTTTAAGTTATTTAATCTATTCGTGCAGTGACATCAAGTATAACAGAATTTAAATGACAGAGATATCATTAAACATACCTCAAAGCTCGACTTATTCAGAGGATCCGGTCATGATAGGAATGAGCTGACTAAATAGAGGTGACTGTAAACGTATTTAGCCTCGAAATTTGACTATCAGAGATAACTGTTAATTTGATAGTGATATGACATTCGTTAGAGATAATTTTTAACCTAACAATATCAAAAACAAGTTCATCAGAGATTGTAATATTGGACTTAATGAAATGTGAGTTTGTTTTTTCTGTCAGATGTGAAAACTTAACGTGACAAGAGATTTGAATAGATTTGATCTTATGGAGAAAATTGATTCGATTTTGTATTCCGATGTCAGAAGTATGGTTTTAACGTGACAAAATTTTTTTTTGAGTCACTGGATCTGCTAGGAGAAAAGTGACAAAAAAAATTTTGCTGTCAGAAATGAAATATTAATGTGACAGGGGATCGATCTCATTAGGGTTTTAGGCAAACCCCCAGCTATCAACGAATTTGGTTTGTCTTTACAAACTACCGTTTGAGTTGGGCTAGTTATGTTCTTCCCCTCAGCATGGTAAGTTGTCGAGCATTTCGTTTGAGCTTAAACACCAAACTTTTTCTCTTTTCTTTACTTTAGCAGATTCGGACAGTGATATATCCTTATAATTGAACAAGGATAATGTTATGACAGATTTGTCATGGAATTTTTAGCAAACCCCCAGTTATCAATGGGTTTGGTTTGTCTTTACCAACTACCGTTTGAGTTGGGCTAGCCATATTATTCTTCTCAACATGGTAAGTTGTTATGAATTTCGTTTGGGTTTAAACGCCAAATTTTTCCTCTTCTCTTTCCTTTAGTAGCTTCGAGCAGTGATATATTCTTATACTCGAATAACAGATTTATCATAGAATTTTTAGCAAACCTCCAGTTATCAACAGGTTTGATTTGCCTTAACCAATTTTTCTCAACATGGTAAGTTGTTATGAATTTCGTTTGGGCTTAAACGCTAAAATTTTCCTCTTCTCTTTGCTTTAGTAGCTTCGACCAGTGATATATTCTTATACTCGAATAAGGATACGGTTGCGACAGATTTATCATAGAATTTTTAGCAAACCTCCAGTTATCAACGGGTTTGATTTGCCTTTACCAATTACTATTTGAGTTGGGCTAACCATGCTATTTCTCTCAACATGGTAAGTTATCGAGGATTTCGTCTTGGGCTTAAACGCCAAACTTTTCCTCTTCTCTTTGCCTTAACAGGTTAGGATAGTTCATGCTTTTAACCTCCAGCATAATGGGTTGGAGAAACTAGTTCTCTTCTTATTATCTTGACGATATTGGACAGTTCATGCTTTTATTCCAAACATGATAGGATTAGCGAGGATTTCATTTGGACTTACATGGCAAACATTCATCTATCCTCAGTTATAGAAACATAGGATTTGTTTTTATTTTGTACCCCCAGTCGAGGCGTGGAGCTATACGCTAGTGGCGAGTCAACATTTCTTCATTTACTGCAATGAAGAAGAGGTTGAATGACTTCATTTCCTTAAGAATAGTATTTCTTCAGGAATTTTCTATTGATTGGCATCATCATCCGGTCACCGTATTAATTGATCAACCGGTATGCTCCATTTGAATAGACCGTCTCTACTACAAATGGGCCCTCCCATTTTGGCTGAAATTTGCCTTTAGACTTATGTGTTAGGATCATTGATCGTCTGACTGCTAAGACCAAGTCGCCCACTTTGAAAGTCTCTACTCTATTTGTTGTTAAGTTTTTAAGCGTTTCTCATCCAACGCTTCTAATTCCCGGAATCATTGGTTATATTTTTCTTCGGTGGTCATTCTCGTAGCTAATGCCACCCGAAGAGAAGGAATTTGAATTTCCAGAGGTAGCACGGCCTCGCAACCATACACCAAAGAAAATGGTATGACTTTTGTCGATGTTCTTACCGTTGTGCGATAAACCAATAGACAAGCTCCCAACTTCTCAACCCATTCACGCTGACTTGTAGTGACAAATTTCTGCAAAATCTTTACAATAGTTTTGTTGAATGCTTCTGCTTGGCCATTTACAGCTGGGTTGTATGGGGATGAAAATACATTCTGTATTCTAAACTTGTCATAGAATTTGATATAGACCTTACTAGTGAATTGATGGCCGTTGTCGCTGATGATCCGTCTAGAAATACCAAAGCGATAGATGACGTGGTGTTTGATAAAGTTGACCACATCATTCATTTTCACTTCTCTTAAAGGGATAGTTTCTGACCATTTTGAAAAGTAATCTGTTATAATTAGTATGAACCGATGTTCATGAGTGATGGGACCAATGATATCCATTCCCCATGTCTCGAATGGCCACGTAATCATGGTTAGATGTAGGTGCTCTGCAGCCTGATGTATGTAGTTTGCATGCACCTGGCAGGTATAACACTTCTTTACATATGTCATGGCGTCTGACATCATTGTTGGTCAATAGAAACTTATTCTTTTTATCCAGTCTTCTAATTTAGGTCCCGACTGGTGAGCACCACAGGTTCCGTTATGTGCTTCTTTGAGCACTTCTTGTAACTCTTGTTGTGATAAGCACCAAAGTAAAACTCCATATGACATTTCCGATACAAGGTACCAAGCTTAGAATTATAATGGAACTTCTCCACCTCTTTCTTCACTTCGGCAGCTTTTTTTGATCTTCGGGTAGTATTCCGTAGAGTGCGAAGTCGACGAAAACAAATCGCCAATCTCTAGATTCGAAGTTTATCCCTGATGTATGGACTTTATTTGCCTCAAGTACCTATTCAGGACAAGGAAGTTCGCAACTTCCAATCTCAATACTTTTGCTCGATTTAGTAGGGAGCGCTAATGTGGCTTCGAGGAAAGCCAAGGCATCAGTGTATATATTCTCGTGCCGTGGCATGTAGTCAATATAAAACTTCCTGAATGAGTTGGCAAGTTTGATTGTTGCCTCGTAGTAAGATATGAGATGTTCATACTTGACCTCGTATTCTCTTCTTACTTGATGTACTATGGGTTTGGAGTCCCCATAAGCCTCTAAATGCTAAATTCCCAGCTGTCGAGCAATTTGCAGTCCCATTAACAATGCATTGTAATTTTCTCCGAGCCTGTTTGTGCGTTCTCCGTAGTTGTGCCTGCGCGCAAGCGCAAGGTCCGTGGGTGCTCTGCGTGGAAATTTTTCGACTGTAATTTTTCACAGATCACCTCTTTTGTACTGTTGAGGCATGCCCATTGGGCCTTGCGTCTTCAACGGTTTTGATTTCTCATTTGCGACCGTGTTAAAGTCAAATTTGGCTTGGGAATTGGCGATGATGCCGTATCTTTTTTTAGAGGCGATGACATCTTATTTTTATTGACAGACAATAACGTCTTGTCAGTTTTGATGGGCAATGACGCCACATATAGTTTGACAAGCGATGACGCCTTACCAGTTTTAGTTGGCGATGATGCCTATCAGTTTCGGTGGGTAATGACGCCTCACCTTTTTTGGTCGTTACCTGACGATGGCGTCGAGGCTCCGAACCAAAGGAATTTGAAGAGAGGTATTCCTCACACATTTGTTGGTCGACTTCAACAATCAAAGTCTCAACGACTAATCCGATGGGTCTCCGGTCGAACTGCGCCACCAAATTCTCTGTTGTGACCAGAGAGACTCCCACTATGGTCGCCAATTCTTGTTTGTCCGAAAATTTGAAATTTCCTTCCATTACTAATTTACTTTCAAAATTACAACAATAAAAAAATATACAAAAAATTCTGAGATTACAAGAATAGAGAAGATTGATTTCGATTCCCCTTTAATTTTGTAGGATCTGCTAGCGGTGGAGTCTCGTTGACGCACTCCGTTGACGGTCCGATCTAGATTAGGAAGAAAACGGTCGCTCTGGAACTCCTCTGAAAACCCTGGAAGAAAACGATCTAAGATTTCTCCTTTTTCTAGACTCTGCTCTCTCTAGAAAAAATTTTGTTTTCTGCCAAAAGCCTCTTTATTTATTAAGATCGTGGGCGAAATCCAGGTGAAACAGAAACACATTCTCAAAACTAAAGGACGCGGGGACATACGCGGAACACTCTGCGTGCAGGGACATGCGTGCAGGGGCCTGCGCACAAGATCCTGCGAGCAGGAGTTCCTGCGCGCAGTCTCCTATGCACAGGAGACTCCTGCATGCAGGGACTCTCCTGCGCAGGAAATCCAGCGCAAGTCACCTTGCGCGCAGGCCCGTGCCTAGGGCTCCACACTCCTTTTTTTTTCTTCTCTCTTTCTTTTTCTTTTCTCTTTCTTTTCTTTTTCTTTACTTCTTTCTTTCCTTTTTTTTCTTCTTTTGTTGTGTCTACAATAAGTAAACAAATAAATAAAGGCAAATAATAAAGCATTAATATATCAAATATAAGTCAATAGCTATATATAAATAGATAACTAACATTCAAATGACCATAAGGCCATTAATTAAAATTATACTACAAAAACAAATATATTGCTAAATTAACTAGAAATTAAAAATGACATTCATTTTCTTCATTTTCGTCTTGTTGCCTCCACACAAACTCATTTAGTATATTCTAATTTTCCTTTCTTTTCCTCATTTATTGTTTACAATTGCGTTTAAGTTAAAACGTCCTACTAGTAATTATAAAACAACCTATCAGAAACTAAATATATGAACAAATAACTAATTAATAAAATTTTCCCCTTTACATTTTCTTTTCCTTTTCTTTTTAAGTAGATATGTTGTTTCTCTTTCAACGTAAAACATGCATTGAAATCGATTATATTAACAACTTTCACTATGTAATATTCTTATTTCTCATCAATCCATTTATAATTGAATTTTATACCCAACAGTCAAATTAGATCATGTCCCTTTTTTGTTGCTTCAACTTCGGTTATATGTAATATTTACAAAAACTAAAATATTGAGCATAAGTTCTTATTCCTCCAATACGATTCAAAACAATTAAATATAATATTAATTAACAACTTTTAAAGATAAATCATCATCTTTCTTAAGAACTTTTATTTTAATCTCTTCATTTTTATCTTCTCAAATCTATGCAAATGCTTCCTTTTATCGAGATTTTAGTGTATAATAAATAAACTCACTAGATACTTGAATTAAGACTTAATAATTAAATAATTCATATTGACCAAAAAATAATAAATAATTTTTTTAATGATCTGTTTAAATTTTTATCAACTAAATTAGGTATCATGAATTTTGATATTCTCTGTTTTTGAATGTCTATACTTTTTCAGAATTTATATTCCACATTTAACTCAAAAGGTTCATTCGAATGTGTATGAAATCCATTTATAATCCAAGTCAGTAAATCGTAGCATATCGCATATTAAGATACGTATCGTATATCGTAGGATACGCTTACCGAATCGTAAAATACTTAACCCAATAGTATCACAGGTAAGATATGTATCGATTTTCTTGCATATTGTATCGTATTGTATTGTAGGATATTGACAACTATGCCTACTAGCCCTCTGCATTAGTGTTTATATATTCATCCCTAGAATCAAGTCTATTATTTTAATGCAAACTCTTGGGGTTGAGAGGATGGGGTTGGTAATTGGATTTGGACTGTATATGTCTCCCTCACAAATGTCCCACAAATATATCCGAACATTACACATATTTACAAGTATATCTTGCTTTAAATGCGTAATTAACATAAATACCCTTTTCATTCCAAAACCCAACTCTTAAATGGTCAAAATTAACACCAATGCCTTCGAGAAAATCATTGGGTCCACATCTATAGAACAAGTTAGTCAATAAAAATACTCACAAATCATGAATGCCGCATATGCAAAACTCTAGTTTTAAGTTAAATCAAATTAGTCCTACTACTTGGAATATTACACTAATCTAAACTGAGAATGATATTAGGCACATTTTGCCCTTCCATCAGTCACATAGGAGAATCAATTTCCTTTCTTTCTTCTTAGACCAAAGTTATGGATCAATGAGTGGTAAGGTAGTCAAGATTTTAGAATAAAAAATGAATTAAATGTGTTTTCTTACTGTTGGGGATAGGAAAAATTAGAGATACAATTGACTGATAGATGGCCAAACGGTCCTAACCTTATTAATAATAAGAAGAGAAACTCTTGACTACTAGTGATTTGATCAAACATAAGAACTAATTTGGTGAAATTAAATGATTCGTGGGGCTATACATAAAAATAAAAAATTTGCCAACTAAAATGAGAATAAGGCTATTTGATGGACGAATGTTTGAAAAGTCAAATAAAGAAAGTTGGTAAAACCCTCAATTAGATAACTATTACATAAGTTCACATGATTATTTATTTAAATAATAAAACAAACACCATGAACACATCCACATACGAACTTGAATTCACAGACACAAAACTAATTTATCATTATTTTGCCTCAAATAATCAGCATACCTTAGATGTATAATAATCTTCAGAATATATATGAAGGTATCTAACCTGTACCCACTTTCACACCAGGCAGATTTAGACAACAATGTGCCTTATCTATGATTCCCATCTAAAATTCTAATCACACTAAATAAACATACATATAATGTCTCATCAATTAATACTAGATTTATCAGTTTTTTAGTGCATCTATGACAATAATAAAGGAGCATGCCTCTGTTAAGCTTTGCTGAAATAAAAATGTTCTTTGAACTAGGCAATACTTGTGCACATTTTTGTTCCTGACAGGGAAAATTATCTGTCCACCTATACACAGTAGCACACATTTGATCCAAAATAACCTACAAGTGAGTCAGTTCTCCTCTACATACTAATTAATCAATCAGTCTTAATAAAAGAGCATGACATAAATCATGTACATACTTGTACGGAAGCATTTAATTTAAACTTTATTAGTTTCAGCATCTCCCAACTTTAATGCACAGTTAATACATTCGACTAGATTTTAATGCATCAGTGTCACAATGGAAGATTTTTAAAAAGATATATGTATTGTGTTGTCATTCACATAAAGAAGCTAGAATAGTTCAATGAACCATCAAGTATTTAGGCTACAGCCTTTTTCTCAAAAAGAAAATATATATATATCAGTGTTCAAAAAAACGCTCTATGCGGCCGCATATGCGGCCGCATAAGCGTTTGCGGAGGGAAAACGCATGGAAACCGGCGAAATCGCCCTGTCAATGCGGACAGGGCGATTATGCGTTCCTATGCGGATTATGCGGCCGCATAATCCGCATAGAACGAATTATCGTTTGGCGGGTTAACGGGTTTTCAACAACTTTTTAAAAAAAAACCCGTACCCGATCCTCACCCGACCCGCACCCGAATAGTTAAAAACCTCCTCTCCCCTTTTCTTCGCGACCCGACTCACTCGTTCGCGGAAAAAAGTTAGCCCCAAAAAAACCCTAAATCCCAAATTCCCTCCCCTCCGATCCCAAATCTCCTCCTCTGATCTTCCTTTCCCGCCGTCAGTCGATCGGTCGATCGTTCCGTTCAACGTCGACCCTGAAAGTTTTTTTCTTCACCGACCCGTTAGATCAATCGTTCGGTCGATCGAGTGATCCTTTGTAGGAATCGGTCGATCAACTCTCTGATCATCAATCCCTAGCGCCTCAACCACCTCCGATCATCAACCCATCAAGTCCGATCATCAATCCCGTGGTTCTCCCCCCTCCGGCGACCGCATCTCCTCTCCGGCGGTAATTTTTCTTTTTTCCTTTCTTCTCTAGCTGTTTCTACTCATGTTTAATTTCATTTGTTAAATTTTTTGTGAGATTTTTTGTATTTTTTTAACTATTCTAAGGGTTAGGCATACGGTTAGGGTAAGGGTTTTTTTTCCAATTTCTGATCAGTGAGCTAATTTTTTTTTTAAATTTTGTATGTTAATTTGTGATGAGTAACAGTGAGCTTTCCAATTTATTTTGATAGTAAAAATTGATGATTAAAAAAATTTATTTTCAGTTACAGTGACTGTAGCTGATCAGTGAGGTAATTAATTTTTTTAAATTTTGATTGTTAATTTATGATGAGTGACAGTGAGGTTTCCATTTTCTTTTGATGGTAAAAATTGATTTAAAAAAAACAAAATTTCAGTTACAGTGACTGTAGCTGATCAGTGAGCTAATTAATTTTTTTAAATTTTGATTGTTAATTTATGGTGAGTAAGTCAGTGACAGTGAGGTTTCCAATTTCTTATGATGGTAAAAATTGATGATTTAAAAAAAATAATAATTTCAGTTACAGTTACTGTAGCTGATCAGTGAGCTAATTAATTTTTTTAAATTTTGATTGTTAATTTATGATGAGTGACATTGAGGTTTCCAATTTCTTTTGATGGTAAAAATTGATGATTTAAAAAAAAAAAAATCAGTTACAGTGACTGTAGCTGATCAGTGAGCTAATTAATTTTTTTTAAATTTTGATTGTTAATTTATGATGAGTGAGTCAGTGACAGTGAGGTTTCCAATTTCTTATGATGGTAAAAATTGATGATTTAAAAAAAAACTGTAAATTTCAATTACAGTGACTGTAGCTGAACAGTGAGCTAATTAATTTTTTTAAATTTTGTATGTTAATTTCTGATGAGTGACAGTGAGGTTTCCAATTTCTTTTGGATTTTGATGGTAAAAATTGATGATTAAAAAAATTTATTTTCTGTGACAGTGACTGTAGCTGATCAGTGAGCTAATTTTTTTTTAAAATTTTGTTTGTTAATTTTTTATGAATGACTGAAATTTTAAATGTAGCTGATCAGTGAGCTTTAATCAGCTTGCTAGAGACATTCAGTATATATCAATACAGTATAATCTATTATGCCTGCAACCTGCTGAATTTTGCCTGCTGATCAGTGAGAGTTTACTGTTTTTCTTAATGGTGATGTAGAAATTTCTTTAAGTCAGATAAGTTTGTTTGTATGTCATCATCAATGGTCTCAAATTCAAGTAGTTGTGGACGGCCAAATCCATCAAGTGAGAAAGATAGCCAGATTCCATTAAAACCACCGGAATCAAATGACATTGTGTGGAATTATGGCAGGCTAATAAAGAGAGGATCTTATAATGATGTGAAATGCATCAAATGTAATAAGATTGTGAAAGGGGAAATAAATAGATTGAAACAACATGTTGCAGGAGTTGGAGGAGAAGTGTCAGCATGTGTGCTTGCCACAGATGAAGAGAGGCGTATATGTAGGGAGAATTTGGAGGGAATCAAGAAGAAAAAAGTTGACAAGTAGAAAGCTGATTATGAGCTCCGGGAAGAGGTGCAGATATCAGTAGAAAGAGAGAGAAGAACTCGAACTCACTGGAGATCACAGGCCCCGTGTTAGTGGTCCACTGAACAGACTGGTGGATGAAGGTAAATGGAAGCAAACAGTTATCAATGAAGGAGAGAGAAGGAAGTGGAAGGAGCTGGCACATGATTATGCGGCCATGTGGGCATATGCCAAAGGTTTAATACTTTCGACTGTGAGGAGTTCGATCAGTTTTGCGAGGCTGTTGGGAAGCACGGTCCAGGGTATAAGGGCCCAAACCAATATCAATTGAGAGTGTCTCTCTTAGATAAGGCATACAAAAAAATTGAAGACAGTTTGGAGAAGTCGAAGGAAGCGTGGGATGAATATGGCTACAGTATTTTGACTGATGGATGGACTGACAGAAAGCATAGGAGTATTATGAATTTATGTATCCATTGTAACGACGGCACATGCTTCACTAAATCCATTGAGGACTCGGCCAATGCACATACTGGCGAATACATATTGAATTTGGTGGAAAACTGCATCAAGGAAGTGGTTGAGAAGCGCGTGCTTCAAGTGGTTACTGATAACCACCCATCCAACATGGCAGCAAAAAATATGTTGAAGGAAAGAAGGCCTAATATATTTTGGACCAGTTGTGCAGCCCACACTATAGATCTTATGTTGGAAGGTATTAGTAAGATACCAAAATACAAAGCGGTGATTGAGAAGGCAAGATCAATGACAGTTTTTCTCTATGCACATCACAGTACTCTGGCTTTGATGCGCTCATTTACAAACAGGAGGGAGCTTGTTCGTCCAGGAATCACCAGATTTGCCACCACCTTCCTAAGCTTGAGCTGCCTGGTGGACAAAAAATCACAGTTGGCTGCTATGGTGTCTTCAGATAAGTGGGATAATAACAGATGGTCAAAGACAGAGAAGGGCAAGTCAACTAAAACTACAATATATTCTGACTCTTTTTGGAAAGACACTAAAGAGTTTCTGAAGGTATACACTCCTTTGTTTAAATTGCTGAGAATTGTTGATACTGATCGTAGACCTTCAATGGGTTTTGTCTATGGAATGCTGGAAGATGCAAAGGACGAGATCAAAGCTGCTTGTAATCGAAAGGAGTCTGCTTTTAGACCAATTATTAATATAATTGAGAAAGAATCCAGGGGCAGACTTGATAGTATATTGCATTTGACGGCATATTATCTTAATCCCTATTATTATTATAGGGATAATACAGTCACAGAAAATACACTAGTAAGAAATGCCGTCATGCATTGCATATGCATATTTTACCCTGAGCATGATGTCCAAGATCAGATTGGCTCGTATGAATTTCGTGTCTACAAAAATAAGGGGGACTTATGGGGAGTGGCATGGCGGAAATGTACCGAATGAGTTTTAATGGCACGGATAATTTCGACCCAGGTAACCTTTATACATGAAATTTAAAAGAATTTAATATTAAATTCTATTCTTTCTAATTATTAACATATTGTTATATGTTGCTTTAATAGCTCATTGGTGGGATTTTTATGGAGGAGATGCACCAAATCTTCGAAAAATAGCAATTAAGATCCTAAACTTGACAAGTAGCTCTTCAGGGTGCGAGAGAAATTTCAGTGTATTTGAAGGGGTAAATACTACTACAATGATTATATATTTTATAATTTTTAATTACATTATTTTAAGAGTTAATATTCTAACCTTCTTTTTTCTCTTCTGTAAAATCATATATAAATTTATAGATACATACAAAGAAGAGAAATAAGCTGGATGCTAAAAGGTTGAATGATCTCGTCTTCGTTCAGTTTAACAAAAAAATGGCACAGAAAAGGAATGCGAAGAAGAATGATGGAAATAGTAAGGATGTGCTGATTGCTTCCGATGATTCCAGAGTTTTGCACTGGAAAGATGAATTTGTTAGAGAAATAGAGAATGATGACGAAGATGAGATCTTCCCTGGTTCCGGCTTAACATGGGATCTTGTTGCTGTGGCGAGTGGAGCTAACGAAGATAGACTCAGGAGGAGCAAAAGGACGCTAAGAAGGAGAGCTGCAGCGGGAATGAGAGAACAAGAGGGTTCATCCAGTGCAGTTGTTGAAGATCTTCCTGAACATGATCAAGCTATAGCTGTTTTAGAAGAAGAGGGTGATGATGTGAATGACGATGATGATGATAGCTCTGAGGAGTTAGAAAATAATATTCAATATGAAGATGACAATGAGGAATAGTAGAGAATTTGTTGAGTGGGATGAACTGTGTTTGATAAAAACTTGTATTATTTTTTGAATATGTAAAACTAATTACTTATGTAGTTGACACAAACATGTATTAGCAATGTGTAGATTATTGTCATATGTTCATTTGTACATGCATTGTTCATTTTTTATGTGTTAAAGAACTTTCTTAATTCTTATATATCATATATATTGATTCTCATTTAAATTTTCTTTTCGATTTGCAGGTGAGTGACGTTTTTTATCCATACATACATGCGTCATTCTTTTTTTTACATTGGGAGTTAAGAGATAAGTCTTTCTATCTTTTTAATTTCTTATGTAGAGCCAGTTTATATTCATTTTATATGCTTACGGTTATTATTTATAATTTTTTAGAGTTTTATAGTATTAATATATCCATTTTTTATTAATTATTATATTAATATATATTAAAATATTAATATTCCGCGTAATCCGCATAATCAGCGCGTAATCCGATTATGCGTTATGCGGTCCTGGACCGCACGCATACTGAAAACGCATTCTTGAACATATATATATATATATATATATATATATATATATATATATATATATATATATATATAGTTCAAAAGGGTGATATAACATCCTCCATTTTGTGAATATTTTTTATGTAGATAAATATTCCATCACCGTAAGTGTCAGGACACAGGTGGGTGTGTGCTGTGCCCGCTAAGGCTAGAGACGCTCATTTTTTTTATGTGGGAAGTGTACTACATATCATAGCAATGAAGTGTATAGGCTTTATATATTTACACAACAAGCACTATGCAACAACACTAAATGCCCAATATTCAGATTGAAAGGGTGGAAGAAGGCATAATGAAAATAATAATATAAAGATAATTATAGCATAAATAACATACCCTGTTTCAGTGGTTTCATCTGTTTCAACCTCAACTTTCACATATGAATTTGAAGTAGAATGTTGAGATAGAGAAGTGATTTTCGGGCACAACAGAGAGAAAGCTGAAGACAAAGATCTGCTGCTTTTCCTCATCAGGTGCTGAATTGCACTGCTAACATTTATAAGGTGCTTGGTGTCAATGATGTATGGAAAACTTTTGTGTACATATGATGCAAAATCCGCCATAGAGGAAGGAAGAGGACCTATGAACTTGCAATATATATGTGCAATATCTGCTTCAGAAGAAACACAAGTGACTAAGATGCACCACAAAATCATATACCAAAAGTGTACCCTGAAAGACACATACCTAGCAAACAATTATGACCAACAATCAATTTTTGCTCAGATGAAAGCATATCAATTACATGGCGAAACCCAACTGCAGAGTGAATTTTTTCTTTTGAGTTTCTCTGCCGATCATCCTTGACCTCTTTCTGTAACAAAAGAACATCAGCTCTCAGTATATTAGTGATAGGTTTACTGGCTTCAGCACAAGGTCTTTATATGACAGCTGTCTGGAGATAATAATGTATAATTGCTTAAAACGCAGAACTCTTCTGTTTAAGAGATGCTTTTCTGCAACTGACAATAAAGAATGTGCAATTTTAAAGCAAAATGGAGCTAATTATGTCCACAAAAAAAAAAAAGAGAACATTCAGCTCATATTTTAATTATGCACAAAGTTGAAGGCACACATCTGTCAAAAGAAGTCTCACAACAGGATTGAACATGAATTTATGCCTAGAGTTATTCAAGATTTAAAAGGTGATAAATATAGTCTGATTCAGTTGATTCTAGAAATAGGGGAGACCCTATTGGTATCATATTGTGCATGCTGCAACAATTCCATTTGACAATGATGCATTATCAGAAATTTAGGTGACTCCTACGTCGAGATTTGTTTTTATTAAAAAAATATATGAGATATAGGTGAAACTCTAAATAAGTAATCTGTTCATTTAAGGATAGCTCTTGATCACTGTAAGAATCATACTCATAAAATAATGAAAAGATGAATCTTTCATACCATAAGAGATAATTTCTCTAGCTCGGAATCTGTGTAGACAACAAACTTTTGCAGCAAAGTATTTTCATCATTTGCATGAACATATACAAGGTCCTTGAAGTGCTTTCTCAGTACCTGCAATTTAGGAACGCTATCAATACAAGATTAGAGATAATACTAAGTTGTCGCTTTAGAAAGTTCCTAGAAAACAAAGAAATTTTCCTATAGAACAAAAAATGACAAAAGTAACAAAAAAACAATATCTTTCAACAGAAGAAATCGGTCTGCTACATTCTCCATTCAGTTGTATTCAGGACCATTACCTGCCTCTCATAGAGATGCAACAAAGCATTTATACTGACAAAAATAATATCATTTGCAGAGTGAGCAGGGTTACAAGTAGAGGTAATGCTCTAAGCCTCTAAGCAAGAAAGAATCATAATGACGGTTTTAACTTTCTGTCGCAAGAGAATATGATTGTTACAGACAAACTATTGACATGATGATTTTCATGTTTAAGATACATGATAACTTGGCATAAATCTACTTCAGCATCACCTTAACCATTATCTTAGATTCTAAACAAGGGAGGCAGCAGCCAGATCCACAATCAAAAAAGGGCTCAGGCCTAGGTATGTTTTTCACCCTCAATATCAGGTTTCACAATGTTGAGCTTTAAACAGCTTTCTTCTTCCTCTTTTTTTTTTTTTCCAATTCCTGCCTTCACATCAGCATATCGGGCCAATATAACATCAGGTGGCTCGAAATCCAGTACATATCGGTATCAACTGATATTTAAATGTTAATCACAAGAATCGAAAACAGCAAGTATTCTACTTCTTCTAAGAGAATCAAAGTTAAAATATCAAATATTATAGTCACATCTTCCAAATAAATCATCAATAATGCTGAAATAACACTCATCTATATGTAAATTACAAGTACCACATAGTTTTCTAGTACCTACCTAGTTCTAAAGTTAAATCTTTAACTTATCAAAGGCCATCTTTAGTTATTGAAACAAGAAGACCTAAGCTCTCCATAAGTTACATTTGGTTGCACCATAAAATAAAAAAAAATTAAAAAAAATGTAACTTTTAATTTGATTACTCTAACATTGGTTTTAATCGTTCTCAATTTTACATATACGTTGAATCAAGTTTAATTAGAATCAATTTGAAGTTAAGGCAACTACGAAAAAAGAAAATATAAATGCTGCTTAATAGGCCTAAGCAGGCACATAATCCGTATTATAGGCCCATTAATACCCAAGTCAATGCGTTATTGTATCACATAATTGGCTGCATAATTAGTTCTTCAGAAACGCTGTATATCGACCAATTTTTGCTAATATCGTGCTTCATTCACTCATTGACTTAAAGCATAAAGCATAGGGCCTGGACTATTTTTTGTTCGTTTTTGAAGGATGGGCATTCAATTAATTACGCCAAGCATTTGATAAACTTTTACAAATGGTTCATCTCAAGGTTTTAATTATCGGATATGAAGACAACATTGGATGTGAATTCCCACATCAGCTAGTAGATATCGGACAATATATCATGTATTGTGCTTGTATCATTCATTCATATCAAACAAGATATGTGACACATGACATAAGTAACTTAAAGGTCTAATATGCTAAGTGTCATATATCTAATAAAAGTGGTAAAACAAACACATAAAACCATGCAAGAACAATATATTATTGCGCAAGCACAACATTAACAGCATAAAGCATGAAACATATTAAATCATAAGTTCAAAATATAAACTACATAACAAGTCCAGTTAAAAGATGGGCATAATCAAGATTAAAGGACATCATTATCAATAATAGCAAAGATAGTAACAATAGTAGTGGCAGCAGAGTCGGACGAAAAGGAAAACAGTAAGGAGGATAAAATTATACTATGTTACATAGTGGTCGGGACTTGAAGCAAGAAACTACCTTGCAACGTTATAGTGACACTCGATGGTTCATATTATACTACATTACTTAGTCTTAGATATATGAATTCTTCTGTTCTTGAATTACTTGAGATTGTAATGGAGGATGGTACAAATGATCCACAATCAGTTGAACCTAACATCTTCTTAAATATTATGCAGTCTTTTGACTTTATATTTGACTTGTATTTGATGATAAATATCCTTAAGAGTTATAAATGAATTGTCATCAGACTTGCACAAAAAAAAATTAGGATATCAAGAATGTCAGGAGATTGGTAGAATTATCTAAGCAACGTCTTCAAATAATGAGAGAAACAGGATATGACTCGTTGTTGAAAGAGTTTCTTCTTCTTGCAATAAACTTGAAATTGATGTCCAAATATAGATGAAAAGTTTAAAGCTCGTTGATGACCAACACGGAGAACTAAAGAAATGAAAAACTTATACCATTATTTTATTAAGTTTTTTTTACACTGTAATAGATATGCAACTACAGGAGCTCAATAACCATTTTTCTGTGACAGGTACCAACTTACTTCTTTGTGTGGGAGCACCTAGTCCAAGGGATTCATTCTCTGCCTTCAACATGGAAAAATTAATGTCTTGTTCAATTATATCCAGCTAATTTCTCTCCCATAGATCTTCTAGCACTTGAAAATCAACTTGAAACTTATATTATTGATATGCAATCTTCCGATGATTACTCAGAGATTCAAGAAATTACCAAGCATGCTCAGCAACTTGTTGAAATAAGAAATCATTTGGTATATCTATTAGTTTATAGATTTACCAAATTGATATTAACTTTACCAGTTGCAACTGTACATGTAGAGAGAGTATTTTCAGCTATGAGAATTGCGAAACAAAGATTAAACAGCCGAATGGGAGATGAATGGCACTATAATTGTTTGATACCATACATTAAAAAAGAAATTTTTGCACAGATTCCTAGCAAAGCCATTATGCAATACTGTCAAAATATAAAAGTTTGAAAGAAACAATTGCAGTTATTATTTAATTTTATTATTGCATAGGTTTGTTCGACCGTAACCTTTGTATCTGGATTATGAAAATCAATCATATTATCTTTTGTATTTTAAACTTTTATAATTAATTCATTTCATATGTAATTTTGCCCCCCACACCCAGTTCAAGTTACCGGGCCCATCCCTAGTCGGAATGATAAGTTAGATGTTATTACAAATTTCCACTGCATCAATGTGGTTATCCCCTAAAAAGGATTCATTGAGGATGTATCGGATGTCTTAGATGATATTTAAAACAATGGAATCATCATAGATTTATAGGGTTAGTGCATTTGCCATATGTAGGTATACTCAATTATTTTTATGTAGTTTTTATGATTCATGGATGAATTATCATGTCAAGATCTTATTTCATACACTTAGGACATGTATATTTACCATTATATGACATCTCGAAATATAGCTAATATTCCTATATGTTCCCAAATAATGATATCCGATTTGGAATTTTTCCATACAATACGATCCCGTAACCAAATTTTAAAATAGTGCATGAATGGTTTATTAAAAAGTATACCTGGTTTGGATTAAAGTATAATTCACTCAAGGGCTAAACTAAACTGGAGAAGATTAAAAATGGGGATTTTATCTTAGGATGTGTTTGTTTGCATAAAAGTAGAAAGGAAGTAGTCGAAGTAAAACCAGTTCTTCTACTTCATGTGTCTATTTGACTAAGAACTTAAGTGACAATTACTTCTACAATGATGAGGTGGTTTCTATATGGCACTCCAACTTCTTAAAGTTACTTAACATGGATTTTGAATGAACGAGAGTTGGTTATAAAAAGTATTAATACTTTATTATCTTGTATTTTATCCTCCTTTTCTTTCTTCTAAGAAATATTTTATTCATCTTCCATCACTTTGTTCTTCCAAAAAGTAAGAAACAAATACTAGAAGTATTAAAAATGTGATATTTCCTACTCTTTATTTTTGGAAGTAAGTTCTAATTTTCTTTCTTACTTTCACTGCTTCCAAATAGCCAAACACACCCTTAGTTTTTAAGTTATTGATCCAATAGTTAATTAGAATTTAATTATTCAGTAAAGGGTGTTTTTAGGAATAGAAAGGAAATCAAATGGATAAATTAAAGTATAACTATTCAGTGCTATAGTTTGATATGTTCTCTAAAAAGAAGCAATCCTTGTGGTTATAAAACAAAATCTTCAATGTAATGCCCCTCTTTCTTCCTGTTCAGGAGTTGAAAACTGGCTGCATCTTCCAAACTCTAATACAATTATTCTCTGAAATTTTGATTCACATATTTGCAGATACAACTTATGCTCTCAAGTCTCAAGCTATAAAAACCTCGTAAATATCTTTTTTCCCATCATTCTAGGTATAATGAGGATGGAGGGAAGGATTATTCTAGAATAGGAGCAATGTGAGTAAATATTGATTCACACGGCAAACTGTATAAAGTTCAAGGTAGAAACTAAGTTTCCTATATAACAAGGTTAAACTTGAATTCTTACGTAAGATTTGATGGTTTTCACTATTTTTTGATTCATAATTTACTTACCGTAACTTTAAGAGAACTCAAAATCCTTCACAAGAGGAACCTAAAGGGGCTCCCTCAGGTAAGGCAGGTCTCTTATTTGATTTCTTGATTTGCATCCATGGACTTGTGCTGGGTTTTGGAGTAATATTGAAAAGAGCAGGTCCATGTCAACTACAATCCATTAAATGTAATCTCAGGAGGGAGAGTGATGCACGTAAGGCAAGAATATTGGCTCTTCACATATTTCATTTCTTCGCCACAACAAACTCTCAGGTCACTTATTTGATTTCTTGATTTGCATCCATGGACTAGTGCTGGGTTTTGGAGTAATATTGAAAAGAGCAGGTCCATGTCAACTACAATCCATTAAATGCAATCTTAGGAGGGAGAGTGATGCACGTAAGGCAAGAATATTGGCTCTTCACATATTTCATTTCTTCGCCACAACAAACTCTCAGGTCTCAAATCTTTGCTGGAGCCTGTGATCCACCTTCTATTCGCTGTCACACATTCCCTATAATTGTTAGTTCTCAATTCTCTTAGCTCGCTGTCCCTTTCCAGTTTTCCCCTTTTTTTTTTCCATAATCATCATCTAATCCTTTTTCCATAACACAGGGTTGAGTATAAAAACTGCTCCATATTAAGAAGGTTCCTTAGAAAAACTCACACTGCCAACCCTGCAAGTTTTTTGGTGCCAATTTCTTGGCTATAAAAACTATCAACTAGAGAGAAGCTTCCCAACCCAACAGCGGCAGGCAAGAGGTGCAATATCATCTATGCATTGTAAATGCATGCAACTGAAGGAGAAAGGGAATCCAGAAGAAGGATAAAGACGAAAAATTGTCATAAGAATTGCTGGAACTGCAGTTATAATTGAGGCATAATAAAAAATAAAGAACCAAACTAAAAGAAATATTTCAAAAATTTTATATAATCCTCCTGTTATGTTCGAACTGAACAATACTTGATGATTGGACTCTCTACCCCAAGTCTATAAGTCAAAGGAGGATATCAAATAATTGGACTCTCTACCTTAAGTCTACAAATCTAGAAGGGTGTAACTATCAAAAAGAACTGCTTAAGAGAAGAATTTCCACAGTTAAACATTCGTGAAGAACTGAATGAAGTAACAGAAAGCCCTCCAAGCTATCTAAGTTGAAAATGGTAAAGACACCTTGGAAACAAATCCTTCAGGAATTAGGATTGAAAGATGATCTTAAAAGTACGATGTTGGAGGAAAATTAACATTGTATTTTCCTGCAAATAAATGATAGTCGCCGGTGTAATAATAAAAAAGTGAATGCTTCACTTTCCCACAAGAAGTTAAAATTTATCAATATGGCAATGCCAATATTCCTGTGACGTTAAATCTAATGCAAATGACGAAAGCAACTTGACAAGAAAAATCAAACTTTAAGATGAGAAATCACTTTTTAAATTAATCAAACAACATGTCACACAGCAAGATATAGATTCCGGAGTGAAAGTAAACAATGAACTTCATTACCAGTTTAATCAATTTCACTTGGTGGGAGCTGAATCCTTTAAGAAGAACAGCAGGACGCATCTTAAAGAAAACTGTTTGAAGTTGCGTTTTGGTGTCATCAGGATTTCCCTCCAGAGGACAAGCTTCATTGAGATGTCTTAATATACCATCGCGCCATTCCTGAAATCTAGTTTTCATTCGCTGAGTAAAAAGAAGATCTGCAGTGCTCACTATTGGTATTTCCATACAATCTTCCGAACTAGAATTAGATGAATCATCCTCATATGCTGAGCATAAATTTTGTAAAGCTTCTGCTTCTTGTGCTCTGGATAAATAAGATATTCCTGAGATTAACCGAATGCTGTGAATACAAGAACATAATAAAAAATTACAATATCTAGGCTAAGGAAAATTGCTCAAGTGAATATTCAGATAATGATTCACAGAGCAACTATGAACCAACAGCAACTGCCTAGTTCATTATGCAGAAAAACGAGAACAAAGCAATGCACCAATTATAATCAACAAGATAAATATTTCACAAATAACATTCACTAAATAAAAGAAGGGATGAAAGTAAGTAACTACCGTCATGTATCCAAGCGTTGAAATCAAATTGGTGTCTAGCTAGAAAATTCATTGAAGTGGTCTGACAAAGAAATTCATATGCCGAATCATCATTATGAAGTTCTCTTTGAGGAAATACATAAAAATTATGCCTGCCAAAAGAAACAAGGTGTTTTCACTTATCACATCCGCTGAAAAACAAACAATAAGTAGCATCTTTGCATATCATCAAAAGAGTATTCGAACAAAAAAGTATAGGACTAAATTGATGGTAGAAAGTACTTAATTTTGACTACCAATATATAGAAATTGTGCAACTAAAGGGCACTCCAAAGATTGTAATTAATGTACATAGCAAAGCAATGATAAAGTAGCTATTCAAAAAACATCAATACACGTTGATGATAAGGTCAAGAAAGAACAAAATTATACAAGCCATTACTCGAAACCTTTGGTCTATGTAAATAGATTTTCTCAATTCAATTATGTTAAACGTCATGTCCCCAATACAGTTAACGACTACTATATCAAAGATTTGAAATCTCAATCTGATTACCAGGATCTGTTAATGGTTTATGTTATAAAAAATCAATAATATTAGGAGTATCCTATCAGCAATATTAGAAATAGTAGCAAAAGTAAATATTGGCAACACCAATACTGATATTATAAAGTCTATATTATATCAGATACCTCAAACTCCAAAATGAAATTTATAATATGTATCGGTATCGGTTAGGTCTGTCCTATCATAATCCTATCGGTTCACCTAATTGGCGTACGTAATGTTCTCAATTGAAAATGTCCAAACCATCAAGACTAATTTTTCCTCATCAATCTCAAATGAAGTTACCTTCTACTTCTTATAAATGAACTCAATTCTTATCCTATCTTTTAGCATTAGTTCAATCAACCAACTCAACGAATATTAATTTTAAATAGACTCAATTTGAAATTATTATTTATCAACTACACAAACATTATGATGCACACGGGTTTGTCATATGAACAACAATGTCCAAATCCTTTAGTACAAATTGGAGGTTGGTAACATAAATTCTTCAACTCCATTCAACATAATTAAGGGTCATCTCCTTCTTTATATTAACGTCTAGTATATAACATTTTATATTGCTTAATATAAATCATTAAACCACTGGTAACACTTTTATCAATTAGATGCAATCATATCACTCCTAAATTGGAAACCAATTGGTCCTACTACATTTGCTAAATTGCCTCGACCAATTCTCCCTAACTTAATTCTCAGTTAAAGAAAACTATAACTTTTTGAGTATGAACTATTTTTTTATCTTTTAACATATTGCTCTCACCCACAGTGACAATCACCTTTGAGTTGCATCTTCTTTTGACATGTTTCCTAATTGCATAACATTCTAATATATAAAGCACGATCTCATATAAAAGACAATATGTTGACTCTTCTGCAATGAACAATTGATGTCATGTCATATTAGAAATATATATAACATGTGTCCACCAAATGTATCACGTGTAACTATAATAATTGGTCGTGTTGTAGCGTTATGTCTTGTTCATGCAACATAGTATAAAAGATATCTTTTAGTTTCACTTCATTGCTATCCTGCCATCATATAACCTAGAATTTAACCATCCATTTTGATTATACTTGTATGAGCATCCTCCTCAATGACACCGTCATAATGAATGGTTGGTCATGCTTAGCAAAAATGATCACGCCAAAAGTATACCTTGACCATATATCTACATTGTATCATGTTATTCTCATAGTTAAGCAAAACTACATTCCATATACTTTGTTCTTACCTTGTTGATTCTAAACCTATAAAGTACAGAACCCTTCTTTCTACCTCTACTTCATAAATTATCCTTTCTCTAGCTTGAGCATCTCGTTTTTTTTTTTTTCCTTGTAGGCTAGTGAGTTCAACCATATAAGAACTTGATTCTCGAAGTAAACCTATGTTGGTCCTTGATATCAGATGGTTAGTCATATTGCCATATGGTTAAAAAAATCCTCGAATTTCATGGGTAGTCTATAATAAGACATTACACCAAAAGCACTTTTCCATCTTAATCGTCACAATTTTGCTCCACGAACATTCACCTGCTCAATCTCACTGTGTTATGATGAATAATAATTAGCAAAAAAAGTCATTCTAATATTTTCTAGGTCGTTGATTGTGAGAACAATTTCATCTGTTCTCTACTAGTCTTACATTACATATATCCTATTTTATCCTGGTAAGTCCAAATCCATCATATTCCAAACTCTAATGCTTCTCTCTGTCATTCTACATGCGAAATGAATCTACTAACAAACGCTGGTTCTTCCCAGGGATGCAGCTGTGGATCAGGGATGCAGCTGCAGATTCGTTTGATGAAAATGTTACTGACCCAAGCGGGTTTCTAGGTCCAAACAAATATACTTGTACTATCTGCAAATATCATTTTGGTACTTAGAGATTGTCCGATTCAGGTCACCAGCAATTCTTTCCCACAATCTCACGATCAACAAATTTTTTGGTTTCTGACAAAGAGGGTACCCAAATGCTTTTAGATTAAACTATACAATAAAATATAATTTCATTGTGTATCTACCTTACAAATAGCTGAGCACCTAATATAATAACTAAAAAAGAGGTAATTTTTATAACTAAACATCAAAAGAGAAAGAACTTACGGATAAGCAATAAACGATCCCTTAGCAGAATCCCATCGAAAGGGACAGACCCCGACCTGGACCACGGCGAACTTATCGGCCGAATCTTTCACCTTCAGGTACCTAACATCAGAGCGATCGAACTCGAACGACTCCCGCCACGGCGCGCTGGTGACGCCGGTCATCTCGAGGTCGACCGCCACGAAATCGCATTCCCTGATTCGAGCTCGGAGGTCGGACAGGGAGGACACGAAGTTCGACCTCGTCACTTTCTTCACGACGACGTTGGTTGAGGAGGCGGAGGCGGAGGCAGAGGAGGAGAAGGGGCGGGTGGCTAGGGTTAGGGTTAGCGTTTTGAAAAGCCATGGCCGCCTCATTTCCGCCGCTTCATTCCGTTTGAAGCCGGGGGAGAGAGAGAGAGGGGGGCGAAGCGAAGAGATGTAAAGTGATGGCTTTTGATCGAGAGCAGGGTTTTGCAGAAGGAAAATTCTAAATGAGCACACTCCTTGAAGTAGTGGAGGGAATTCTAAATGCGCCCCACATTTTTCTTAGTAAAGTGATTTACAACATAGGGGAAAATGGTGCTCACTAAGTCAAGAGCAGTGCGTATTTAGAATCGTCCCGGAAAGGGAAATTCTATTTAGGCACGAAAATTTACAGATGACACCCAGTTATTCTTTACATCAAACTCTCTACTTGAAAAATCACTCACTTACTCTTCGCATCCAAATGCTTATCTAAATTTAACTCTTTCCTTTGCTTCTTATTGGAAAGCCTCCTCTTTCCTCGCTCGCTAATGAAGAGCCTCTTCCTCTGTCGCTCTTACCTCATCTCTGGCTCCTTTTCTCCGATGCCCCTCTAGGTCTCTAGGTCCCGCGCCCACTCAATCTTCGGCGCCCCCATCCCTAGCTCTGCTCGAATAGGAGGAGCACAAAAATTGCAAGAACTAAAAATTAGAAACATGAGCAATCTAATAACAGATTTCAATGACACATTTTACCAAATGGAGATGGACCTGAGGAACCAGTGTCAGAATTCTTGTTTCTTAGAGCTCTGAACTGTAAGAAGCGGGGCAACGGAACCCAAATGAGAACCACCAGCAGTGCAAGGCTACCTGCAACTCCTCCTATAATGACTGCAAGTGATCTCGACATTGCTTATGGTCCCAGCTTGGCACAAAGAAACTATACACATCGAAGCTGAAACGGGAAATTAATCACGACAAATGAAGTACCTTTATATCAATAAATTATTAGTAATTTCATACGCTAGGACTTCCAAATTTAGTCAGGCAATTATGTAAAGCTCATATTGTAAATTAAGTTACAAAGGCAAAAAAAGCCAGATTCTTCGCCTACCACTACCAACCAACACCAAATGCAGTGTCTTCTTCTTCTTCGCTGAACAACAATCGATAGTACTGCCAAGTTACCTGAGAGACTACTCTATGGCAATGCCATGAGAGTTCACGGAACCCAACTGGCATAGATCAGGACGCCCTCACTGAAAACAGAGAATCCTGCTAACTTGTCTTGAGCTGCGACCCGCGATAAGTACATAAAAGTAATGAAAGTACACAGGGGGAAGCAGTTTTCTCAATTTTTAAGAAACGTTAGAGATTTGAGATTTAAAAGAATAACTTAGTCAAAAGAAAATGACATACTTGTAATTATTTACAATTTTAATATCAGTATATGAAGAGTAAATTTTCATATGTAAATAGAATTCTCCCATAAAATCATATTCTAAGTTGTCAAGAATTACAAGTTTGTCACTTTTATTTTGAACAAAGTTACCCACCCATAGTTGTCATGCTTTTTATTTACGCGTTCAAAAAAAAAATATGATTCTGAAATTTCTATTATCTTGGATTTTAAAAAGCTACATTGCCCGTAATATTTCACTTAAATTGGATATTTTTTAAAGAAAAATTCTAGAGAACAACTTAAAGACTTAGGTAAAGCTGTCATAGAGCAAAAAAAAAATTTACATCATAATAGGAACAAAAACTCTTAGATGGAGGAAAGAAGGCATTTGATTGTGAAGAATGAAACAACGAACAATTATGAACTGCTTTTAAGCATGCGGTAAAACAATCACTTGGATTCCGTAATGGAAGGAGGAAAAAAAAAAAGAATCCTAGAAAGAGTTCTAGCACCAACCGAGGAAGGGATGGAAATAACACCAGCCAAAAAAATGGAGTCACCTGCTATCTAGTTTGGTCTTTTTTCATTGAGTGCGAGACGTACCTTAGAGCGCTAACTCTCGGTATATATGGTCAAACAACTTCTTGTCGTTGGAGAGAAATTTTGATGGAGGAGCAGGGTTTCATTCCCTTTAAAGAGTAGGGATTTGGCACTCAGGTCGAGTGGAAACTAGAAAAAAGAATCTTCTCCGATTCAGGACAACAACAGTATGATCAAGTGAAGCTTACATATAAAGGTGCAGATTTGATAGGGAATGAGGGGATAGTAGAGAAACGCAAGTGACTAGAGGGACGAGGGACGAAAATCGGGTAGGAAGAGACAATGCTAGTGCCCTTGTGAGTTTCTAGATCTTGTGTGTGGTTCCAAGCAAACAGAGCAGCCTCAAAACTAAGACGAGTTGTTGAAATGCGATAAATAAATAATTATGGGGGACTCCTGTTGGCAATGCTGGTGCAACCCGAGCCAGAAAGAATAAATGGACCTTTACATTAAATCATGCAAGATTACATTGATAACATCCTCGTAGAATCATGAACCAATGCATATAAACATCCTCAGACGTGCATTCGATCAAATGAGAACAACTAACGTGAGGTGCTATATTGACCTCGAGGTGTGCCTTTGATGTTTTGTCAAGCTTTATGGGGTTAAGATTCATAGGGTCAACGGACGGATATTGAAGTTAACCAACATAGATAAAGTCCAAGCTATTGTCAACCCCCACTGGAGAATCCTTAGAGGTTAAGCCACCGCTCAGGTGCCATCTGCCACTTCATTCCCGGATCTGCAATGTCAATATTTTTCTCATTCACTCGATAAAAGAAGGTTTTTCATGGGGCTCGCCTCATATTCGATAAAAGCATATCCCACTAATACGCTGGTTATTGTTCCTCCAATTCATAACAAAACAATACTTTCATACATCAATCTTTCCTTTCACAACAGGTATCTGTTAGCTTAACGTGATGATGAACAAAAGAAATAAAGGACTATGTATTTTGTTAGTTGGACCTTGATTCTCAGGAGACAAATTTTTTATTCCTGCTGCTCTAGCGAAAAGAGACTCAGGCCTTCTATATTGAATTATGGAATACAATTAATAGATAGCTAAAATGAATCCTTTCGAGTCTATTCAGATCAAACCAGCTCAGCACTTTTATCAAGTGAATTCAGTATCAAATATGTCAGACAAGAAGCACACTTAGGCCACACACAACCGAGCTATTGCGGATCAATGCTTCAGTTTTGGCTCATGAATCAATAAAAAGGGAATTACTCTTTTTATTAGTATTCATTCCATACGAACAACAAAGGGGATTTTAAAATTATTCATTTTCATAGGAAGGAGCAGGGTTAGTTTCATCCGATCCATCCCGAATTATCTCAAGCGACTCCAATCAACCACACCTCCACCGCCTTCATTTACAGACACTTCTAGAAACGATGTCGACTTGGACAAAATCCACCTCGTCGGCATTATTATTAAATCAACAATAATCAATTTATTTTCAATATGCCAAAAAATATATTAATATGAAGCACTTCCTTCCTTCGGGCTTGAGATGTCTGTTCGCCATGAACATTGAATTTCTCTTTACTGACAATCTTTCAATAAAGGATTACAATCTCACGGTTTCCCGTTTACAGAAGATGAGGAAGATGGACTTCCTCTTTGTTTAAAACTGGGTTTCTAGGTAGCTATGGAGGACGATCTTGCTCTCCCTTGACCCTCCATACAATTTCTCTCAGTTGGCTAAAGGAAAAGAAAAAAAGGGGCTTTTTACTCTTGATTACAAGGGGTAATTTCTGGGAGAAGACGTCTCTGTCTCTGTCTGTCTCTCTCTCCGTATATCTGTATATCTCTCTCCCTTTCCTTTCTCGTGTTTCTTTCGCTCCCCGCCTTTTATAGGGGGTTTGGAGTAACGTCCCGCCATATTTGCTCGTCCGTTAGCTCCCACTACTCGAGAAGTGCCGCCATATTCGTTAGGCGGTTGCTCCCACGACCGAAGTGACGCCGCTGTATTCGTTTGGCAGTTAGCCCCACGATCCGAGGTAGCAATTCTTCTATTCGGGTCGGGTGACTTTGTATTAAACCCCCACCCGAAAGTTATGGGTAGTGTCGCGAATCTCAGCTTTAGATTCGCGAACCTGTTCTATCGTCTAGATCGCAGACCTCAGTTTCTTAGACTCGCGGACCTCAGTTTCTTAGACTCGCGGACCGCAGTTTCTTAGATTCGCGGATCAGATGATTTGCGGGCTTCCGTCTCTAAATTCGTGGATCTGCTTTTGCTTTTCCAGAATTTTTTTGCCGACAAAACCCCCTCCAAAGTTTCCAAAAACTCTCATGACTTTTAAGGAGTTTTGGAATACTTTGGATATAATATTCTGTATTAGAATCTCCATTGCATTTGCAGAAGTCTGTGACTCTGTATTAGCGTCACCACTGCTTCTTGCTTTTGAAAGAAAATTTGACTCTGTGTTAGGGCCTCATTTATTGGCAATTTCTGGATCATACGACTCCGTGTTAGGATCGTTGATTTGTATTGCGAAGAAGACGACTCTGTGTTAGGGTCGCAAACTTTTGTTTTGGAAGGAACGTGTCTCTGTATTAGGGACGCGACTCTCCATCTTTGAATAGAAAACGACTCTGTATTAGGGTCGCGATCTGTCTTCGAAAGGAACATGTCTCTGTATTAGGGGCGTGACTCTCCGTCTTTTGAGTAGAAAATAACTCTGTATTTGGGTCGCGAACTGTCTTTGGAAGGAACACGTCTCTGTATTAGGGGCGCGACTCTCCATCTTTTGAGTAGAAAACGACTCTGTATTAGGGTCGCGAACTGTCTTCGGAAGGAACACGTCTCTGTATTAGGGGCGTGACTCTCCGTCTTTTGAGTAGAAAACGACTATGTATTAGGGTCGCGAACTGTTTTCGGAAGGAACACGTCTCTGTATTAGGGGCGCGACTCTCCATCTTTGTCTTTTTGAGAAGAAAGCGGCTCTGTATTAGGGTCGCCAACTTCACTTTTTGAGGGGAAACCGACTCTGTATTAGGGTCGCGAGCTTTTTGCGGGAAGGCTGGCAGGTAGTTGCTTTTCTACGGCGTCAGATTCGAGGCATTTTTCTGAGCCGCATTAAATGAAAAGGTATCCACAGGATTCGAGCCGGATATCACGTCTGTTCGGAGATCCTGGCCGTCAAATCACTGGCTATATAACCTCCACTTTACGAGAGAGGCTGCCCTTATCTCAAGAAATTTGAAATCTGAATTCTTCGTTTGGACTCCTTAGACTCCTCATCTTCAAGCTCCAATAGCTTTTGATTCTCCGTACGAAGGATTTTCTCCCTCTGCAAAAGATGCCGAAGAAAGCTTTTCCTTCCAATGCTGTTGCCAGTGGTTGTCAAGATTCTCGAGCAACCTCTAGTTCGATAGTGGTTCGGCAGGAACCCTTGATCGGAGGTAAGTAAAAAAAAAATTCGGAAGGCAGTCCCTTTTCTTTTTTTTTTCTCTGAATCTGCATGTCCTTTGCAGTTGATTACGCCTTGAATTCTTCGCTGAAGAATCATTATTTTGGATATTCTGACGGCTATGATGGGAAGAAGGAGTTCAGATTTGATCTTGTCTTTCCCCATTGTACATTTTCGGATAACCAAGAGAGAGCAGACAGGATTCTTCACCCTTCTCGCTCAATATTGCGAGAGTTGATGACCAATGCGTCTTTTGAAGGAGAAAATCGATCTCCGTTGCTCAAATCTGTCTTCTTGTTTGGGGACCATATTTCAATGCCCGACAGTGGCTTGGAAGATGGCGATTATAAGTGGTTTCGCCAAGTTGAAGATCGCCACTTGTTTCTTCCTAATATGGAGAGATCTTATCCATTCCTATTCTTTCAATCCCTTTTTGTGCCCAGGCGAATGGACTGGCACATAAACAGCCCACAAGAAGGTGTCTTGTTGGGGGGCTTCAACGCTCATGGCGCTTTTCCTCGTGGTACTGGGAAGAGCTTTCGCGGGTTGCTGCCGGGATTGCTTAAATACGATCGCCCCAGAGGCGAGGATCCCATAATTGCGCAGACTTTCCTGCATCGATTTACCAATTCGCAAGGGGAGTTTTCTATTCAGGATTTTTGTCCCCCTAGATGTGTTCATTGCTCTTCAAAAGGAGAGTGGGCAGTTTTGACTGACTTCTTCTTGAAGATCTTCCGGGATCAGCTTCATTATGCAGGGCTGTATCGTGCTATCAGGGCTGTTCAGCACGGTATTCCTGCTAGTAAATTTCATTTCTTTGCTTTACTGGAATTGTACAATTTGATACTTGTACAGTTTTTAGCCCTCGTGGCGAGTTGGGTTTTACCCTTCATGAAATGTATGAAATTTCGAGCTTACCCATGGGCGACATCCCGTACGAAGAGTATGTCCCTACCGGGAAAGAACTCCATTTGTTGAAGACCCGGGACCCTTTGATTTATAATACTTATTGGGAATTGCTTTGTCATTACCATATTTGCACTCACACCTCTGGCACCCGTAATTTGAAGGCAAAGAAGTGGCTGCAGTATCTTCTGCCCAATTTTTCTAAGGGTAATCTCAACTTTATTCGCCTTCCTCCAGTTTCCGAAAAGTAAGTTGTGAGAAGAATCGCCAGTTTTGGGACATATGCTTATGTTGCTGAATCTGAGTAGGACATCTTCAAGGCTGGAACGTCCTTTGAAAGTTTTCATTATCAGGCTCTTCGGTCTTTGTATGATCCTGCTTTCTTGGCGGGCTTTTTGATGGTATGGCTGAAGAAGTGTGTTGTTCCTTCGCAGGAAAACATACCCATTGGAGCCGTATACCCAGCCGTTCTACTGGCATTTGGTAAGCGGCTCAGTTTGCTGCCTGCGATGGTTTGCAACATCCAGAGCGGGCTGAGAAGATTATCTGACAAATTCTGTCAGGTGAAGAAGGAGCAAAAGAAGAAAGGAGATCCTGTCATCTGGACTCCTAATCCGCGTGTAGAACTTTCCTATACTTATTTGATGGCTTGGCTAATTCTGCATTGCCCTTCTTTGATGAGTCCTGCATACTCGAAGATTGACTTAAGTGCTCCCAAAGTGCAGCACTATGAGAGGTCACAGTGGAAGGGAGGCTACATGGCCGTGATCCTCAAAACCCTTCGTCATTTCTCAGCTTTTGAGCTGTTCAGATGTTTTCCATACTTTCCGAATGCTGGATACGGGGAAGAATTCGCTGATATTGTTGGCGCTGATAACTTTACCACCCTGTCCTCAGGATGTTTCTGGTGGTTGATAAACATCCGCTCAGGACATTTGGTCCTCCGTTTGGGAAACCTTTGCTATATAGAACCTTATTACCCAAGTCGTTTTGCCCGACAGTTTGGGTACGATCAGCTTTACGTTGGCAATCCCAATAGAGAATTAAGCTTTATTGGGAATGTTATTGAGGGAGCTCGAGCTTGGTTTCACTTCGTCGCAGGTGGAACTCTTGCCAGATTTGATCTTCCGCTCAAGATCCCGAACTCAAGAATGAGCTTCGGTTTCTGTAAATAGTTCACGGATGCCAATTCTCCTCCGCAGAATTTCAATATACATCACACCAGTCTGCGGGAGATCAGATCCTGTTATGCCCAGAAAAAGAAGGCTGGCAGCACAAAAGTAGCTGGGATGAAGGACTTCAAGGGGGATAGTGCGTCTGATGAATCAGAACGAAAGGAAGAGGACACTGGTGCACTAGTTCAGGCTGTTATTCTTGATACTTCTCCTGATCCGACGTTGAGGAAGACTTCTCCTCCGTTGCCGTCTTCTCCCGAGAAATCTTCGCATAAGCAGAAGAGATTAAGGCGTCTTAGCGACTTGCCTACCATTCCGCGGAGAATTGATTCGCAGAGCACCTTGTCTGGGACAGGAACTGCAACTCTCACTTTGATTTCTGAGTCCCCTGTTGAGGAATCCGAGGAGGGGGAAGATGACTCATCTTTAATTCTCCGTTCCCTTAAGAGGCGTCGGAATCAAGGACCTGTTCTCTGCAGTGATCATGCTCCTGTTATTCGAGAGGGTTCCATTCCTCCTATGGTTCAGGCCGACGTTGAAGTTGGTGCTCTTTCGACTTTACAAGAGGATTCTGCGATTCCTGTTGCTCAGGACTGCTGATGAAGTGCAAATCATAGGTGAGACCTGCGCACAAAATTCTCCAAAGGCAGCACCCCCTTCGGAAGATAAGGACGAATGGGGCGACGATGATGACGCCAGTAGTGACAGTTTCCGCTCTTCTACTCCTCCTTCAGATCATGGTAAATATGTCTTCTTGAGCGAGGAGGTTAGAGCCGAAGTATATGGGCCCGGAGTATTTGGTCCTGAAGTGTATGGACTTGGAGAATCCAATGTTCAACCTTCAGGTCTTCATCTTCTTTCTTCAGCAATTATGCTATCTTATCAAATGATACTGTAATACTTAACTGTCAATTTTTCTTTTCTTCTTTTTGCTAGCTCCAGTTTTGACTCCGGACTTGGAGGACGCGAAGGTGGCTTCGCCAGACAATACCATCGCGGGAGCTGACACTGGGGGAGCGACCGAAATTACTACTGCCGCGGTTGACCCCTTCAGAAGCAGTGACTCCCTCAGCTGCCATGTCTACGGTTTTGGCTACAACTGCTCCAACTGAGGCTTTAGTTCGAGAGGCCGTGATTGGTAGTTCCGTGGATATTTCTAGGGGTGTCATTCTTCCGTGACTCCCTCAGCTGCCATGTCTACGGTTTCGGCTACAACTGCTCCAACTGAGGCTGTAGTTCGAGAGGCCGTGATTGGTAGTTCCGTGGAAATTTCCAGGGGTGTCATTCTTCCTGTTGCTGATCAACCCGCTTCTGCCTCATCCAGTATTACTCCTTCTCATGCAGAGATTGATATGCTTGAGAGTGATTTGCTGAAGGACACGGTGGAAACTTTTCTTCAGTTTCTGGATCGCTGCATCGATAATGTGCTAAAGGGGGTTCCTTTTGCTTCGATCGCCAACGTTCTCAAAATTTATCTAACTAATATTGTTAGCATTGGTGGAGAGGATAGAGCTGCTCCTTTTAACTTCAAAGGCACGCTAAATCTCTGTCGAAAGCCAGAAGTGCTGATAAGTCTGAGACAGTGGAAATCATCTTCCAGAAGCTGAGAGAGAAACAGCTTAAGTTCCAGAAGGAGACTCGAGAGAGGGTGGATATTTGCAAGGCCTCTTTAGAAAAGGGTCAATCAGACCGCGAGTCTTTGGTTCTTCAAGTGGAAGCCGCTGCTTCAGTTATTAAGGGCCATGATCAAGCCATTGCCAAAACCCAAGCTTTCCTAGCCAAGATCACCAAGGAGTATGAGGAGTCAGTGAGGAATCTGGCTGATTTGTCGCGTCAGAGGGACAATATATCCAGGGATCTCCAGGCGGTGCAATCTGAATTGGATTTGCTGGAGGCTACTGCAGTGCAGAACATTATCGCTAGTGACGAAGAACTGCGTCGCCAAGCTACTGTTCAAACTTATGAAGTCCTTCAGCAAGATATTGATGATGCAGAGGAAAAAATAAAAGTTCTCCTGAACCATTGAGTTGAAGAACTTTTGTGTACACTGCTTTTAGGTTCCTCTTTCTTTTCTTTTTGTTGTAATAGTTCCCTTGTCGTTTATAGAGAACTTCACTTTGGTCTTCCGAGGTGTGATTTTGCAATTGTTCTTCAAAGATTTGTAACGAACTTGCCATGTTTTGTCTGAAGTTTGCGAACCATCGTAAGACTCTGGTGTCTGTACATCTGTTACGCGACTTTCTTAAGTCACGTAAATTTTAGGAGTTCGCGGATTTACACTTATCCATATCTGACCCGCGACCCGGGTTCCGGAATTCTGGTCCGCAATGCTTTGTCTAGACGTTTGCGAAATGGACCATAGATTTTTTTTTTTAGAATTTGTAGAGACTTCTGCGAGCCGTGGGATACAGCCGTTTGGTCGTGGAATTCCAAGCGTTGCATGCCTCTACTAATGACGAGATCTCCGAGTTGCAATATCTAAACGTCCCATGCAACAGCAATAAATTCTGTTAAGATCCGAACTGAAGATCTTGCCCGAAGATCTCGGTCTTATCTTTTCTAAACTGAAGGTCACAGTTAGCAGCTTGCCTATATAAGGCACATGCTTTCTTCGAGAAAGGATCATTCAGCCGCGAGAAAATTTCTTCTTGACTCTTCTTTTTTTCTCTCTTTTGTAGTCGATCCACGAGCGCAACTATATCTTCTTCTTCTTCAACCGAAGTGACGGATAAGAGTTGGCACGTCACAAGGCCTCCAGACTGTATCGATCTAGCGGGGTGTCTCACCGACAAGGTCTTTCTGACCGTAGTCATTTTCCTTAATTAAGGTATGCCCCTTCTTCTGATTTATACCTTCCTCTTCCTTCTTTTTCTTTCCTTTTAACAAGGATTTGTTTTGGCAGGAGATAACCGTAGTCATTCTCCTTAACAATGGCCCAGATCCGATGGGCTCGTAATTGCTTCCAATGCCTTAAGGGGCTTGGAAGGTCTCATGTATTTTACATGAGAGAAAAGATTTCGGGTATGGGGCATTGTTGTTCTTCTTTCCTAGTATCCCACAAGGTTGGGGTACTAATGATCAGGACCTTGAATTTGCGCAATCGGTCAGCTATATAGCTGGGGTTCGCATTCGGTATGCCCAGTTTTGAACTAATCAATTCACTGGCATCATCCCTGGGAGAGCCAACCAGGAGGTCCCTGACTATGGTCGGAAAGAAGAAACAAGATTATGCTTTTTAAGTCATCCTAAGAGAGGAGGCTACAAGAGCAAATTGGAAGTGGAGGCCAGGGAGCAAACTTTTTTTTGATCTGAACCATGCCGAAAGAGGTGGTTACAGAAGCAAGTCTGTCATTCCCGAAGGAGGGCCTGCAGGAGCAAACTTTCTGGATCTGAACCATGCCGAAGGAGACGGTTACAGAAGCATGTTTCCCTTTTTTTTATTTCCTCTTATTGGCTGTATAGCACTTAGAGAATTCTCTGTAATTTTGTTCTAATGATGAAATAAAGAAGTTCTTTTCTTTCTACGTAACTGAGAGTATCTGAAAGATAATTCTGATGTTGATTACCAGAGATAACTGTTAACTTGATAATTTCGGAATGGACCAGAATTTTCCAAGTACCCAAAACTACTATGAATGAATGAACTTCCTCGTTGATTCGCCAAATGTGTTATTGACTTGGCAAATTTGATGGACGGGAAAATCTGGTTCGCCAGAGGTAATTTTTAACTTGGCAAATTTGGTAGAAAGAAAATCTGGTTCGCCAGAGGTAATTTTTAACTTGACAAATTTTGATAGAAAGAAAATCCGATTCGCCAGAGGTAATTCTTAACTTGGCAAATTTGGATAGAAAGAAAATCTGGTTCGCCAGAGGCAATTTTTAACTTGGCAAATTTTGATAGAAAGAAAATCTGGTTCGCCAGAGGTAATTTTTAACTTGGCAAATTTTGATAGAAAGAAAATCTGGTTCGCCAGAGGTAATTTTTAACTTGACAAATTTATTTTTAACTTTGCAAATTTTGATAGAAAGAAAATCTGGTTCGCCAGAGGTAATTTTTAACTTGGCAAATTTTGAAAGAAAGAAAATCTGGTTCGCAAACTAAAAGCCTTTTTATTCCGGAACCAAGAACTTTCATTAACGAAGTTCTGATTACAGAGAAACTATTTGCTCATGGCTAGCGTAGAACTGCCCAGGCAGTAGTATAGCTGGTGTTCCGCAATTTTGCTAAGGATAATACTTTTTCAAGAACTTGCCGTTGATTGGCATTAGGACCTTGTCACCATTAGGCTTTGTCAACCGATACGCCCCGTTGGAGTAGACTGTATCAATGACCCGTTGGAGTAGACTATATCAATGACGAAGGGTCCTTCCCAATTTGGCTGGAACTTTTCCCGAGGCTTCTGGCTTGTTATGATCGGTCTTCTAACTGACAGGACCAAATCACCTTTCTTAAAAATCGTTTGCTTTGCCTTCTTGTTAAAGGTTCTGGAGATTCGCGCCTGGTATAGCTCGATACTCTGTTGAGCCTCTAGGCGTTTGTCATCCAAGGCTTCTAACTCTTGGAGCCTTTACTGATGCTTTTCTTCTCCTGTCATCCTTGTTGTTAACGCGACTCGTAATGAAGGGATTTGGATCTCCAAAGGCAAGACCGCTTCTGATCCATATACCAAGAAGAACGGAGTGGCATTGGTGGGAGTTCGGACTGTGGTTCGGTATGCCCACAGACACTCTCCGAGCTTTTCGTCCCAATCCTGTTGATTGGATGACACAAACTTCTTAAGAAGTTTTATAATGGTCTTATTGAAGGCTTCTGCTAGACCATTGGCTGCAGGGTAGTATGGCGATGAAGCCACATCCTCGATCCTATATTTGTTGCAGAATCTGGAATACACTTGGCTTACGAACTGAGGTCCGTTGTCGTGAATTATTCTTTTAGGCACCCCGAAGCGATAAAGCACATGGTGCTTGATGAACTTGATAACATCTGACGATTTTACTTCAGTCAGGGAGATGGTCTCAGTCCACTTTGAGAAGTAATCAGTTATGGCCAAAATGAACCGATGTCCTCTCGTTGATGGCGGAGAAATTGGCCCTATGATGTCCATACCCCATTGCTCAAATGGCCATGACGTAGCCGTCGGGTGGAGATATTCTGGAGCTTGATGTATAAAATCTGCATGTATTTGGCAGGCCCTACATTTCTTGGCGTAGTTGACTGCTTCTATCATCATCTTAGGCCAATAATAACCCATTCTTCGGATTCTATTCCAGAGTTTTGGTCCTGGCTGATGTGCCCCGCAGATGCCAGCGTGAGCTTCTTTGAGTACCTTTTGAGTTTCACGGTTGGAAAGGCAGCGAAGTAAAACTCCGTCGTAGGATTTTCTGTACAACGTCTGGAGTTCCGCGTTGTAGTAAAACCGGATGGCCCTTCTCTGAATGGCTTTGGCTTCTTTTGAATTTTCGGGTAATATCCCGTAAAGGACATAGTCTATATAAGGAAAACGCCAATCTCTTGGTTCTAGGCTAGATGCACAGGCATCAGCTTCGTTTTCTTGTGGCTTCGCTTCCTCTTTGAGATCACTCTTTGAGCATAACAACTCTTTGCTGCTTACCATAATTTGCCTTTTAGCATGCTTAGGCAAGGCTAATGTAGTGGCCAAGGAAGCTAGCGAATCCGCATAACTGTTGAGGTGGCGCTTTATGTGGCTAATATAAAAGCCAGTGAAACCATTAGCGACCTTGATCATCTCATGATAATACGGCAGGAGGTCTTCATTTTTGACTTCGTACTCCCCTTTTATTTGGTTTACAACGAGTTGAGAGTCTCCATACGCCTCCAAATATTTGACCCACAGTTGTTTGGCTATTCTTAAGCCGATTAGGAGGGCATTGTATTCCGCGACGTTGTTGGAGCACGAGCTTGTCAATGAATAAGCTTAAGGAATGATGTGGTTGCGAGGAGAGATGAGAACAACTCCCACCCCCGCTGTCGTCTTTCCTTTGGATCCCATTCGGGAGGCACCATCAAAGAAAAGTTGCCATACACCTTCCGAAACTGTATTCGATTCCGAAGACCTTCTCGAACCATCCTTTTCTGGAACTAAATCTCGTTCCTCCAACTCTCCTGGGATTTGTTCATATAACCTTGAGGATGTCGGGACTGGATGTTCGGCCAAGAAGTCGGCCATGGCCTATCCTTTGATAGATTTTTGTGAGATGAAGTGCATATCATATTGTGATAGCAAAATAGCCCAATTGGATAGTCTTGAATTTAATGACCCGGGTTTAGTCATTAATATTCTCAGAGGGTTAACTCTCGATACAACGTGGATAGTTTGTCCAACTAAGTAGTGTCGCATTTGCTGTATTGCGAACACCAACGCTAGACGTTCTTTTTCCACGGGATTATACCGGTGTTCCGCCCCAATCATCATTCTGCTGAGGTAGTAGATGGCTTGCTCATAGCCTGACTCATTCTTCTGTACTAGCAAAGCGCCCAGTAAATGGTCCATAGCCCTTACATATAACTGGAAGGGCCTTTCCGAAATTGGGGACACGAGTACTGGTGGTTTCGTGAGATATTGTTTGATCTCTTCAAAAGCCTTCTGGCATGTGTCATCCCAGATGAACGACACTCCTTTCCTCATCAGTCTGGTGAAAGATTGACATTTACCAGATAAATTTGATATAAATCTGCGAATGTACGCCAGCCTGCCTTGTAACCCTCTTAACTCTTTGAGGTTACGAGGAGGTGGCATGTCTTGGATAGCTTTAACTTTATTTGGATCAAGATGTATTCCTTTCGAAGTTACGACAAAGCCGAGGAATCTGCCATTAGAGACCCCCAGGAAAGACTTGGCTGGATTCATCTTGAGCTGGTGCTTCCTCATGAGGTCGAACACCGTCTTCAAATCCTTCAAGTGATCTTCTTTGTTTCTGCTTTTAATTGCTAGGTCATCTACGTAGCACTCCACTGTTTTCCGGAGGTGCTCTTGGAAGATTGCATGCATGGCGCGTTGATACGTAGCGCCGGTGTTCTTTAGGCCAAAGGGCATGACTGTATAGCAGTATACTCCGAGTGGTGTCCTGAAGGACGTATGCTTCTCGTCATCGGGATACATCTTTATTTGATTGTATCCCGAGAATCCATCCATGAACGTCATGCGTTCATACCCACAAGTATTATCTATCATGATATCAGTGATCGGTAGTGGGAATTCGTCTTTAGGGCAAGCCTCATTCAGATCTCTAAAATCTATACAGACTCGGATTTTTTCATTTTTCTTAGTCACGGGAACTATATTTGCGACCCAATCAGGATGCTGTTCCTCGCGAATAAAGCCTGACGCGATCAACTTTTTGATTTCGGCTTCTATAGCTTCCATGATCTCTGGGCAGAATCTTCGTTGTTGCTGCTTTATTGGCTTAGCTCCTGGTCGGATCTTCAATTTGTGAACCGCCACACTTGGATCCAACCCTGGCATTTCCATATAACTCCAGGCGAAAATATCGATGTATTTGCGGACGAGAGATATCAATTCCTTCCTTTCTTCCGAGGATAGGTTCTCACTTATAAATATGTGTTTAGGATTCTTTTCATCTCCCATATTGATTTGGATCACTTTATCTTCAGTTGGGGGCTCCCGTTGTTCAAACTGAATCACCCACTCCCTATTAAGATGCTTGTTCCAAGGGTCGTCTTTTGCTGGTGAAGTTTCTTCCAAATCTTCGTCTTCTTGGGTCGCGGAAGCCATGTTCGCGGAGACCTCGTGGAAAATCACACCTGTGCTGACATCTGAATCCCAGTATGATGATTCTGACGAATGATCGTTGTGTCTTTTCTCCGCCTTGTCGCTTGAGGAGGCCTCGGAAGTGGTGACACATCCCAACCCCCTGCCGGTTTTCTGGTAATAGTCTGGCGTCTTTCCTTCGGGGACAAAAGGTTGAAGGATTGTCTTCCTTCCTTTTTCGAAATTCAACCCCCTGCCTTCGGCCAGATTGTATCCCATTTTCTTCATTATTTCATGGGAATTTTCATCGTAATGGAAGAACTCGGATTTTCCATGTTCTTCCTCAGAATCTGAACATTTCTCTTTGTTCCCCTGGCTTGCTCTTCCAAATACTATGGCTTTTTGGGTTCCGCTTTGGGGAGGGACCTCAAAAATAGCTTGGTCAGCCCTTTCGACGTCATCACTTAATTCACATAAGGATGATCGGATAGGTGCTTGGAAGGCAGTCAGAGAATATATCTCATTTACACAGTCGCTAAATGCATCTGTGCTAGTGCTTGCGGGTTCAGAATCAACACCAGAGGAATAAGCAAATTCCAGATTTTTATTTATCACCCATTCACCATCAGAGTGAACGTCGTTATTTACATCAAGGCCTTTGAGGCTTATCACAATGGGCTCACCATCCCAGATTACATCCTCGGATTCCGAATCTTCGGATCCTGATTCTGTATCAGCCTCTTCGCCACTATCAGAGTCATCTCGAACGGGCTGATCTGTGACGCCAAACACATCTTGATATAGCAACGCATCAGTAAAGTAGTTTTCAACTCCTTTGAAGGGTTGTTTCTCCGCAATGAGTGTCTTCACGTTCGCGTCTTCGTCGACATACTTCATGCATTGGTGTAACGTGGAGGGCACGACTAGATTGCCATGGATCCAGGGTCTCTCCAACAGCAGATTGTACGACGTGTCTGCATCTATCACGTAACACGTGACTTCCGTTTTCAGGTCGCCGATTTGACACTTGAGCTTTATTTTACCCAGGGGTCTACTACCGTTAGCATTGAACCTGAAGATGGTAGTGTTGGTTGCGGCCAATCTGTTCATCGGCACTCCAAGATATCGTAGCATCCTTCGCAGCATGATGCTCAAAGCCGAGCCTGGATCAACTTGAATACGATCAACCTCCGTAGATCCTATGTATCCTTTGTAATACAAAGGGCGATGATGCTTATTACTTCTAACTTGCATATCTTCTGGAGAGAAGGTGACGCGAGGGATGTTTTTACCAGAGATCTGGTGACATGTCGCGCAAAGAGATTCTCCTTCTTCGATCGTCTCTGGTATTTGCGCCAAGAACACTTACGAATCTTGCAGAGCCTCTCTTAAAGCTTCCCTAGTAGATTTGGAGAGTTTCAGGAGCTCGTACAAGGTTATCCTCGCAGGGATATTGACTAACTGTGTTAGGATGTCGAACTTGAATGACTTTTGCGAGTCTTCTACAGGTTCTTTTCCCTTCCTCTTTAGAGCTCTGTCAAACTTCAGCTCCTTTTGCTTGACTTTCTCTGGAGATGGTTGAGCATTTGTTGTTTGGCCGTAATTCTTTAAGTAATCTTTTCCCGAACGGGTCCCCACGGAGGGAGGGTCCGTATCGACGACCAAAGAATTTCCGATTTCTTTTTCCGAAATGGTCAGAGCAGGGGTGATCTTCTCGTCTTCGAGAATTACGGAAACGACATTAGAGATGAAGGCCCTCTCTCTTCGCTTCTTCCCAGATGAATTGGAACTCCATTGTTTATCGTTTAGGAGATCAGGATGTATCCATAGTATCTCCCCCCTATCAGTTTCAAAGGAAAATAGTCCTCTCTTTTACTGTTGGTGTGGATCGAAATTTACGACTTGCATCGTGCCTTTATGGATGGGCTGCACCCCGTCTTGAACTGTTGACTCTATCCAGTCGGGCGCTTTGCCGAACTTGACAGTCACCATATTCGCAGTCATCTTCTTATGGTGCTCTTGAAGTTTGATGACATTAGCGTCCACTAAGGCTTGAATTTTATCTTTAAGGATATAGCAGTTTTGGGTGGGGTGATTAATGATCCTATGGTAGACACAGTAGTTAGGATCATTAACTTTCCCAGCTTCCTCTGGACGTTTAGACTCTGGCAACTTCAGCATCTTCTTACTCATGAGGAGGTTGAAGATAGTCTTCGTGTGCTCATCCTTAAAGGAGTATTGCTTTTGCAGCACTCGTTCCTGAGGATGAAATTTCGAGGGAGTCTTCATGGGTTGTGGCGCATCAGTGACCATTGTTTCCTTTCCCTTATACCCTCGGGATCGGGACTTATAGCTGTTATCACCACCTCGCTTCAGTTTCTCCTCGCCTCCTTCTTCTTCCAGCCTTTGTGCGATTTCTTCAGCTTCTTCAGCTTATAGGGCGAGATCCTTCCAAGTTGAGAACTTCACTGCTCCTATTCTGGCTAGAACCTTGGTCGATAAATTATGTCGACAGGTTTCTACCAGAGTCTTTTCTGGCATCCTATGCGGACATCTGATAGAATCATTCTGGAACCTTTTGATGAAGTCCCGGGCTGACTCTCCTTTCTTTTGTTTAGCGGCTAGGAGCGCCGGCATTGATACCTCCATATCGTCTTCGTAGAATCGAGTGAGAAAGGCTTTCTCCATGTCGCTCCAGGAATTGATAGTTTCCGGTTCTAATCTCTGGAACTATTCAAAAGCTAGCCCGGTTAAGGTACTAACAAATAGTTTTGTAATAATAGGGTCGTTTCTGGATAAATGCCCTATCTGATACTTTAAATAGTAGAGATGTTGGTTTGGCGATCCTCTACCATCGAAAGATTTGAGTTTCAATGGTTTGTAGCTTTCTGGGAATGGCACCGTTTCCCACTCCATGGGATACGGCCTTACCACCCCTAGTTCTTGTAGGTCGCCCTTATGCATGAGGGCGTTCAGTTGATTATGGAAGCTCTCCATCCAGACGGCATTTGCGTTCGCCTCCTAATGCATGGAGCGGTTGTCATCCTCTTTATGATGTTCTTCCTCTTCTCGGTTGTTATGAGGACCATGACCTTCTTCTTCGGTCTTCTTCAGTTTAGCTCTTTCTAACTCCATCAGAACGTGTAGCATATTTTTAAACTCGCTGATGACGTTCTGTTGTTGCTGGATATGCCTATCTTGCTCCTCCATTCTCCGCATGAACTCTTCTGGGACATTGTTCTGCGTCATATATGCAGAGGCGGAGTCTTCTAAGAATGAATCAGATGTCTGCGATTCAGCCATAACAGACTTGGCTACATCTTCTTCATCAGATGAGATCCCCGCCATCTGTCTATAATTCATAGGGATCGCCACCCCACTTTTGATTCGAGTGTGCCGAAAAACTCCTCGCTCTTCGTTGGATGGATCTTTCGAACTCGAAGAGAGCTCTGGGTCAGAGGCTTCTTCTTCGCCTTCCTTTTCTTCTTCTTTTCTCCAACGCTTATCATGTTGGAGGTCATCGCGGGATATTCCGGCTCAGGAAACTCAAGTCCGCATCGCCTCCTTTTTGATGATGCTGACAGAGGTGACAAACAACAAAATACCGAGGATCGGGCATGAGTTGAACAATGACAGTGAGACAGTACTGCATTGATCAGTCGTTCACAGTGGCATTGAGATACATGAGATTCTTCCCTTTTTCCGTTCAGAAATTCCGTAAGATCTCTTGCACTGGAACCCCTTGTGATGGGCTCATTTGTGAGAGATAACTTCAGGGACGACGGAAATTCAGCTTCGCGGATAGGCATGCGCCTCTTGCGAATTTGAGGTTCGCGATCTTCTTCCGATTTTCCCCTTGGGACGCGAATGTATGCTCCGTGTTGATCATAGACCACTTTGACGGGTTCACTCCGCTTCCTGTGGGAAACGTGAATGAATCCTTCTGCATCTTGACCCACCTCGCCCTTAGGCTTCCATATTTGGATCGTAGGTTTCTGCCGAGACGAGTTGGCAGTTTCCTTTGTTGCGCGTTCCCGTGAAGGGCACGAGTTTTGCTTCTCCTCAGGTTTCTCCTCATTGTACAAGTGAGAGGAACCTCTTTCTCCGCATGACAACTTTGCGGAACGGATGGAGGTCGCTTCCCCTTGTTGAGGCGGGGACTTTGGTCCTCTTTGCTTGAGAGATCAAGAGTTTTTGACGGGACTGGCAGGGAGCCCGTTGTTAGGGAAGGGGATTTCGGACTATCTTGGTCCGTTGATTCCCTCAACTGGGCTATTGCCTTCTCCTTGGGAATTGACCCCTTTGAGATTTTATGGTATTCCCTTAGGGAAGTAGAGCTCTTGGAGCCTGAAGAAAGAAATTCTTCATACCTTTGCTGGTCGACGGAAACGGTGAGCGAGTCGACCATACTGCCAACTGGAATGTTGTCGGATTGAGCCACCACCAATTCACCGGTGGAATTTGAATTTTCCCAGCGGAGTCGCCAATCTTCTGTTCGCCATGAAAATTGAATTTCTCTTTACTGACAATCTTTCAATAAAGGATTACAATCTAACGGTTTCCCGTTTACAGAAGATGAGGAAGATGGACTTCCTCTTTGTTTAAAACTGGGTTTCTAGGTAGCTATGGAGGACGATCTTGCTCTCCGTTGACACTCCGTACAATTTCTCTCAGTTGGCTAAAGGAAAAGAAAAAAGGGGCTTTTTACTCTTGATTACAAGGGGTAATTTCTGGGAGAAGACGTCTCTGTCTCTGTCTGTCTCTCTCTCCGTATATCTGTATATCTCTCTCCCTTTCCTTGCTTGTGTTTCTTTTGCTCCCCGCCTTTTATAGGGGGTTTGGAGTAACGTCCCGCCATATTTGCTCGTCCGTTAGCTCCCACTACTCGAGAAGTGCCGCCATATTCGTTAGGCGGTTGCTCCCACGATCGAAGTGACGCCGCTGCATTCGTTTGGCAGTTAGCCCCACGATCCGAGGTGGCAATTCTTCTATTCGGGTCGGGTGACTTTGTATTAAACCCCCACCCGAAAGTTATGGGTAGTGTCGCGAATCTCAGCTTTAGATTCGCGAACCTGTTCTGTCGTCTGGATCGCGGACCTCAATTTCTTAGATTCGCGGACCTCAGTTTCTTAGACTCGCGGACCTTAGTTTCTTACATTCGCGGATCAGATGAGTTGCGGGCTTCCATCTCTGAATTCGTGGATCTGCTTTTACTTTCCAGAATTTTTTCGCCGACAACGTCATGAGAGTGACATTAGCCTCAGTCACAGAGAATTCTTCATATTTGTAGCTGACTGGTATAATCTCGAAACAACAAATAAGCTAGTCTTCATGGGCAAATTTCTAGTGACTGCTATACAAAACAGTGGTTGAAGAGACTATCTATAATCCGGTACTCAGAAATTTGGTGTCTTCCTAAAGCAAGTTCAGGTAGCAGATGGTCAAGTTTACAACTTTTGATGCCTCAATAAGAGATCCAACCTTTGAAGTATTATATGCTCATACCGATTCATAGAGTTAGGGGATCTTTCAACCATCAATTTAGATTGGCCTTACCCCTCTCCAATCTCCCCTGGCTCTAGAAGCGAGCAAAGTGAGGGCTTACTCTTTTACAATAGCAAAGTTTTTTGTTGCCTTTTCGAACTCATTATTGACATTTTGTTAGTTGAGCTAACCCTGATTTGATGCTTAAAATGGCAACTTCCTTTTCTCAGTGGGGGAACTCTTTTCGCTTGGTTGGATACAATCTGGAACCTCTCGGTAATCAGACTCTGTCTGTTCTAATAGCACACTTTCATTCGCTTGCCTGTTTAGACATCAAAGATCTAAAGTCAATGAATCAATGTGAGGAAAGGTGGACCTTTGAGCAAGAAGGGTGAGTCGGTCGTGTTCAGAGAAAGAAAGAGCAGATTGTTGGAGGTACAAGAAGCGGGTAAGGCAACCCAATAAAGTACGTGGCATTGGACCATCCATAGCCTTCTTTGAGTGATCCTACCTAATTAACTTGGAGTAGAGTTAGTTCCCTTGTTATTTCTTGATTCTCTTTCATTAGGCCAGGGACTTCAGTGAATATTTAAATGGGTGGTTGGAGTGGTGCAGGCCTGGATCCAAATAGTGCTTTTTCCTTTCATCCCAATCCTCAATAGGAGTTATCACTATAGTTGTCCTCTAATCTGTAGTCTGCCATCTCAGGTACCAGATGGATGAAAGGCGGTAAGAGTAGGAAATGCTCTTGTTTCGGCAATTTATTAGTTTCAATGGAGTTTTAGCGCTCAAGATCAAAGTCTCAAAGGAGAAACGAACATAAGTACTTCGTGTGCTATACTGCAAGAGATATAGATAGGAAAAAAGCGCTACCTATACTGCTGTCTAAATAAAAATCAAGACTATAGGGATTGTATCCATAAGAGTGCATGATCTTTAACAGATTTGGCAAGCACTGGGTGTCACACCCGCTCCTAAAATATGGTTTGCAAGCACGTTAAACAGATATTGGTAATATACTCAAAACAATAAGCCTAGAAATATATCAGTCATAATAATCACAGCCACAGAATAGTAAATACAAGTAAATATAATAAATAAAACTCTTTTATTTCATTGTAGAAATTACTATATCATGACAGTGAAAATAAGGCAGAAATTTAAACTAAGGACCTACACAAAAGGACATTTTAATATAAAATTATTCATAAAAGGGAGATTAAAAGAAATCTGGATCTATAAGTTTTTAGTTATCTCCAAAAGGTACACCTGGTCGTCGTAAGTCTGATCTATTGGTTCTATCTCAAAATCTGGGTATATACACCCAGTTCTTCAGATCGCAACCAAATAAAAATATAATTCTACTATGAAAAAATACAGAATAAGAGTGACTAAAATAAACATGCATGAATAATATGAGTGACAAAATGCATATGAATGTAAGTAAAGAATATGAGTGTAAGTATAGAATATGAATTAATTTATTAATTAGGTACTTGAAAATGATTATTCCAATCAAAGTTTAATCTTTAGTCTATATGTCAAATTTTCTAATCTAATGTGTCATTGATTATTGGAGAAACTAACCAATGTTATATTCGTGTTTCGATTGTCTCCCACACAGACCTCGAAAAATAATTATCAGAATTGTTTGGAACTGATCCTGACCTACACAACCCAAACAATAATTTTTAGATATGATCCAGTAAATCACCATGCACATATAGTGTGTACAAAAATCAATTGTATAACTTAACAGTATAACCGAAACATAATATTCACATCAATTAATATCTTTCCCAACATAATGTTATTTACGGTTGTCAAAACCGTGTTAAGTCTAGTACAATACATTTTCATTTAGTATCTTATCCTGATTCAGTTTGAATTTAGGTGTAGTTCAAGTTCATCATAGTTTAGTGATTTTTATAAAGAAGTTTTTAGTTGTAACAATTTACCAAAATTTTAACTACTAATTTTAGAAAATTTCTGGTTGCATATCATAATAACATATGACCAAGTAAAAGTAAAGAAGTGGGAGGCTTTCTATGCAAGCACATTCTTTAATTAAATAACCACTTTCCTTTAAAACTCTTACCTAGACATCATTACCATACAATATTACAATCATCATCATTATCATCAGATAACATTTTGATTTACTATTTTTTTAGTTAATTTATAACATATATTTTATCTGAATAAAGTTTTTGAGACTATTAAATTTTATATATTGAATTAGCACTTAATGATATGGACATGTCTAATGTATAAATTTTATATATTGAATTAGCACTTAATGATATGGACATGTCTAAATGAGGAATGTAAAATGAAAGCATTGAATTTTTTTGGAAATAAAATCATATTTAATTTAACCAGTTCTTGTCGTAGGAGATACTAATTTTCATCATAACATGCATAAACAATCATAGTTAATATGAACTTAATAAAATTGAAACACAACTAAGTTTTAAATAATAAGAATAGTGCATGTAAGAAGTAAGTTCGAGAAAGAACTTACCTTTAATTTGAAAGTGAAATATCAACAATAACAACAACAGTAATTAAGCCTTTTATCCCAAGTACTGGGGATAAGCTACATAAACCAAAAGAGAATCATGCCGGATCGATCACGTTGATAATCCTTCTCCATTCATTCCCATCAAGTAATATTTCGTCATGTAAACCTCTAGAATGCATACTATTTCGTATCACCTCCATCCATTTTTTTCTTCGGTCCTCCCTTCGCTCTTTTAATTTGAAGGTGAAGTTTGTCACATATGTTAACATTCTAGTTTCTGATCGAAATCAATATCTCTATAAAAAATCATTAAGAAAAATATTTAAGTATTGCTTTTGTGATAATAAAATTTCTTCAATTTTAAAGGCATATAAAAAGTATGTTTTAGTTATGAAAGGCTACTATTTTTAAACAAACAAATAATTAGAATATGTATCTTATTGGCTCTATAAGATAAAGGGATGTTGATTTTAATTAGATTATTATTGGAGAATTATCTATATAAATCTAATAAAATATAGATTTATAAAAGAAGAGAAATGAATCCTATCTCTTTATGGATTCTAAGTGGGGCAGAAGGGAAGGAGTTGATTTGTGAGAGGCTCCAATGGCGTGATTCATGTTCGAGTATCAAAGACAGCTTGTGAGATGGCTTCTCTGTTGGTTGGCAGTAATATGGGGATCGATAGCGCTCTGGTAAGTCGACCACGCTCTTTGGGCAAGAAAAGAGGAGAAGAAGGTTTGGTAAAAAAAAATTAAGATTAATAGAGAGTTTATACATAATTTAGAGGGTTTGACCTGAATGAGAGGTTAATGAAATTAAACAAGGTTTTGAAGGAAAGTTTGAAATGAGATCAATTAACTCATGAATGAGATAAGTTTAGAAGAATTTTAAACATATATTTAATATTTGCCAAAATCTCATAATTATAGTTGACCATGGGGTTTTATTGATAAGCTTTTAAATTGAATCAAATGGAATCATTAATATAATGGACTATTGTAGTTGACTGTGGAGTTTTAATGACAAGTTTTTAAATTTGATTCAAATGAGTCAAATAGGCTCATTAATATAATTGACTATTGTAGTTGACTGCGGGTTTTTAATGACAAGTTTGTAATTGGATTCAAATGGGTTAAATGACTCATTAATATATATGACTAAAGAGATATTTTAGTAATTGAATGTTTAGAAAAATGAATATAAAAGTAGAAATAGAAGATTCAAAATAAATATTACTCTCTCATTATTTCAAACTAAAAGTTGACTTACTAATTGTATTTATCAGGTTTAATTAATGGCTTAAATCATATATTACTATTATTTTTAAAATAATAATAATAATAATAATAATAATAATAATAATAATAATTATTATTATTATTATTTAGCATTTGGGCCAAGGGAATGGGCTTGACCTCTCGTATAATATTAATAGTTTATGGGCTTTAATATTGTTATGAATTTAAAATATTTATTTTAAAAATTTACTCAACTTAAGCATATAAGAATATGTGCCAAAAAATAAATTTATGTATTGTATTAGGGTAGTTACATTCTACCTCCTTTAAAGAAAAATTCCGTCCTCGAAGTTTAAATAAAACACACGGTTACCTTAAAACTTAATAAAAAAAGATGTGGGCACTGCTTGCAAACATCGTTTTCGCGCTCCCATGTTGCTTCTCCAGTGGATCGATGGTTCTAAGAGATCGGAGCCAAAGGAATGACCTTATTCTTTAGCACCTTCTTACTGTGATTGAGTATTTTTTTTATTACTCTTCATTAGAAAGATCTGGTCTTAACTCCAATTCCGAGAGATCCAATACATGTCTTTCGTCCTAAACATAGTGCATTAATTGGGAAATGTGGAACATATTATACACACCTTCTAAGGATGGCAACAACACTAAATGGTTTGAGGCCTTTTCAACTCTTTCCATGATTTAGAAGGGATCAATGAATTTTGGATTCAGTTTTCCTCGAGTGTCGAACTAGATGATGCATTTAGGTGGTGATATTTTTAAAAATATCGCTTCCACAACTTGAAATTCTAAGAATCGGTGCTGAGTATCTGCCTACTTCCTTTGTCTGTCTTGAGCTGCCTTTAAATATTTTCTTACCATGTTATTCTTGTTCACTATCTGAGCAATCATATCTGGACCCAATCATTTTCTCTCTCAATATCATTCCAATAGATGGGAGCTTGATGCTAATTTGATAACTGTTATTATAAGAAAACTTTACAAGATAAAGATAATCTTTCCACGAGCCTCCAAAGTTGAGCATACATGCTTTCCGTATATCTTCCAACATCTGGATGGTTTTGACCAATTGACCATCAGTTCGCAAATGGTGGGGAACGCTAAATTCGAGCTTAGTCTCCAGATTTTCTTGTAGTTTCCGCCAGAAGTGTGATCTGAATCTTGTTTCCCGATCTGAAAGTGTAATCTAAATCTTGTTTCCCGATCTGAAATAATACTGACTGGGACACCATGAAGTCTCATAACCTCTCGCATATATTTTTTTCTATCAAGGCCTCAGTAGATTTTCCAATACGAAATAGGATAAAATAAGCAGCTTTTGTGAGATGATTCATGATAATCCATATAGCATTATTGCCCTTAGGACTTCGTGGTAGGGCCATACACAAAGCTCTTAGTTATCTTTTCCCATTTCTTCTTAGGTATTAGTAGCGGTTGTAGTAAATCTAGCGTCCTCTGATGTTCCGCCTTTATATGTTGCCATAGCAATTTGGACACGAACCAAGCTATCTCCCTCTTCTTTCTGCACCACAAAAAATATTGTTCAAGTCTTGATACATTTTTGTTTCTCCAGGATGCACCGAATATGCCAAACGGTGAGCTTCTATAAGTTCTTGTTGACGAACTTCTCATTTAGGTACGCAAAGTCTGTTTCCAAACCAAAGAGATCCGTCAGCATAAATATTCATGTCTATCCTGTGTCCATCTTTAACTTCATATCAAAACTTCTGCAACTTAAGGTTATCTTTTTGGGCTTCCTTGATCCTTACAATTAGAGGTGGTTGTAGTTGTAATGCCATTAATTACCTTTTTGTCCAAGAAAAGATCATTCTATGTCAAGTCTACTCATCTCTTCAATCAACTCCTTCTGTTAAGTAAGAAACATTGCCATTGGTATCCTACTTAAAGTGTCAACGATTATAGGAATAACCTTACCAGGATAGTATTGTAGATTAAGATCATAGTCAGTCATTAGTTCTAACAATCTCCTTTGTCTCATAGTAAACTCCTTCTAAGTCAACATGTACTTGAGGCTCTTGTGATCTGTGTAAATCTCCATGTGATTTCCAAGTAAATATTGTCTCCAAATCTTTAAGGTAAAGATGACTGCAACAAGTTCCAATCATGTAGTGGATAATTCTTCTCATGCGGTCTCAATTGGTGAGTTGCGTAAGTGATTACCAGTCTGTGCTGCATCAACACACATCCTAAGCCTTTTCCAGATGCATCGCTATACACAATCATTCCTCCGGATCCATCTGGAATAGATAAAATTGGTGCTATAATAGGTCGGCGCTTCAATTCTTTAAAAGTTACATCAAGTTCTATTGACCAAAAGAACTTCTCATCCTTCCTCATCAGCCTTATTAAAGGTCCCACAATTTTGAAAAAGTCCTGAAAGAACCTTCGATAGTATCCAATTAGTCCAAGAAAATTTCTAGTTTCAGTCACTGACTTCGAAATAGGTCAATCTCTAACTATTACAGTCTTCCGATGTCAGCTAAGACTCCACATTCCGAGATGACATGGCCAAGGAAAGTCACATTTCTCAGTCAGAATTCACACTTGCTTAGCATTCCATAGAGTTTCTCCTTTCTTTAGGTCTCCAATATTATTTTCAAGTGTCATGTATGTTCTTCTTCATCCTTTTAGTAAATAAGAATGTCGTCGATGAATACCACTATGAACTTATTCAGGTATTCGACAAAGACTTGATTCATCAAGTTCATAAATATTACAGGCTCATTTGTCACTCTGAATGGCATCACTAGGAATTTATAATGACCATGTCGAGTTCTAAAATCCATCTTAGGTATATTTTTCTTCTTCACCTTCACCTAATGGTAATCCAATCGGAGATCTAGTTTGAAAAAACTTTAGCTCCACCAAGTTGATCAAACAAGTCATCGATCCTAGGCAAAAGATATTTGTTCTTGATCGTAACTTGGTTCAAACTGCAATAATCAATGCAATAGACTCCTCCTTCCATCTTTCTTACTGACCAGCAATACTGGTGTTCCCCAAGGCAAAGCATGTTCTGAATCAAACCCCGATTTTCAAGCTTGTATAGTTGCTTCTTCACTTCGGCTAACTCTGATGGTCACATTCGATAAGGTGCTTTAGATATCTGTACGTTACTAGGAATTAGATCGATAGAGAATTCCACTAGTTTGTCTAGGAGTAGTTTAGGAAGTTATTAAGGGAAAACATCGAGATACTCCGACACAACAGGCATAGGTGTTGCTTCTGCATCCACCATCTTCATTAAAACTTTACAAGTAGATCAAGCTCTAAATTTGGTTCCAAACTTCTACTTCCTCCATGGAACTCAAACTCCGGATGGTTAGGAATCTAAAATACGAAAATCTACCGACGATAATCTATAATCGTATAGAAGATGCTCAGCTAGTCCATTCCCAAAATAGCATCGAATCCGTAAGATTACCAAGACGTTGGCATAAAACTTGCTTCTACTAACAACTAGGGACATAATCTACATGTTCTACTAGGATTCCCCGTATTAATATTCCAACTAGAGTTTAAGATATCGCATAAAATATTATGATAAGAAATAAAAGTAGAAGATACAAAATAGTGTGATGCTCCAGATTCAATCAATGTGAATGCCAGTACTTGATGTACTAAAATACTACGTAACACGACTTCACTAGAGTTATCAGCCTACTCTTAGTCAGCTTGAAAACTTGCCTTGCTCTTTGTTCTTCTTAACTTGTTAAAACATATTGTTCTAAGAGACGAGAGATGACCTTCCTAGGTTATTACCTAAATTTTTTTGTTGTTGAGGGACAAAGGTATGGGAAGCTTCTTCATTTGTTCTCTTCTTCGAACAGCTTGTTAACTGATCCGGCTGATCCGCAAGCTAGACACAAACTATTGGCAATCTTGCAATCTTTATTAAGGTGTCCTGGCCTGTGGCAGTAGTTGCAAATGGTCTTCTGGAGAAGATCTGGGAATGGTCATTTCTTGATGGAGGTTGTCTTGGAAGTTGATCTTCCTGACACTTGGTTGAATGGCCTCTTTGATCATGTAGTTGATACCTTCCTCTCCTTATTCATTACTTGTTCCAGACCTCTAGCAGCATTAATGACTAGGACATATGTAGTAAACTATGAAAATACCAAGTACTTTAACCTGAGTCCTTGCTGAAAGCAATGGCACGAACCTCTTCATCGACAACCATGTAGGGAGCAAAGCGACTTAGACTGCATACTCATTGACAGTTCTTCCTTCTTGCTTGAGATTGATGAACTGGTATTCTATCTCCCTCATGCTATTTTTAGAAAAACCTTTTATAGAAACTTCTAGTAAAATCTTTCCAACGTATTGGTTGCTCCAACTTTCTTCTTCGACTAGTTACTATATCTGTATATGGAATTTGGGCAACCTTTAGTAGGTTCTCCATCTTGATTAGCCATTGTTCTACTCTAATGGCCAGATTGTCCTAGAGAAAGTCGCAGGATGAAGTTAAAAATCTGAGATGTTTCCAGTCATTGTGGACAAGGAGTGTTGGTTTGCGGTATTGCTTCCATCATTCTAGCTCAATGTCTCATTCTACTGTTTTTGGGCCTCTATCATACCACAAAACATCTCTATTATGTCCACAACATCAATCTCGAAGGAGTTTGAAGTTGATCCATTTTTCTTGCATTGCGACATTGATTATGAGTGAAAAGTATAATATTCTATTTCGATTTTATGCACTCGCAATCTAATTTTGTTGATTAATATGAGATAATGATAAATTCTTTTTATTAATAAAACTCTTCAGTTTAATTTTTTTAGTGTTTTATGATCTTTTTAAGGATTTTAGATAGAAGAAAATCAAAACGAAAAGATATCAATTGCGTATCAGCTCAGATCTGTGCACTACCAAGAATGGTTGTTAATAGTCATTTGGTGGTTGTCGATAGCTATCCCAATTTGAAGACTGTAAAGGCTATCTGAGAGCGATTGTCGAAGTGACTGTTGAAGCCATTGCCGACAACGAATTCGTAGAACGCATAGTTATAAAGGACTTTAAAGAGAAAAAGTTTTCCTATAAATAGGATTCTTGTACTACAATTTTGAAAGGCTGTTTATACTCAATATATTCCAAAATTTGGAGCAATGCTTAATATCAAGAATTAAAAGAATTTTAGAGATTTATAGATAGTTTTGAGAGTTTGGATTTTGTATTTTTTTAATAGTTATTAACAAAAGATTTTCTTTTCGATTGTTTAATGGCTATGAAAATTATGAGTGGCTAAATTTCTTTATTGGTTTGGATTAGGCAACAAATCCTAGATTATGAACTGGTATAAGTTTTTTTTTTATGTTTAATTATTTTATCTAATTTATAATTTTTGGCTCCCTACTATTTTGTTACGCTCCAAATATGTTTTTGAGACTTTGATGATTTATAGTTTAATAATATATTCGTTACTTAATTTTTGATATATCATAGACTTTTAGGTATGGTATATGATTAGACTTTCAACGATTATTTTTATTATTCATTTTTTATACTTAGATCATCTTAAAACTCATATAAAATTAATCGAGGAAAAATCAACTAATTATCAAATTATAACTTTATTTGTTTTTTGTGCATCAATAATTTATTTTCCGATTGTATGAGACCACGTAATGTATATAATTGAGATAAAATTAATATTAACTCATCCAATGATTCAATTTATGAGGATGTTTACCTATCTAATTAATACAATTTTGTAGTTTAATTTACAATCAATCAAGCAATTCTTTAGTTAATTAGTTTTCATAATCTATTTCATAACCTATATCTTTCTTAGTGTCAAGACATAATTACTAAAAAGATCATTGAGAGAACAATCTTGGGTATTTACTATTCGAGTTCCAATTAAATCTAAGGACTGGATTAACTGGTGAGGGGGAATCAAATCTATATAAAAAAAAAATTTGAGGATAAGAAAAATATTTTTAGAGAATTTTTAGAGGAGCATGTAGAAGAAAGGAGTAATTTTTAGTAATTTGCAAGCAGATAGATCAAACTTTTTCTTTACATTACAATATGTTAATTTGAATAAAGCTGATTGAGGCCGGCATTAATTGAGGAATAGAATCATCTGTTATTGGACTTTATATAGCATACTTAAGCCAGGAGAAAATTGAGAAATACAGCTTACTCTAGCTTGGGAAAAATTGAGGAATATTAACATGATGCTAGGTACAACAACTGATGTAGTATTGTAGAGGCAACTAAGGATAATTAGGGTACACTCTTATACTGCTTACTAGATCAGGGTTGTAATCAAGATTTTACCCATAGTGATAGTGGAAGTCCCACTTTAAAGAGGAAGAGTAGATGTAGTATTATTCCGAACCACAATAAAATCTTGGTATGTTCTGATTGTGCTTAATATCTGTGGTTTATTGTTTTATTCTATTGCTTAATTATGTTAATTTATTAACTTTGTTAGAATTTAGTAGCAAATCTATTTATCCCCCTCTATGGCTTGTATCTACAGTCTAACATAAAACTAACAGTAGTATCAAAACTTGGCTACTAAGGTTAGTCTAGATGGAAAATTTAAGATCCATAAACTCAACAAAATTTCCTAGAAGTCATGCATTTAACTAATCCCCTCTATTTGATGGCACGAACTACACTTACTGGTGTTGGAAGTGAAAATTTCTAAGTAAATATGATTTTCCACAACAGAACGCGGAGCTAACTCCGCAGCCCCGCGTCTGGCTAATTTTAGCCTCGCGTTGAGTAAAACGCGGAGATGATCAATAGCTCCGCGTTAGCTCTACATTCTGGTTATTTAGCTCCGCGTTTTGATGCGATTAAAGCTCCGCGTGAGCAGATAACCAGAATCTTAAAATTGATTGAGATTATGATTTGGGCTTATCCGATACCTAAATCAAGTCCAATCAGAACTCTAAATCAAGAGATTTAAATCAATATTAAATATTTGATTTGAATCCTTGATGAGTGTGAATTCTATTTAGATAGAAACTCTCAAATTATCCTGGGGCTATAAATACCTTCTTGGTGAAACCCTAGGGGTCTTCTTTTGGATCCATTGGTAATTCAAGTACGCGAGAGAGCCTTGCAGTCAGGGATCTTCCTTTTTCCTTTCGGCTCGTCTTTTTTTCGGCAATTGAGATCTTTTCCTCTTGGAGAATTCAAGTTACGCACAGAGCCTTGAGTTCGTGAAAGACCAGAGAAGATCGTCTACAGTCGGCCGATATCTTTAAGAGAAAAGAGTTCGACGTTCGATCGTCCAAAGGAGCTGCTTGACAGATCCCATCGCCACAGATCCAACAAATCATTGTAAAAAAGAGAGATTGAGATATAAAATTCTCTCGTTTGTTCTTTTTATCTTGTTCACTTTCATTGTATTCTAAGTTGTATTCAATGGAAGGAAGCAAAACTTTTGATGGCGAACAAACTGGCGACCACAGTGGGAGCCATCTCTTTTACTGATGAAGAGATTGTGGCTCAATCGGATGTTGACATGATCGGATCCGAAGTAGACACACTGGTCGTTGAAATTGATCAGCAGAAGTACGAGGAGCTCCTCTCCTCTGAATCAGGTGACTTGGATGAAACACGACACTATCGTCGCATGCGCTCCAATATCCGAGCAACGGGTAAAAAGGTATCCATCGAGAAACGGGGATTCTTGGAGACTGCGGCTATAGGGCTGATGCTCAGACAAGAAATCCTAGCAGAAGATGAGCTTCCTACTGCCAAAGAAGACCTGGGGACTGGATTGACCAGAACCCAACTCCGAAATAGGAATCGGAGAGCAAGTCGAAAAGCCTTCAAAGCCCGCCTTGGATGCGAGGCTAATGGACGCGAGGCTATGGTCCCTCGCAAACTGGCTCGCGCTAATCGCGAGACTGGTCATCATCGCATTAAACGCGAAGTTACAACTTGCCTTAAAAGCAAGGAAAAGCCAGCGTGTGATATTCCACGCGAGGCTATTGCTGAGCTTAGCGAGAAACGCGAAACCAGTAAGATTTGCGCTAGTCGCAGAATTTCTGACACTCGTGAGAAACGCGAGTTTAAAATCTCCTTAAAGCCAGCATGCGATTTTCCATGCGAGGCTACTACTCGGCTTAGCGAGAAACGCGAAGCCAGTAGTACTTGCGAGAAACGCAAGATTTTTGACACTTGCGATTAATCGCGAGGATATAATTCCTTAAAACCAGCATGTGATTTTCCATGCGAGGCTACTACTGAGCCTAGCGATAAACGCGAAGCCAGTACAACTTGCGATAAATGCAAGATTTTTGACACTGGCGATTAATCGCGAGGATATAATCTCCTTAAAGCCAGCGTGTGATTCTCCACGTGAGGCTACTACTGTGCTTAGCGAGAAACGCAAAACCAGTAGTACTTGCAATAAACGCAAGATTTCTTACACTCGCGAGGAACGCGAGGATAAAAATTCCTTAGAGCAAGCGTGTGATGGTGATTCTCCACGCGAGGCTAAAACTGATCTTAGCATTAATCGCAAAGACGGTGAAAATTGCGTTAATCACAAGCTTCTTTACCTTCGCGTAAATTGCGAAGATGATTGGCAAAATTGCGTTAATCGCAAAAAAAATCGCGTTAAATGCGAAGTTATGACTTGCGTTAATCGCAAGAGTAAGCCAACGTTCAAGAATTTTCTTCCACGCGAGGCTAATATTGTAGAAGATAAACTTCTGCAAAAACGTCAAGCCAGCGTAAAACGCGAGGCTAGCGTTCCAAAACAAGAGGCTATTTCTCAGCCCCGCGACGCAAAACGCGGAGCTATCTCTTAGCTCCATGCAAATCAACCCGAATACAAAATTAGGGCTGATCGTCACACTAATGGACCAGAACTGGACTCCAGTGATCGCAGGAAGCTTCAGTGGGCTCCTGGACCCTCTCAACAGATGAATGGGCCCCACAATTCCATATTCAAGGCCACTGACCTCAGAGAATACTTAACCAAGAAAAGAGGCATAAATCAAGTTCAATCTGATCCTATTTGTCATTGCGAGCGGCTTATGACAGCAGTATCTGCTGTGATGAATAATTGTTGCTGCAGCAGGAATAAAGAAGATCATCTTCATGATTTAAGAACGGTCTCCGATCTCATGAGGAAACATCATTTAAAGATGAATCCCACCAAGTCATTCATGGGAGTGTCGAGTGGAAAATTCCTTGGGTTCATAATAACTTCAAAAGGAATTTTTCTCGACCATGAAAAGGTAAAAGCAATTAGCGAAATGCGGCCTCCCCGCAATCTTAAAGAGTTGAAGGGGTTACAAGGAAAACTCGCCTATATTCGGCGCTTCATCTCCAACTTATCTGGCCGATGCCAGCCGTTTTCTCTACTTATGAAGAAAGGGGTGTCTTTCGTATGGGATAAGGCATGTCAACAGGCATTTGATGACCTCAAAGGGTACCTTACTAAGCCTCCTATACTTATGGCACCAGTCCCTGGGCAGCCCTTCCTTATATATGTAAGGGCTATGGATAATGCTTTAGGAGCATTACTTGCTCAATATAATGAGCACGGCCATGAACATGCCCTCTATTACTTAAGCAGGATAATGATCGGGGCCGAACAGCGGTATACCCCGATCAAAAAAGAATGTTTAGCCCTAGTGTTCGCTGTTCAGAAAATGCGACACTATCTTTCAGGGCAAACAATTCATGTCATCTCACGGGTTAATCCTTTAAAAATCCTAATGACGAAACCGGCAGCCTTAAACGGCCGATTGGCGAAATGGGCATTACTACTGTCGCCATATGACATACACTTCGTTCCTCAAAAAGCAATGAAGGGACAGCCAATTGCCGATTTCTTAGCAGACCATCCAATCTGGTCCAACTCCAAACAGATGTCAGAGGTCAACACAGTTAGCAAAGAGCAACCATGGCAAATGTTCTTTGATGGTGCTGCCAGACGATCTGCTGCTGGAGTGAGGGTTGTGCTGATATCCCCACATAAACATATATTGCCTAACGGTTACTCATTAATAGAACCGTGTACGAATAATGTGGCGGAATACAACACACTCATTGTCGGCTTAAAAATGGCTCTACAACGGGGGGTGAATTATTTAGAGGTGTATGGAGACTCTAAACTCATCGTCAACCAGATGACGGGCGAGTATGAAGTCAGACATGAAGCCCTCATCTCTTATCATTAGCTAGCCATTGAACTAGCAGGATATTTTGAGCAATTTTACATATACCATATATCTCGAAATGAGAACATTTATGCAGATGCCCTTGCCGCATTAGCTGCAACACTGGCAATCCCGCCAGGGGAGGCTAAAAGCATCACTATTAGCAGCAGAGAAGTCCTCCACCCAGATACAGTTTTTCAAACCAAAGAGGTGTGCCAGATAGGTTTGACCCCGGAGCCCCGTGATTGGCTATTTCCGTTTGTGGATTATGCTTTACATGGGATATTACCAGATAATCCAAAGGAAGCCACCTCGATAAAGAGGAAGGCCCACAGATTTTCTTACGACCATAAGCTTCAGACTTTATATAGAAAGTCGAGAGATGGTCTGCTGCTACGCTACATATCAAAAGCAGAAGCAGATGAAGTGCTGAGAGAAACACACGATGGAGTATGTGGAGCTCATCAGCCCGGTCCAAAACTCGGAGACCGCATAAGAAGGCTAGGATACTACTGGCCGAAAATGATTACAGAAGCAATGACATACGCTAAACGTTGCCATGAATGCCAAGTGCATGCCAATTTCATTTATCAACCCCCAGAATACTTGCACAATACCGTTGCTAGTTGGCCATTTGAGGCATGGGGAATGGATATTGTGGGGCCTATAACTCCCCCGTCATCCAGAGGACATCGGTTTATTCTTGCAATAACCGATTATTTTTCAAAATGGGCCGAAGTTGTGCCCATAAAAGAGGTGAAAACGACAGATGTAATCAAATTCGTCAAGCATCATGTCATTTACCGTTTTGGCGTCCCCCGATGGATCATTCATGATAATAGTCCGCAATTCATCAGTCAGGGATTCTCCAGATTCTGCGATAAATTCAGAATCAAAGATATTGCTTCAACGCCATATAACCAAACAGCTAATGGGTTGGCCGAAGCCTTCAACAAGACGATTATTAAACTCCTTCGGAAGTTCGTCTCTTCCAATAAACGAGATTGGGATGAGAAGCTAGGAGAGTGCCTGTGGGCTTATCGCACCACTGTTCGCACCCCTACAAAAACTACCCCATTCTCTTTGGTCTATGGAAGCGAGGCTGTCCTGCCTCTCGAAATCTAGATACCATCATTAAGAGTAGCCTTAGCCACAAAGATGACGACAGAAGAGCGCCATCAACAAAGATTGAAAAAATTAGAGGTGTTGAATGAAAAACTTCTCAGGGCTCAACAACAAATTGAGTTGTATCAAGCCCGAATCTCACAAACATTCAATAAGAAAGTTAAACCAAGGACCTTTAAATAAGGAGACTTGGTTCTGGCTGTTAAAAGGCCAATGGTTCTAACCCACAAGACTAAGGGTAAATTTGAACCCAAGAGGGAAGGACCGTTCATCGTGGAGATTGTATACTCCAGTGGAGCCTATCGCTTAATGAATCAGAATGGCGACAGGATGATGATGCCGATCAATGGTAAATTTCTGAAGAAATACTATGTTTAATATCCCTGGAAGTACGTACCTCCAATCTTCTTCTTAGGCATGCGCAATTGAGCGCCTCTGACCTAAATTTGGTGTGCCCAGTTCAAGTTACGCGAGAGAGTCTTGAACCGCCTCCAATCTTCATCTTAGGCATGCGCAATTGAGCGCCTCTGACCTAAATTTGATGGATCCTAACCCAACCATCATGGTGTGCCCAGTTCAAGTTACGTGAGAGAGCCTTGGACCGCCTCCACTTGTTCAAATTACGCAATTGAGCGCTTGGACTTCTTCTTAGGCATGCGCAATTGAGCGCCTCTGACCTAAATCTGGTGTGCCCAGTTCAAATTACGAACCGCCTCCAGTCTTCTTCTTAGGCATGCGCAATTGAGCGCCTCTGACCTAAATTTGGTGTGCCCAGTTCAAGTTACGCGAGAGAGCCTTGAACCGCCTCCAATCTTCTTCTTAGGCATGCGCAATTGAGCGCCTCTGACCTAAATTTGATGGATCCTAATCCGACCATCGTGGTGTGCCCAGTTCAAATTATGAACCGCCTCCACTTGTTCAAGTTACGCAATTGAGCGCTTGGACTTCTTCTTAGGCATGCGCAATTGAGCACTTCTGACCTAAATTTGGTGTGCCCAGTTCAAGTTACGCAAGAGAGCCTTGAACCGCCTCCAATCTTCTTCTTAGGCATGCGCAATTGAGCGCCTCTGACCTAAATTTGATGGATCCTAACCCGACCATCGTGGTGTGCCCAGTTCAAGTTACGCGAGAGAGCCTTGGACCGCCTCCACTTGTTCAAGTTACGCAATTGAGCGCTTGGACTTCTTCTTAGGCATGCGCAATTGAGCGCCTCTGACCTAAATTTGGTGTGCCCAGTTCAAGTTACGCGAGAGAGTCTTGAACCGCCTCCAATCTTCTTCTTAGGCATGCACAATTGTGCGCCTCTGACCTAAATTTGATTGATCCTAGCCCGACCATCGTGGTGTGCCCAGTTCAAGTTACGCGAGAGAGCCTTGGACCGCCTCCACTTGTTCAAGTTACGCAATTGAGCGCTTGGACTTCTTCTTAGGCATGCGCAATTGAGCGCCTCTGACCTAAATTTGGTGTGCCCAGTTCAAGTTACGCGAGAGAGCCTTGAACCGCCTCCAATCTTCTTCTTAGACATGCGCAATTGAGCGCCTCTGACCTAAATTTGATGGATCCTAACCCGACCATCGTGGTGTGCCCAGTTCAAGTTACGCGAGAGAGTCTTGGACCGCCTCCACTTGTTCAAGTTACGCAATTGAGCGCTTGGACTTTTTCTTAGGCATGCGCAATTGAGCGCCTCTGACCTAAATCTGGTGTGCCGAGTTCAAATTACGAACCGCCTCCAGTCTTCTTCTTAGGCATGCGCACCAGTCTTCTTCTTAGGCATGCGCAATTGAGCGCCTCTGACCTAAATTTGGTGTGCCCAGTTCAAGTTACGCGAGAGAGCCTTGAACCGCCTCCAATCTTCTTCTTAGGCATACGCAATTGAGCGCCTCTGACCTAAACCTGGTGTGCCCAGTTCAAGTTACCCATGAGAAACTTGAACCGCCGCCAACTAAATTCTAGGCATGCGCAATTAGGCGCCTCTATCAAAATCAGGTGATCCTGATACGATTACCTCGGTATTATCAGTCTAAGTTACGCAGAAGAGCCGTGGACTGATTTACCTAAACCACTAAATCATTTTGATGACAGGTTATCTGTTGTGTAAACAAATTTTGTAGCCAACAGGTAAAAGAATCAAATGATTAGCTTTATTTCATCGACCAAAGAATGAAGATTACAAAAAAATGCTCTATTTTATTACAAGTTCTTATTACAAAAAGAATGAAGAATAAAAGAATAGAAGAAAACTATGAATCTCCTAGGAGCTTCAACTTATTCATCGCCTCTTCAACTACTTGACGACGAGTTGCTTCCACAGAGTGTTGAGCCTGCTGGAGTAAGTCATCATCATTCATTACAAGTTGCTGAGTTAGATGCTGACGAGACTCTTCCATAGCACGGCTTCTTATTGTCTCCTCCTGCTCAACCTGCTCCCGTTGGAGGATCAGCGTTTCCCGCTTCTTAACGGCTTCCCCTAATTGAAGCTCGTTGGATACTAAGACCGCCCGAGCTTTAGCAATGGTCTCCTGGGCCCTAAGGATGGCGGCCTGACTCCTCCCAATCTCGGAATTCACTGCCTCCAAACCTTTAGCGATGGACTCCCGACTAGCCTGGAGCTCTGCCAACTCCCGAGACCATCCTTCTTCCTGTCGCATTAATTCTTCTCGACGCGTCGTTAACTCCACCGGAAGCCGCGCTAACTGTATTGCGGTAATCGCTTCCACGTCCGCTTGGCGAACTGTGTCTAGCGTACGCACTTGCTCTTCTAAGTCTGCAAGGCGGGCCCGGTAAGGAGCTGCTCTGTCTCGTCCCCTGATCCTTTCAATATTATCTAAATAACTGAATAACATCGGACGTCCGAGACTAAGGAAGTCTCTTCCGGCGAGGGTCATCTCGATGCATCTTCTTAGCAACCGCATAAAATCATTAACACTGTAGTTGAAGATTTCTTCAAGAGGGTCTACAGTGTCTGTATTTAAGGCAGGCAGTGCTAAAGAAGGCATCGCTGGAAAAGGATCGGTATCTACTGGAATTGAAGAGGAAGAAACCCGTCCCTGTACCAAACTCATAATATGCGGGGCTAGTAAAACCAAAGCGGATCTGGCTGAACTGGAAATCCGAGGAGAAGCGTCACTAGTACAAATCGCCCGGGCAGCGCCACCAACAGGAGAAGATGAGGGAGTGTTTCCACCAGAAGCTCCTCCGGTAGCGGAAGTAGCTTCAAATGAGAACCTCAAATTTTCCTCATCCCCTGCTGGAAAACTTGGAACTGGAAGAGTTACAAGTGTCTCAGCAGCTATAATGATAGATGATGTTAAAATCGCTGACTGAGGAGCAGAAGGTGCACCAGAGACCACTGGAAAGGTCTCCATGGAGCAAACCGGTGGTGTTGGTGACGGCATACTTGGAGATGGTGTGGCCTCTTTTGCAGCGGCCGCAATGACAACTTCCGTTCTCTCATCACTCCCTAGCTCGTCAATGCGAGGAATCGATGAGAAAACTAGGCATGTGGTCGGCGTGAAATAGTCAGCATCAAATTCGCTTGCGGAGCTACCCAAACCACCCACCGAGCCAGTCATGCCAGAATAGTCCACCCTCTCCTTAGACTCCCCTTTGGTAGTCGAGTGCATTGGCGAGAGAGGCTGACCACCTGCATTTCAGAAAGCAAGCAGATGGTGTTACATATAATGATAGAGTAAATAATGGACAAAGAGCTTAAGAGCTGAAAGAACCATACCTGGAGATACAAGTCCAGTTGTTGGACTTGAAGGGGGAGCCACCGTCATCTCCAGAAGCGTACCCGTCTCACTACCAAGTAGTTGCGCTGCAGGGTGTTCAACAGGTTCTACGGTAGGAGGAGCTGGAACCGCGGGAACACTTGGAGCTCCAGCAGGTTCACTCTCCCCTGCTGGCGCTGGAGGTAGAGTTGAAGTCAGCAGATCCGAAGCAAATTTGACAGCTGCTTCTTGGGGGGCTAATAGAGTGCCCGGAGCCAACTTCTTCTTCTTTATGGCAGGCCCTCTCTTTGGGGCACCGCGGCGTTTGAGGCTCGGGCTCCAGGGGCGAATGACGACAGGTTGGGGAACACCTCCAACATCAGGGTTGTCATCATTATTATTATCATCATCATCGCCAGACTCGCTGACGTCTGATGGTTCGGCCGCGGCGCCAAGGAATTCATCCATTCCTTTTACTCTAACTCTGGAAGCACCTTGACGGCTAATGTAGAAGGCCTCAATCTCCTTGCAACAGCTTCGGTTGATGGAGAAGTGAGGCACGTCAGCATTCGCAATGCTATACTATGTGCAAAACCTAAGAGTCATAGCCAATTCTGGCAACTTCTAGGGCAGGGCGAATTCAGCTTCGGTCCCCACCAGCTGCAAAATGAAACCAGCCGCGGGCACCCTCGTACAAGTTCCCCTCATAGGCTAAACTCTTGTTTGGATTACCGACATAAAGTTGGGAATATCCAAATTGGCGAGCAAAGCGACTCGGGATGTACGGTTCGATAAAACATTTACTGTCTTGATGGTACACCAGATGCCCGGGCCGGATAGTGAGAAGCCACCAGAACGCTCCTGAGGATAAGGCAGTAAAATTATTTGCTCCTGCAATATCCTTCAACTTCAACCCGTATCCTCCACCGGGGAAGTCGGGGAAACACCGGAAGATCTCATAATTTTGGTGGTGCCGGAGAGTGTTCCGGATTTGGGACATATAGTGGTGCTTCCATGAAGGGCGCTCGTATAGCTCCACAAAGCAACACTTGTCACCAGAGCGGCGTGAAGCAGCACTCATCAGAGACGGACAGTGCATAACGAGCCACGCCATCAGATAAGTATAAGGAAGCTCCACCCTAGGGTTCGGAGTCTTCATCGGGGCGATCTCTTTTGACTTGCCTTTCCCTTTTCCCTTGCCCTTATCGGTCGGGATGAAGTCATTGCAGAGTGTTCGCAATCCATGCTGTAGATTGCACACCATGGCGGGAAGAAGTCCGAAAGGTCGGCCGTATAAAAGGAGGACTGCTGGATATACCACAGTCATTGCAATTGCCTCTTTTGGCAATGACGGCACGAAACATCTCTTCACCCACAATATCAAGAACCCAGCAATAAGGGCTCTGTTGGACACTGGGGACTGAGCCTGATAGTGGTAACTCTTGAAAGAGATATCGGGACCGAATCCACCTTCATTGGATTCAATGGTATAATAAATTAGCCGGGTCTTGACGATGCAACGATCAATCTCTGTGATGTAGACAGGAGCATGGCCGTGGATAGTTGTTGAACTATCCTTAGAATTCAAATTGGCGAATAGGTAATCGGCCCATTTCTTGTGGCCGATACCTTGATTACGCACACCTGCTAAGTCAGCACAGATGCGGTAGTGGCACATCATCTCCCAGTATGTAGCATAGATGCGCTCGTCCTTCGCCAGTAGCATGTTCAACTCCTCGGTAGTGGGGATATACTCCTCGTAGGGGACTTCGCCGATTGAGAGCCCAGATACGTCAAACATCTCGTGAAGAGCAAACCCTAGCTCACCCACTCGCGTAAAAAAGAGTGCAGGTCTCGGAGTTGTACATCTCAAGAAAGCAGAAGAAATGATAAGTACTCTGAGGGAACCCGAATTGAACGTTCCTGATGGCCTTGTGCAAGCCAATCTCCTTCAGAATGACTTCATGAGAATCCAACATGTACTGGACAAGGCGGGCCCACCACATGTTGCCAGAAGAGTAAACCCAGCCAGGCATTCTAAAGTCGCTAGCCGGGTATTGACCTTCTTTCGCCAGGAACTCACTCAGGAAAGTTCTTGCGCGGATCGGAACCTCTCCTACTGGGAACTCCTTGTCAAAACGGCCTGGAAGCAAACCAGTAATACATCTAATGGGGCCATCTTGATAAGCCCCATGTGCGCCCAATTTGCTCGTTGGGACGCCATCCTGTTCTTGAGTTAACCCCCACTTTAACTCACGATGCATCGCCAACCTCTGAAGGTAGATCAGGGGGTAGCCACGATCCATTCCAGGCAGAAACATTAAAGTTTCGCCAGAGTTATAGAGCCATATGCAATCCTCTTCAGATAGGATCTCGTCTGATTGCTCCATCTGGTCCCCAAAGAGAAATGCGGGTTTTTCCAACGCTTCTCTGTTCACATCTTCGAAGGCTGCATCAGTGATAATCTCACGTGTAGTAGTGGGATGATATTTGATCAATTTTTCCCTACACCCTCTCGAGTCGGGTTTGTATGCGACCAGGATGGTGGTGAAGCGAAATTGAGCTGATGGATCAGAACCCCAACCAAAGCCAAAGTAGTGTTATGGGGAAGAGCTTCCGGTGAGTACCCTACTGCAAAAAGAAGAACCAGAGTTAGAGAAATTTCTACAAAACAGAAAATTTTTCTAAGTATGAAAGCGCGAAGCTAAAAATTAGACCGCGCAGAAGTCAAAATAGCCTCGCGTTTCAACGCGACTGCTGCTCAAAATAGCCTCGCGTTTCAACGCGACTGCTGCTCAAAATAGCCTCGCGTTTCAACGCGACTGCTACTCAAAATAGCCTCGCGTTTCAACGCGACTGCTAATCAAAATAGCCCCGCGCTTCAAAACGCGAGGATGACGCAATAACTTCGCGTAAGAAGAAAGCCAGAGGCTTTTCTTCTTCTCCAAGCCTTGTGGCCGGAGTACGGCAATCTCGCCGATAAAAGAGGTGATCGATCGGTTAGAATCAAGCCAAATCACTCTAAAAATGTTTTAAAAAGACTCGATAGAGAGATTCTTACCCCCAATAGGCGAAGTGTGGGCTGGCGCGCCGCTGCCATGATCGCTGCCACCACTGCTTGCGCCAGTCGCCGATGACAAGGCTGCGTGAGAAGAGGCACGGGTCTTGGGTGCCATTGCTTGAAAATTGAGGAAAATCGACGGGAAATCGGGAGAAACTCGGTCGGAAAACGCTCGGGTCGCCTGAGCTCTGATCGCCTGAATCTCTAAAGTCTCTGGAAAATTCTCAAGTGAAGTGAGAAGGATAAGGAATAGAGATTTCATTTAAATGAAAGAAACCGCCTTTTGGAGTTCGGCGCGAATTTTGGAGAAAATGACTGATCAGTTACTCTCCAAAAACGCGACGCTATTAGCCTCGCGTGATGATAAAAAAAAAATGCGAAGTTATTAGCTCTGCGTAACTTTGCAAAATGCGAGGTTAACTTGGTATTTTAGCTTCGCGTTCCTATAAAGAACTTGGGTTTCTGGCTAGTGCAATTAGGCACTTCCACCTAAGTTAAGATGATCTTTACCCGATCATCGTGGTATTAATGATCTGAGTTAAGCAAATGAGCCTTACATTATTTTACCAAAATTATAAACCATCTATTTGTTGAGCAAGCAAGGTTCTTGAAACCGACAGATAGAGAGGAAAATAGTTTGCCTTTATTCATAAAAGAAAAAGATTACAAAGAAGAGGGAGTTATAGCTCTCCCAAAAGCTTATACATATTCATCGACTCATCAATAACCTAACGGCAAGATTCCTCTGCAGGGTGTTAAAGTTCAAATTCATGGATTCACATACAAAAGATCTCTTCTGCAAATGTCAACTATGATCTGTTTAAAGTTCTTAGTGGATCATCTGAAGATACTGCTATAAGAATTCTAATAAAGATGCACAAGTTGGATTCGACATGCTACAAGCCCTTAGATGATAATCTCTATCGCTTTGGAAAGCAACAGAGATTGTCATCTAACAGCAATGATCCTCAAGAAAACTTAATGGGCTGCCGCAGAGTTCTTGTAACTCCTTCAAAAGTTTACCTTTGGAGCCAGAGCTTGAAACCTGCAACTATGTTGTAAAGCATATGCTTCTGGCTTCCTTAGAGTTACTTTTGCTAATGAAGATCGGTGCACGGCCAGCCTTTGAAGATATATCAGGGAAAAGCTACACTCTGCGCTGACTAGAGATATCAGCAAGTCATCAGATTGAATCTGGTTCACTGCAAAAGAAGAATTAGGAATTCGACAAAACTTGGAAAATCCTCTAAGTACAAAAAACGCGGAGCTAAGGATAACCCCGCGTGCAGAAATAGCCTCGCGTTTTAAAACGCAGAGGATGACGCGATAACTTCGCGTAACAGAGTTTTTCTCTGCCTTTTCTTTCTCTTTAATAGCCCCGTGTTTCAAGTGCGAGGATGACGCGATAACTTCGTGTAGAGAAAGATCAGAGTTCCTCTCTGACTTCTCCTTCTCCTTTAAGCCTTACGGCCGAAGAACGGCGATCTCGCCGGTGAAATAAACAATTGGCCAGTTAAAACTGAGCCAAAACATCCGAATGGTTCTAAAAAAGACCAAAAGTTAAGGTTTTTTACCTTCAAATAATCGCTGCAGAGATTGGTTCGTCGTTGTGTCTACTTCCATGACCATCGTGCATGAAGCCGTACTCTTCTGGAGCAACATTCTAAATGGAGAATTGAGGGAAGATCAGTCGAAGATTGTTCGCCGACATGAGTCACTCGATCGCCGGGGCTCCGGATTCTTCAAACTCTTCCAATGAAGAAGAAGATGAGCCAAGAGCTCTATTTAAACAGGATGATCCGTCGCTTGGTATTCAGCGTAGAAATTCAAGAGTAATTAATGAAGCAATTACTCATTTCACTGAAAAAGTGAAGCTGATTAGCTCCGCGTAAGTGAGCAAAAACGCGAGATAAACTTGGTATTTTAACTCTGCATTTTAAGGGTCCAAAGTATTTTAAAATTTGCTAAATTCTAAACTATTTTGAAAACTTTGGAGGGGGTTCTGTTGGCAGTGAAAATTTCTAAGTAAATAGGATTTTCCACAACAGAACGCGGAGCTAACTCCGCAGCCCCGCGTCTGGTTATTTTTAGCCTCGCATTGAGTAAAACGCGAAGATGATCAATAGCTCCGCGTTAGCTCTGCATTCTGGTTATTTAGCTCCGCGTTTTGATGTGATTAAAGCTCCGCGTGAGCAGATAACCAGAATCTTAAAATTGATTGAGATTATGATTTGGGCTTATCCGATACCTAAATCAAGTCCAATCAGAACTCTAAATCAAGAGATTTAAATCAATATTAAATATTTGATTAGAATCCTTGATGAGTGTTGAATTCTATTTAGATAGAAACTCTCAAATTATCCTGGGGCTATAAATACCTTCTTGGTGAAACCATGGGGGTCTTCTTTTGGATCCTTTGGTAATTCAAGTACGCGAGAGAGCCTTAAAGTCAGGGATCTTCCTTTTTCCTTTCGGCTCGTCTATTTTTCGGCAATTGAGATCTTTTCCTCTTGGAGAATTCAAGTTACGCGCAGAGTCTTGAGTTCGTGAAAGACCAGAGAAGATCATCTACAGTCGGTCGATATCTTCAAGAGAAAAGAGTTTGACGTTCGATCGTCCAAAGGAGCTGCTTGACAGATCCCACAAATCATTGTAAAAGAGAGAGATTGAGATATAAAATCCTCTCGTTTGTTCTTTTTATCTTGTTCACTTTCATTGTAATCTAAGTTGTATTCAATGGAAGGAAGCAAAACTTTTGCGGCGAACAACTTGAAGGGATTAAAGTTTTTTTATTGTTCACGGATTATAATGCCCGGAACAATGTAGAGTTTGGTTATCATGAACCCACGCTTAAAATTGTAATCAAACCCCGGGATACATAGGATGAAACTGATAACAAGATTTTCTCAATAAATGATAATACCATGAATGCTTTGTATTATTCTCTATCTGATGAAGAGTTTAACCATATTTCTTCTTGTGTTACTGTTCAGAAAATTTGAGAACTCTGAAAGATCCACGAGATATGCTTACAAGTTAACGAAATTGACGATGTTAATAAAGGACTACAAAAATTTCTATATGAATGATACAGAGTCGATCCATGATATGCTTACAAGATTCAAGGATATAGTGAACAAGATACGTGGTTTGGGAAAGAAGTTTGATAAAGAGGAACTGATACCCAAAGTTCTTCGCTTACTCACGTCTATGTGGGAATCTACAATAACTGCTATCATATAGTCTCACAATTAATCTAAGATTGCTTGATAATCATATAGAGAATCTCATAATGCATGAGACATGGCTGAATGAGCACAAGAAATGTCAAGAGTAAGGTAACCAAAGAAAATCCAGTAGCTCTAAAGATGAAGAAGGGCAAGGTGACTTAAGTTGAGCTCAAGTTCCGAAAATGAGTGAGACGATGCTGAAACCAATCTACTAGTCAAAGGCTTCAAGACCTTCAAGTCAAAGGAAGCCCAAAAATTCATGCACAACAACCAGAGACAATTTAACAAGAAGATAAATAGGAAAACTAAAACTAAAATTCATATAATAACACTGGTCCTATTTGTCATAAATGTAGAAAGTCTGGATACTTCTGCAAGGAATGCCTCTTGATCAAGAAAAATGCTAAAAGTAAGAAGTACGACATATTGCGTAGAAAAAAGATATTGAGTCTAATTCCAATGAGGTTGAAAGACGAGCACAAGTCATTCTAATGGAAGACGGACTCATCCAGGAACTCTAAGATAGTGACTCGGACAATGTGCTAAATTCTAACCATGATGGGTTATCTGATAAACATGAGGAAATGTTAGGAGAGTTTGAAAACTTACCAATAAGAATGAATTGGTTAAAAAGACTAACTCTAGTTTAAAGAAAGATAATTGAGTTTAAGAGAGAAATTAGAAAAATCCATTTTAGAGTTAAATAAGTCTAATAATGCAAGTTACTCAACACCTCTTGCTTGGAGTGCTCTCTTTATAGAAACATATATCAAAATTTGTCTAACAAACTAGAGATACTAAAATTTGAAAATAAAAAACTAATTTGTAAATTTCAATCACTTTCCCATAAACTTTCCAATAAATAAAAGCTTGAAATTAGATGCACCATAATAGTTTTAAGACTGAGCTACTAAAGTTCAAAGTGTTTGATTTAGAGAAGGCCTAAAAAATTTCACCTTTGGTTCTAAAGGTCTAAATATAGTTCTATCTAATCAACTGTTCATGAAAACTAAATTAGGGCTAGGGTACTCTTATTTAATGAAGAAAAAGGCATTCCAATCTTTTGTAAAAGGCAATAACTCGACACTTCACACCCTTATATGAAAATTTCTATTCACGCACATCAATTTACCTTTGACGCACACATTTGAAATCTGCAAATTTTTTCTGTTAGCTCTAACATTGTGGTTGGTCTCATTGTGCTGCAAGTGATCTTAGAAGGAACGGTGCCGAACTCTTCATACTTACTACAATGTCGGTTTTATACTGATGCCTTGAAGGTACAAACTTTACAATGTGGGCCATGATATATTTAGAATTTAAGGTCGCAAGCTAGGTTAGTCGAGTACCCAAGTAGTAAAAAAGTTTCAAAATTGTGAACCCAGGCTCAGAATATTTACACATGAGAGTTCAACTTTCTGAATGATTGAAAATGAATCATATAGTGAAACCAAATCATATGCAAGATGGTCTTTTCTTCATAAATATTAGTATGTTAAATTTTTATTGGCTACAAGAAAACAAGAAATTCGTGACAAAAAATTCGTCACTAAATACATGAATATTGTCACTAAAACTTTTTAGTAACGACTTTCGTGACGACTTTTAATTGTTACGTATACGGCCGTTGCGAATGCCATCCGTGACGACTTTATAACCTCGTCATGAAAAACCTTTCTTTAGTGACAGATATTTAATTGTTACCATAAGGTTTTACTGTGACGATATCTGTTGTCACTAAATGTCTGCCTTTCATGACAATGACAATTGTCACCGTTTACAATACGTGACAAGTAAATCTCGTTACTATAAAGTGTCTACTGTGACAGTATTTATTGTCACTAAAAACTCTTCCTTTCGTGATAACAGTCGTGGTCACGATATATATTATGTGACGATATACTATGTCACAAAAACATACATATTATTACGTAATACCCTCTTTTGTGACGAGTTTTGTTGTCACGAATATAGTGACATGCGATATATATTGTCACTAAAAATATATTTTTTGACAATCGTTGTTGTCATTAACTATCTTTTTAGTGATAATGTTTATCGTCACAATATATTTTTTTAGTGACAATACTAGAGAATTGTCACTAAAGAAGTGATTTACTCACAGCAAATATTGTCACTTAAAAACTGGATTAGTGACAAAAACTTTGTCACTAAATTTTATTTTCAGTGACAACACATGACATATGTCACTAACATACATTTTATGTAACAATATATACTACAAATACAAATATCATCGCATTTACAATAATCACAGTCTATTAAATATAATCATAGTTGATCTAATAACAATCACATATAATTTAACCAGATATTATCAACAAAATATTTGAATCAACAAGTCCAATAATAATAGAAACATGCATATAAAATAACATGTTTAAGTATATTACAAATATTCAAAAATTTTATTCCAATGTTAAATAAGTTCACCATTAAAAAAAAACGAACACAAATTAACCACAAAACAATTAAGACACAAAACAATTAAGACTTGGATGGTTGCATAGAATTTAAAAAAATAGCCATGCGTTCTTGAAATATTGAATCGAACTCAACTTGTATTTCAGCTCAAATATGTGACTTCGTTTCATCTTCTAACCCTGACGTACCACTGCCATCACCATATTGGAATGAGTAAGAACACTGACTGCTTGAAGAATCCGACTCCCGGCATGTAGCCTCTCCAGTCTGGAGAGCCGCCGAACACCTCTGATCTGAACAACCAATCACAGAAGCCGTCGATGATTTTTGGGGGTCAAAGTACTCCAGCTGAATCTGTAAAGAAATCATATATACTTAAAGCATTATTATTAGATTGGAGCACATATAGCCCACCAAAATTATATGTTTACTTTTACTGAGATAAAATGAGGAATTTCATTAAGTCCACTGCTTGCAGGGCATCCGCTGCAACCATCACAAGTCACCCACAAGATGTCGCTGCCTGTATCAATCTGAACAAACAATTCTTTTGAAGGGTTGCCCAATTTTGCACGAGTGAAGTACAGCCTATGCACCCAAAAGAAAAAAGATACCCAATTCAACGTAATTCAATATAATAAAACAATCATTCCAACAAATTCACACTAAAAACGAAAAAAAAAGAATCCGTATCACCTACAAATCTAGATTTAATAATGTACTTAGTTTCTGTATTAGAATTAAGCATGATGAGACAATCCATACACAAAGAAGCGCATGAGCACCGATTGCAACCAAAGAAAAAAAAGAAGCGCATGATATTGATGCAAGCTTACTATGAGGGCAATTCAACGAAAGAGAGGATCACGAGGGAGGGACGACCGGAGTTGGGGCTGGTCTCGGCAGCTTGCGTCGCTTAGCCGCTGCCAAAGTTGGGGCGGGCTCATCTGTGGCTTGCGAGGGATCATCGATCTCGCCGGCGACTTGCAAGAGTAAGCGGATCACGCCTGACGATTTGCAAGGGCGATCGCGGTGGGAAGGAGTCGCCGCGGGTGTGAGACAAACAGTTTTCGGTGTCACGGCGGTGTGAGATGAGGAGTTGGGGCAGCGGTGTGAGAGGAGGACTTGGGGCGGCGGTGTGAGAGGAGGTGTTGAAGAGCTTCGATCGGCTGATCAGTGTCTCGTCCGATCGTTTTGGTTTTGTGTTGTGGGAGAAAAACAGTCGCTCGGAAAAAAACTAATTTGGGAGATTCGGGGATATTTAGGGAAATACTAAATGAGCACTACTTTTTTCTAGTGAGCACCATTTTCCCTATCTCTCTCATCACTTTACCATAAGATGTGGTGCCTACTTAGCAAAGTGTGGTACGCATTTAGAATTTCCTGAAATTTGGGGAATTTCTAGATTGACACGGTTTTTTTTTCTAGTGAGCCCACTTTTCCTAGTGAGCACACCCTATCTTTTTAAAAGAGAGGGTTTTCCAAGTGAGCACACCAAAATTTCTAACATACCCCTCTCTTCGATTTCTGCTGCTGCTGCTTCTGCTTCTGCTTCTTCTTCTTCTTCTTCTTCTTCTTCATCTTCATCTTCTTCTTCTTCTTCTTCTTCGTCTTCTTCATCGTCTTCTTCTTCTTCATCATCTTATTTTCTTATTTTCTTCATCTTCATCTTCTTCTTCTTCTTCTTCTTCACTTCTCTCTATTTTTGAGAGAAAAAGGAAATTCTTCTTCTTCTTCTTCTTCACTCTCTCTCTATTTTTGAGAGAAAAAGGAAATTTAAAAGGCAGTGGGACTAATTCAACATAACAAGATGATAAAAAAGAGAAGAAATGAAAATTGTGCATCCAGGGAATCGAACTCTAGTCAATTCCATGGGAGAGAAATATGATACCACTACACCAGATGGGAGAGAAATATGATACCACTACACCAGATGCGCATGTTATGACATGAAAATTTAATTTGTTTTATCTCTCATCCCTCATCCGGGCTAACCAGCCTGGACCTATGCTCCCTGTCCGGGGCTGCTAGCCCGGATGGGGAGGCTTCATCCGGGCTGGTTAGCCCGGTCAGCCTTTCAGATTTCTGACCAAGATGAAGGAAGGGTATTTTTGACCCAAAAAAATAATGGCAAAGTGGTAAATAAAACAATCTTTTAAGTGGGCTCAATAGGAAATATGCTGTGCCCATCTAGAAACTCCCGAAATTTGGGACATATGGGGATTGTGCGAATAAGTCAAGCAAGCAGAGTAAGGGAAATAAATTAAAAATTCTAAAGGGATACCTAAAAATTTATTAAAAATAAAAAAAAACTATGTGACAATTTTATCATCACAAAAAATCAATAATTGGCAATTACATAATTTTTATCCCAAATTTAAAATTTAAAATTGTATTTTGTGACAACAAATATTTATTGTGACAAAAAAAGTTGATATTTAGTGATAAATTTTAATCCATTGCCACTATAAATTACGATTACTTGTCAATTATTAATTTTTGTCAAAAAACATATTTTTTAGTGACACAATTTATTTGTTGTCATAAAATACTCCCTTTTAACAATAATTTTTACATTCCTCACAGTAAATTCATCACTGAAGCATAAATCTGTGGCAACTAAAACTTATTCTCACAAAAAAAAAAAAGATATTTAGTGACAAGTTTTAATATGTTGTCGCAAAAAATAAGGATTACGTGACTAATACTTATTTTCGTCACAAGTTACCTAAACTTTAGTGACAAGATTTATTTGTTGTCACAAAATACTCTTATTTAGTAACAATTGTTAATTTCATAAAAAAAACTCGTCACAGAAGTACAATTTTGTGATAAAAAATATTTACGGTCACAAAAAATAAATATTTAGTGATAATTTTTTAATATATTGTCACTAAAAAATAGGATTACATGACGAATATTTATCGTCATCACAAGAAATCCTTTTTCTGTGACAAAATGTCCTCTTTTAGTGATAAATTTTACAGTTCTCACGAAAGTCCAGTTTTCTTATAGTAATTAGTGTGAGATTTTAGGTTTAGTTTATTAGCTATATAAGGCTATGATTTTGATTTTGATAAAGAGTTGATTGGTTTTCTGGAAAATGGTATTCACTGTATCTGTTTTTTTGTATTGTGTTGAAGGTATAGGAATTTTTGTTAGGGTGTACGTTTAAGCAAATATAAAATTATGGATCGTCTAAGGAAGCAATATCTGATTGCATAGAAACTAGCTAGTTCCTATTAATTATCTTTATCAATGTACACTACAATTCTTAATCCATTAATTTGGATTGTTATTTTTTAATGTTTTTGGCGCGCTACATATTTCACAATTCATCCACCATGCATGATCAGCTGGCAGACCTATGCTGCATGTATCGCGGAATTCAAATCCATGCTAAGAAGTTTCCGGTCCCTTCAGCATTAGTTCCAACCTTCACTACTACTCATGCTACGTGCTCTTCTTCCAATCTGGGTTTCCTAGCATCCAAGGGTACTTTGGTACGTGCAGTCCTTGCAGCAGCAATATTCCAGCTGGTACACACACCTACTTTCACTCCTAATTTAAAGCTTTAATTTTCTCACAAAATGAGACACTAGCTCTTCCGTAAATTCATCTGGTCCTCTGGCAAATTGAATGGCACGTGATCGCTATTTGCATGGAATGAATCAGTCGTACTTGCTCTCCCTTGGCATGCGGGGGGCCTCGAGATCAACTCTCATGTGCCTCATGCCATTGCAGCGTTGCAAGCTAAGCAAGTGCACAAATTGGTTAATTTCCCTTCGAATTTCTGGACCATCATTATCCTAAATATTTGTTGTCTTTAACTCAAAGCCATCGCATTTTTCAGCTTGCGATGATGAAGAATCAAAAGTTGGCAGAAAAGCTTGTCCAGGGGAACATATATGCATGGTTGTGTATGCGGCGAGGGAGGCGATGGAGGCAAAGATCGAAGGAGGGGGCAACAGAGGTGGGGGTGAGGAAGGGGGACGAGGAAGGCCTGAGCTTTTGTCTTTCGGGGCATCGATCTGACTTCTCCGCCTCCCGGCTCGCACCGCCCCCCAGCTCCTGAGCCGGAGTTCGCACCCCCCTGCCGTTGGACCTGCGGGCGCATGAAGATAATATGCGTGTCCAGTCAACTGACGATGACGTCAGGTAACATGCGTGATAGGCAACGGAAGCGGGGGTTGTTGGGTAATTTTGTTGTTTTAGATTAATATGGACAAAATTACTACTGTAATTAATTAAAAAATTTGTTGTATATGTCAATCAAAAATATTGTTAGACAATATTAAAGAAGAAGTACGAATTGATATGTATATAAGAGCAGTCTATATTTTCGAGATTTGAATTAGAAATATATATACATATAAATTTTATTACCTACTGTTGTTTACAGATAATTATTTAAACTGAAATTGTTTATCTAGTTTATTATTCTAAGAATGAAACAGAATAAAAGGAATTACATGATTAGAATACTTTACTGATTGAAGGATGAACGTATGCAGAAGATTGATGTGGATTTGATGATGACAGGAAGATGATCGAGGCTAGTGTTGGACACTATCTCCTTAAAACCGATTCGCCTTCCACCGTTTTACTTTTGGATTACTGTGGGAGTCGGTCTCCCAGAATACAATGATCGGTCTGTAACAGGAAGGAAGCTGCAGTCTTGTTGCTCTAGCAAATCTGATAAAGAATACTCTCTATTCTGTGTATGGTATATGCAGAACTGAACTGAGAAAGAACTGTTCTTTTGAAAATAAAAACTTTCTTACTGAATGAAGAAGTTTCTGTCTGAAGAAGAATGGAGAGAAAAAAAATTTCTTCTTGCTAATAGGTCTGGACAGAGGCCTATTTATAGGCTTCTGGGCTAATGGTCACAATGGTTGGATCTCAACAGCCAAATCCTAACGGTTAGACTCTAAACGAGAGCTCCTCGCGACGATGCGTACGTGCGAAGTGCCAAGTGTGCCACTAAAGCGCCCAATGCTCCCTAAACGCCCATTCGCCCTCGCACACGTGTGCGTAGCACCACCCGTGGTGCTCAAGGTTTCTCATATTTTTACATAAGTAATGACATGGAACAAACAATCCTATATAAACCCACATCCTAACAACACTCTATTCGATGTGGGACTATTCTTTCCTCTTTCATTTTTGTTACTATGTACTCCTCTTTAAAACCATTTTTTCATTCACCTAATTTATTTATTTTTGAACTAGTGAATTGGCTTAAAGATTTAATATTCAAACATACATGTATTCAACAACTTCTCACATGAATGAAAATGACTTAGACCCTAATGCAAATAAACAGAGAGATACTAGAAAGTTACCGCATCGGGAGAGGTGGCTTTTGGCTTTAAACCTTCCCTAGTGAAATATTATCGAGTTTACTCGCTAACCAGTGAACACGATATTTTTAAACTATTCAGTTTTTGATGTAAACTAAGACAATAATATTCACACGATTTCTTTCAACTTTAACAGATTCTTTACGTTGTGTCCGTTTTGGCCCTGAACAATCTGGTAATTGTATGAGTGTTCTAGAGAATTTAGCCTTTGTCATTCTCATAGAAGCGGCCCCTTCACACTCATATAGCTAATCTCTTATTAAGAGTATCCTGCCATACTCTACTTGAATTTCCAAGATATAAGGATTATTAAAATCTTAACTTATCCTTACACATTGCAGGTTAATCACTATTTTACCATAGAAATGAGATATGAATTATTTTCTTAGTGATTCATACGAGTTCCCCCACAATTCGGTCGTCCCTTTGAAACTAAATCTTGGGATCTCCAGTCAGTTAGGTTGGATTGCCATTATGGGTTACTCTATTTAGTAGGTTGTAATCTCATTCCCCTCGATAACTTATATACTTGATCTCTGGTCAAACCTTTTGTTAATGGATATGCAATATTATCTTTTGATTTTATATAATCAAGAGATATTATTCCGTTTATAAGTAGCTGTCTTACAGTATCATATCTACGACGTATATGTCATGAACTTCTATTATACAATACATTCTGTGCCCTTCCAATTGCTGATTGATTATCACAATGGATACAAATTGCTGACACAGGTTTAAGCCACATTGGAATATCTTCTAAAAAGTTTCGAAGCCACTTTGCTTCTTCTCCAGCTTTATCTAAAGCGATAAACTCAGATTCCATTGTGGATATAGTTATACACGTTTGTTTTGAAGATTTCCAAGAGATAACTGCACCTCCAATAGTAAATACATATCCACTTGTGGATTTGATGTGTTTAGAATCTGTAATCCAGTTAGTATCATTGTATCGTTCTATCACTGCTGGTATCTAGTATAGTGCAACACATAGTTAGTAGTGTACCTCAAATATTTGAGTACTCTAACTATTGCTTTCTAGTGGTTCTCCCCTGAATTACTTGTAAACCCACTCAGTTTGCTTACTGAGTATGCAATATCAGGTCTTGTGCAGTTCGTTAAATACGTAAGACTGCCAATGATCTGAGAATATTCTAATTTAGATATACTAGCACCTATATTCTTTGAAAGATATAGGCTCATATCCATAGGTGTTCTAACTATATCATTATTTCCCTTGTCAAATTTTTCGAGTATCTTTTCGATATAATGTGATTGTGATAAGGTATATCTATCAGATGTCTTGGAAATTTTAATACCAAGGATAATATTTTTAATACCTAAGTCTTTCATGTCAAATTTTTGTGTTAACATGATTTTTACCTCTTTAATTAAAGCAACCGTGCTACTGGTGATAATCATGTCATCCACATATAAACATACAATGACATAGTTATGCATATCCCCCTTTCATATACACATTTATCGCATTCATTATAACAAAATCCATTTGACAACATAACTTGGTCAAATTTTTAATGCCATTGTTTAGGTGCTTGTTTAAGTCTATAAAGTGACTTAACAAGTTTACACACATTCTTTTCTTTTTCTGGAACTACAAACCCTTCAGATTGTTCTATGTAAATTTCTTCATCTAATTCATCATTTAAAAATGTTATTTTTACATCCATTTGATGAAACTCAAGATTATATAATGCTGCAAAAATAATTATTAATCTTATGGATGTTACTCTTATTACATGTGAATAAGTATCAAAATAATCAACACCTTCTTTTTGTCTATAACTTTTTACTACAAGTCAAACTTTGTATTTATGTATAGACCCATCCGGTTTTATCTTTCTCTTAAAAATCCATTTATAACCAATGGTTTACTTCCTGGAGGAAGATCCACAGATTTCCAGGTGTGATTTTGAATAATTGATTCAATTTTACTATTTATGACTTCTTTCCAAAAAGGAGCTTTAGGTGCAGACATAGCCTCTTTATAATTTTGAGGTTCCTTTTCTAATATATATGTTAGAAAATCTGGACCAAATGATTTATTAACCCTGGTCCTTTTGCTCCGTTTACATTCATCCTCATTAGTTTTATTTCAGAATCAGATTCTGTTTCTCATATAACTTCATCACAAGTTCTTTTAGGAGAACTTGGTTCATATTCTTTACTAGAAAAAATATTCTTAAAGAATATTGCATTTCTAAATTCAATAATAGAGTACTTATGTATCTTTGGATGATCTGATTTGGAAACAAAGAAACGATATGCACTGTTATTATGTGCATATCCAATGAATATACAATCAATAGTTTTACGTCCAATTTTAGCCCCTTTAGGAGTAGGAATTGCAACCTTTGCAAGACATCCCCACACTTTTAAGAATTTATAGCTAAATGCTTGACCTGTCCATAATTCATAAGGTATTTTATCTAATTTCTTTTGGGGTATTTTGTTGAGAATATGATTGGCAGAAAGCAAAACTGCCCCCCACATATTCTGAGATAAACCAGAACTTATTAATATAGCATTCATCATTTTAGCAATTCCATTTTGCCGAGAAGTGTAAGGAGTAGTTGTTTGATATATAATACTATGTTCTGCACAAATTTGTGCAAATGGTCACTCATATTCACCACCTCTATCACTTCTTAGCATTTTTATCTTTTTGCTAAGTTGATTCTCAACTTCATTTTTATATTGTATAAACATTTCAATTGCCTCATCTTTTGTTCTTATTAGATATACATAACAATATCTAGTACAATCATCTATAAAAGTAATAAAATGTTTCTTTCCACCTCTAATTTGAACAGATTTTAAATCACAAATATCTGTATGAATTAATTCTAAAGGTTCAGTACTACGTTCTATAGAATGAAATGGAAGCTTAGCCATTTTTGATTCAACACATATTTCACATTTATCATCAAAGTTTATATTAAAATTAGACAACATATTTAAATTTATTAATCTTTGCAAAGTATAATAATTAACATGTCCTAATCTACCATGCCAAATATGAGGTGACTTAGTCATATAAGCAGAAGAATCAATTTTATTATTAATTTTAGGGGCAATGGTTATTACATTTATTTTAAATAGACCATTAGTCATGTACCCCTTGCATACATATACACCATTTTTGTAAGTATAAACTTATCAGACTCAAATATAAGCCTAAATCCTTTCTTACTCAAGACTGAATCAGAAATCAGATTCTTGCGGACATCTGGTATATGAAGTACATCAGTAAGAGTAAGTTCTTTTTCCGAATTCATCTTTAGTACAATGTTTTCTCGTTCTTCAACTTTGGAGGTTGCAGAGTTACCCATCTAGAGAAGTTCTCCTTCCACAGGTTCATATGTAGAGAACATCTACTTGATGGCACAGATGTGGTGAGTGCTCCCAGTGTCCACCCACCATTCTTTAGAATTTTCACCAACTAGGTTAACTTCTGAGACAACAGATGTACAGTTTATATTTATATTTGCACAAAGATTTTCCTCTTTGGCCAAATTTGCATTAGGATGCTTCTTCTTCTTCGAAGAATCTGGTGCCTTGCACATATGGCAGTCCTTTGCACGATATCCAGGCTTGTCGCAGTTGTAGCACTTGCCATTGAATCTTTTCGAGTTACCATTCTTAGAGTCTTCACCATTGTGTTTTCGCTTCCTGTCATTTGACTTATTGGAATTTTCATAATGTTAACTTTAGAAATATTGTATGGATTTCTAATTTTCTTTTTAGAAAGACAGTTATCTTCTTCGATTCTCAAACGTACAATTAGATTTTCAAGTATCATTTCTTTTCGTTTACACTTTAAGTAATATATGAATTCTTTCGAAGATGGTAGTAATTTTTTAATAATTGCAGTCACTTGGAATGATTCACTATTGGTCATACCTTCAGCATGAATTTCATGAATGATCACTTGAAAATCTTGTACTTGGTTGATTACAATTTTAGAATCAACCATTATATAATCCATAAACTTACCGACTATATATTTCTTAGAGCCGGCATCTTCTGTATTATATTTCTTATCTAAGGACTCCCAAAGTTCCTTAGCAGTAGCAATTGAACTATATACATTATATATTATATTATCCAATCCATTGATAATATAATTCTTACTCAAGAAGTCATGTTTCCATACATCAACTACTTTCGCAGACTGTTGATCATCTTCTACAAGAATCGGCACAGTCTCCTTCAAGTACTTGGCCAGATTTAGTGTAGTGAGATAAAACAATATTTTCTGTTGACATCTCTTAAAATCTGTGCCACTGAACTTCTCTGGTTTCTCATACTGGCTTAAGGGCACAGTTGGAGCAATCATGACAGGAGTTACCACATTGGACATATCAGATGTAGATACAGTAGCCATCTTTAAATATAAAATTTATCTATCATAATTTTTGAAACAAATTTTAACTTTCTAATAAAACTTGAAAATCAATTCTTACTCCAAACCACAAAATTATATAAGATTTCTTAACAAAATATTTCTTCCTCTAAACAGAATTTAACTATCTTTTTCCAGAAGCAATTAAATTTAAGTAAAATAACTAGCAATTGAACACTATTATGACAGTATTCAAAATTAATCTAAAAAAAAAATATCGGTTTTAAGACTGTTGGGTAATTTGGTTGTTTTAGATTAATATGGACAGAATTACTACTGTAATTAATTAAACAATTTGTTGTATATTTATATACAATCAGAAATATTGTTAGACAATATTAAAGAAGAAGTACGAATTGATATGTATATAAGAGCAGTCTATATTTTTCAGATTTGAATTAGAAATATATATACATATAAATCTTATTATCTACTGTTGTTTACAGATAATTATTTAAACTGAAATTATTTATCTAGTTTATTATCCCAAGAATGAAACAGAATAAAAGGAATTACAGGATTAGAATATTTTACTGATTGAAGGATGAACGTATGCAGATGATTGATGCAGATTTGATGATGACAGGAAGATGATCGAGGCTAGTGTTGGACACTATCTCCTTAAAACTGATTTGCCCTCCACCGTTTTGCTTCTGGATTACTATGGGCGTCGGTCTCCCAGGATATAACGATCGGTCTACTACAGGAAGGAAGCTACAGTCCTGTTACTCTAGCGAATCTGATAAAGAATACTCTTTATTCTGTGTATGGTGTAATGCAGACTGAACTGAGAAAGAACTGTTCTTCTGGAAATAGAAACTTTCTTACTGAATGAAGAAGTTTCTGTCTGCAGAAGAAGGTAGAGAAAAAAATTCTTCTTGCTAATAGGTCTGGGCAGAGGCCTATTTATAGGTTTCTGGGCTAACGGTCAAAACGGTTGGCAGTTAGCAGGTTTGACTGTTTAACGGTAACGGTTAACAGACGACCATTGGATCTTAATGGCCAAATCCTAACGGCTAGACTCTTAACGGGTGGGTCAAATCCAAGTCTGTGCGAAGTGCCAAGTACGCCACTAAAGCGCCCAATTCGTCCTAAATGCCCATTCAGTCTCGCACACGCGCTCCTAAATGCCCATTCAGTCTCGCACACGCGCGTGCGGGCGGTGTGTAGCACCACCTGTGGTGCTCAAAGTTTCTCCTCTTCTTACATAAGCATTGACATGGAACAAACAATCCTATATAAACCCACATCCTAACAACACTATATCCGATGTGGGACTATTCTTTCTTCTTTCCTTTTTGTTCCCTTTGCTATGTACTCATCTTTAAAACCATTTTTTCATTCACCTAATTCATTTATTTTTGAACTAGTGAATTGACTCAAAGATTTTATATTCAAATATACATGAATTCAACAGGGGTGAAGGCGATGGAGGCGTGGCTGGCGATGGAGGCTACGGCTCGAAGGAGGAAAGTTGGGATGGAAGTCGGGTTAAACGAAAAGAAGAAGGGAGGTAGGGTTAGAATTAGAAAAAAAAAAGGGCGTAGAGAGTAAATATGGGATGATTCAAATTTAGAAGTGGGCATAGACAATAATATGTGCGATCAAGAGTAAAGTGGCATGAGTAAATAGAATTTCTCCCCTTATACAATGCATCTCCAGTTACATGAACACTTTGTGGTCTAATGGTTCATTTATCTACCTCGTGTCGCATGCAATATATAACTAAAATTATTAAGTAGATACAGGTACTGGAAGGCACCATTCTTAACCAGAGTGGACCTATGTGGATATTTAAGTCACATATTAACTCTTTCACATATATAGGTGCATTGGTGGACTAGGGAATAAGGCAACATATGGTATTTGGATCCTAACTACTCACGGCATATGATAGTAACAAGAGTTTATTCATTAAACTGAAGAAGAAGGATGATGGCGGTATAGTATTTAGCAATAGTGGAAAAGATAAGGTTGCAGAAGTTGGCGATATAGGTAATAACCCTTTCAAACTCCAACACGTTTTACTTGTTGATGGTCGAACACAATTTTATCTCCATTAGCATGTTATGTGATAAAAGGTATGTATATCGTTTCTGAGCCTATAATTTCTTCTACTATTAGTCGCGATTCAGGCTTAACGATATTTACGGTAGACAAGCATACTAATATTTTTACACCATGGATTTTAATGATTTGAATCCTGATAACATAAAATAATGAGTTGCAAGGGAAGAGGATGCTAACTTGTGGCATAGAAAACGTGTAAACGCGAGTATGAGACAATTGCAAAAGCTCTCCAAGAAGGAACCTATTAGAGGTTTATATGAGAGCAATATGATATTCAAAGTGTACATCGAAGGTAAATTAGTTAGATCGTCTTTCAAGTGCAAGGTATATTTTTTTGTCTTTCTTGTATTTTGTTTTTATTTTTTAGATTTTTGTAGGTTTCTTTGTTTTTGGTTCCTTTGTAAAATACATAATTTAAAAAAAAACAAAAACTAAAAAAAAGGACACACAGATCGTATATATAGATTATTTAATCCTTCATAATCTTAGCCTTTCAAAGTTGGATATATCATAGAGTATTTATAGGTTTACATGCATAATTAAATCCTTCATAATCTTAGCCTTCAAAGTGAATTCAAGTACAAACTACTTAGAGATTTCTTCTCAGCATAGGACAGTTGGAAACAATCCTAACTCAAATAAGAATCTACTTTCCAACTCAACAATCCAAAATCTACATTTAAAACTGACGGATTGCATTAGTTTGATCCCCCATTGGTGGCAAGTAAGTTTCCATTAATGGATTGAGCTGCCAACGATAGCAGTAGCGAACCTTGTAGCAAAGGTTCGCTTGAATAAAGGACCCACGGATGGTGGCATCAATGGCCCACCATGGATGGTTAAGAAGTAACAACTTTCTAAATAAGAACTAGCATGTCGTAAGGTACGGGATTAAGTTCCGCAACAAGCGTTCTTAGGCCATTGTGGAAACATAGGTAGGGTCAATGACATAACGAACAACGTAATTTTACAATAACTTTTCATAAGAAAACCTTATTTTCTCGAGAAGATTCTATAGAGTACAAATGATTTTTAATGAAACTTTAGATTTAGCTGGAGGGAATCGATAGATGGAACCCTGCACCCAAGGGTCTGCTTCGGCACGAGGTCCATCAATGGCAGGGGTCTGCCACCAGTGGTTGCCCATCATGGTGATTTAAAAACCACTAAAAAGAGGACTCAGGCTGTACTTTTCCCAATATAAATTTTCTAGTTGTTCAGCTTGTATCTGATCAAAACTGGACTTGAAGTCAACGTTAGTGCACAAGCTCCAATCAAATTTAGTTTCATGACTATAGAAACTATATATAATCTACAATCTTCATTTTTTTAATTGCCTACAGGTAAAGACAAATACATCAGTTTTTGGAAGGATAGATGGGGAAGGAAACAGAGCCTTAAATACCGTTGCAAAAATGTTCTCTCTCTATCGTAGGCGCTGGACTCCCATAAAGGACATTTCAGACTGCCCATCTGAGGGCTAGAAAACATGTACACTAGAGCTAGGAGTAGAGATGGTAATAGACGCATTCATGGATCAAATTTTGACTCTCTCTATACAAAATTTTGAATTAAAAAAAATAAAAATTTCATTTTTAATTCAAAAATTTGTATAAGACGCACCAAATTTTGATCCGTGGGCGCATCCATTATCATCCCTAGGTAGGAGTGCTCACTTTCTGCGATTGCTAATATTACTCCTCCTGATCATGGAAGGATGGATGAACCGTTTTGGCTTTGGCACAAATTGGGAGAATATAATGTAGCCTCTTTAATTTTATAGGACACCAAAGTCAAGGAGAATCTGCCAATGTTATCACAAAATGACCTAGAACAACAGAACACCATATAAAATCAAGGCTTAATTTTCTTTGGTTGTTCTCGCATGAAGCCTTGCTTACTTGGAACAAGATAGAGCTGGCAAGACTCCAGTATTTGCACCCCCAAAGCTTCTCAGAAGGATCGCTTGTTTTTGAATGCGGGAAATTCTATTTACACACCGAAATTTACTCTTCACGCACGGTTTTAAAACTTATAAATAATTACAAGTTTATTATTTATTTTTTTGACTAAGTTATCCTTTTAAATCATAAATTAAGACTTTTTAAATTTTAGAACTATAAATCATCATTTTCCTCCTCTGTTTTTTCTCTAAAACCTTTAAAAATATTTTTTAGTAAAATTTAATTTTTAAAAAAAAATACACTCCCACAAACCCATTGATTTGATTTCTTAACCTCTTAAATTTTTTAAATTCATGTTCTTAAAAAGATCTGGAGAAATTTTAAATTCTTCGAATTCACTGTAACAAGTAAAATTAGAGTTTGAAGTTTTAGTTTGAGTTTTTTTTTATTCAAATAGAAAATTCCAATATGCAATTGGTATTGTAGGACAAATCTAAGATACAATTTAAATTTATTCTTAGTTTTTTATGTGTATTTGTTTGCAATTTATTATTACTTATGATTTTTTTATGAGGGAGACGTCGCCTGCTGGTCGGGTTTTAATACCCGACCAAGCGATTATTTAGTCGAGTATTAATACCCGACAAACATATTTTTAGCTTGGGAATTAATATCCGATTCGAAAAATTTGAGATCGGACGACATAAGGAGATAGAGAGAAGGAATAGGGTTAAACTTGGACAAAAAAAATTGGATGCATAGAGTAAATTGGTGATATTTCAAAATGAAAATTTGGTATAAAAAGTACTCAGGACGTCAAAAGTTAATTACAGTGTGTAAATATAATTTCCCTTTGAATACCCTTCAGCAAACTTTATTTAAAACTTCCTTACCAAGGAAGATAAGGGTTTATCGACCGATAGCTTATCTCACTGCTATTTAAGGGAGATTGGACAGGGGGGAGATCAGTTACCACACGGTGATGAATTGTCATGCCGCCGCTGTATCGTTACCTCATTTGTCTAGTAAGTGTGAGTTAAAAGAAATAAAAGAACTTTTAATAATTTAAAGATGAACTCCTTATCTTAGTACTATAAAATTGAGGATGGCATTTATTTTTCAACAGGCAGCAGTCTTCACGTACGACGGTGGATCAGCGTAGGGTACCCGCCACCTTCAAGGGGATCCCAACAGACGACTGGATCTTTAACCTTCAATTGAGCACACGCTTGCGATTATTGAAGAAGACTAGGCACAAGTCATAGGATAACAAGGGAATTTCTAGATGGGCACAGTTTTTTTCCTACTGAGCCCACTTTAAAAGTCATATTTTTTACCACTTTGCCATTGTGTTTTTTGGTCAAAACTACCCTTCCACACCTCTTTCTTCATCCTCCCATCCCTCCTTCATTTTTTTCCCACGTGAAATCAGAGAGAGCAGCAGGAGAGGAGAAAAAGAGAGAGAAAAAAAATTCCATTTCTTAAAATCTCCACTCCATACGAATAATAAAATCTTCATTTAATTTAAATCGGTTCTCTCATTATGAAACCCTAGAAAATAGAAAACTTTGGCTCCCTGTCCGAGCCAGAAATTTTGGCCAGAAATAGAAAACCCTAGATCAGGGGGCCAGAAATTTTGGCCCCCTGTCCGGGCTAACCAGCCGGGACATATGCCCTAGGTTCGGGGCTGCTAGCCCAGACTTAGTGTGTCAATCCGGGCTGGCTAGTCCGGATCAGGGTTAGCCACATCTGGCTAACCCTGATCCTGGCTATCCAGCCCGGATCAGCACTGTGCATCCGGGCTGGTTAGCCCGGATGTAGTTAATGGGTCTGGGCTGGTTAGTCCGGATGTAGTTAATGGGTCCGGACTGGTTAGCCCTGACAGGGGCTTAGGGTTAGGGTGCCCTGATAGGTTGGTTAGTCCTGATACGGTGCCCTGATCATGGATACAGTGCCAGAGATGCCCTGATATGGTGTGTACAACCCGGTAGATAGTAAGTTTGTTATCAAATCAATACATCGTGCATGTCGAACAACAACGGTCCAACATATAAACAACTTGGTATTAAAACATATCAACAGCAGAATAAATATCATGCATGTCGACAACGGTCCAACACATCAACAAGTTCAAAAACGGTGTCCATATCAATACTTGTCCAGGCTGCATATCCCCGATTTGGTATCAAAACACACAATATCAACAAATAATTCATAGTTTCAAACACACAGAACAACGACAAATTCATTTTGAGTTTGAGACTCATTTAAAAACAACGGCAACTACAACTTGATATATATAACATGTTCCTTGAGTACAACTTCATTTAAAGAAAACGACAAACTAAAGGAATTTTTGTTCCATGCTAATAACTTCATTTTTGAATTTGAGACTTATATTAAAAACGAACAACAAATTCTAGATTCTTCGAGACTTCCGAACAGGTTGTTTCCTTGTGGGTTGATGGCGTCTTGAAGAGCTAGGACTTTCGGTGGGGGATTGCGCAACGGGCTGTAATACTGTGTCAATATCAGTTTGTGTGCACCCGGTTAGAACTGATTTTATCTTGACGAGGGTATTATAGAGCAAACTCGGACGTCTCTTGCTTGCGGTCTTGCCTTACTCTAAGAAGGGATCAGGGTCAGAGAGTTCTGGCAAGTGGAGCTTCATTTAACAACTCAATTTAATGCCAAAAAATGCAAAAATCTAATCATAACCATTAGTGTATAAGCTAATGCTAAAACCAGAATTTTTCCCTGCAAAATATGAGAAACTGTGTTATCCCTGCAAAATAATAGGGCATATGACTAACTTACTAGATAAAACTAATAATTTGTGCACCGGGCTCCATTCAAGTCATTTGAAGACACCTCTGCATCAAAGGCATCCATGAACATAAGGAAAGATTCGCACAACAAACTGATATAGATTCAAGCTATCAGTAAACCGTATTTTGCATGCATACATATCATGATTAACATTATACATGTCTCTTCGCCATAATGCAATGGAGCTTTTTCAGAGAAAATCAGGAAATGATGCATCTGGCCTTGATCAAATCAGAATACTAAATCCAATAACCGTTGACTCGGCTAGCAAGTACAACGTTTTATTACATCAAAACAAAAAAATAGCTGAAAATTAAAGAAAACCAGACTTTCTTGAAAATTTGGCAACCAAAGATCCCAACTGGTATGAGCACCCAATGACCAAATAAAAACTAAAAATGTACAAAAGACAAATCTTTTTCATTACATCACATGGAAAGGATAGACGAAGGGGAATGAAAATCAACAATTATATTAAATTCACCAAGAAAACTTTTGTTGGGTCTCTAGTAAAACCCAATTACAGGGGAAAAAAATAAGTAAAACTATTTAAATTAAAACTAATTTTCTGCTATACAAATCATCGGCGCTTGAGCGTTCGACCGGATGTCTCGGAGCTCATCTCAACGAGCATGTCAAAGAGCTCGTCCATGATCTTGCCCAACGCCATGAACTCGGAGGAGAAAAGAACCCCACAATCCTTGCAATGGCAAGGCGATTCACGAACCCTAATCTTGAAATGATCCAAGTGTCCATTCATCGTTAAGATCGACTCACGAATGATCCTGATGCGGGTCGAAAGGGGTAGGAGATCAAATCCGGGACAAAACGGCGAGAGATCCGAGAATTGGGCGGTGGTTTGGATGATCGATCTCCGCATTATCTTCGAAGCGAAACAACCTGAAGCCATTGATTAGATAACAAACGAAACCCTAGCTAACAAATTAAGTAACAAATAATAATAAATCACAAATTAAAGATCAATCGAATTAAAGGCTCTGCAACACCGAAAATGGTTAGAACAACAGTAATCGTAAAAGAAAGGAGAGATCTTGCAAGCTCTTGACGAGAAAAAAAATCGCCTTTGTTTCTTCATCTTGTGCGAGAGAGAAAGCGAAGAGAGGAGAGATCACGAGAGAGAATTTGAGAACTGAGGGATGAGAGAGAGAAAGGGAGTGGAGGAGATGAGGGTATTTGGAGAATATTGGTAGGCTCACTAGGAAAAATCCTCTCTTTTGAAAAGAGAGGGTGTGCTCACTAGGAAAAGTGGGCTCACTAGGAAAAATCGGGAATTTCTAGATGGGCACTAGATTTTTCCTAGTGAGCCCACTTTCCCTAGTGCGCACATCTTCACTTTTCAAAAACCTTATTTTATTTCCTAGTGAGCACACCTATTTCCCCAAATTACCCTCACCATCTCCTTCTCTTTCTCTCCCACCGTTCCCAAACCAGAACCCCTCTCTCTCTCTCTCGCCAGCTTCCCCCCCTCTCTCTCTCTCGCCGGCTTCCCCCCTCTCTCTCTCTCGCCGGCTTCCCCCTTCTCTCTCTCTCGCCATGCCGACTTCCCCCCTCTCTCGTCGGCTTCCTCTCTCTCTCTCTCTCTCTCTCTCTCGGGTGGGGCCTATATACCTGGCTTCCCCTCTCTCTCGCCGACGCTCGCGGGCTCTCGCTGACCGCTGACGCTTGCACGCTCTCCCCCTGACGCACTGTCGCTGACGCTCGCGCTCTCAACTTCAGGAGTGCAGGAGGTTTAAGAAGTAAAGTTTTTGCTATTTAAATTTAATCAATTTTATTTAAATTTATTCAATTTTTTGTATGGATTATGATTTTAGACTGAGATTGAGTTGTTGTTGTTGTTTATTTTTTTTATTTTGGTGGTTTGTTGGTTTTTTTTTTGTGTTGGATTATGATTTTAGACTGTTTTAGACCGAGATTGAGTTTTTTTTTTTTTTGTGGAGAGTAAATATTGGTGACTGATTTGCACTTAAGTAATCTAATGTCAGAGTGATTCCCTTCCAGTCGAGGTCAAAATCTAAAGATTTGGTTTTGGTGATCATTAGTTAAATTCTTCATAGACATTCATACCTAGTAAATTTTTATAATTTATGCTATCATAGACAAATTATGTGTATTGGTAATTATTAGTTAAATTTTGCATAAATATTGGTGATCATTACTTGCCATAGAATTTAGGAAATTATTTTGGTACCATGTGTATTATTTATTGTGTTGGAATTGGCTATCATGTTGGTGATCTTGCTTCAAATTTTGGACAGAACAGTTTATTGAGAACTTTAGAGGCATATTATAATTGTAAATGATACTACGATGTCAAAACTCAAATATATGAATGATATATTAAGAAGTTTAGAGGCATTAGGTTTATATAAGTTGTTTATGTTCATTTGAAATAATATGATTGCACATGCAATTATTTAGCTTAGATAGCTCAAAAATATTTCGTGTACCGAGATAATAAATATTATCTTAAAACATTTGTAATTTAGTAATTTATATGTATTTGAACCTAAATATTTTAGAATTAACTTATCCATTTTCATATGGGGATATTTATCATGTGCATGTAAATATGTATGTAATGATGTTCACATAAAATTTTTGTCATACCCTTACAGTACTAGTTTCCTATTTTTCTAAATTTAGCATATGGATCCAATGTTTATATAAGTTGTTTATGTCCTATTTTTTTATTCTTTGTAAATGAACCAACTATAATCGAACTTATATATATTTTTGCCATAATATATGCAGAGAATTCAAGAAGTTATAGCAATTATTGATCCCTTTTTAGAGTAAGGCGAGACCGCAAGTAAGAGGCGTCCGAGTTTGCTCTATAATGCCCTTGTGAAGATCAAATCAGTTCTAACCGGGTGCACACAAACTGATCTTGACACAGTATTACAGCTCGTTGCGCAATCCCCTACTGATCGTCCTACCTCTTCAAGACGCCGTCAACCCGTAAGGAAGCAACCCTCTCGGAAGTCTCGAAGAATCTAGAATTTGTTGTTCTTTTTTAATATGAGTTGCAAAGTCAAAAAAGAATTGTTAGCATAGAACAAAGATTCCTTTTAGTTTGTCGTTCTTTTAAATTGAAGTTGTACTAAAGAAACATGTTTTATATATGAAGTTGTAGTTGCCGTTGTTTTTAAATGAGGCTCAAACTCATTTTAAAGGCCATTGTTATGTGTTTGAAACTATGAATTATTTGTTGATATTTGGTGTTTTGATGTTGTATATGTTCATTACCATATCATATATCCTGTGTCCTATGGATATCCAATCAGAACTGGAGCATGCATATTGCAGTGATATAAGTTTTGATTGTCACTTTGGATAAGCATTTTACTCCCCATCTATAATATATCCTATATATCATGTTGTATATCCTATATAAGCAGTGATATAAGTTTACAATTCAAGAATCTATAAGATCTTCTAGTAGTCTATGATTTTGTAGCAACAATATATTAGTTTTATAATATTTAAGGTTCTCTATTGCAGTATATAAAACTTGTTGATATGTTGGACCATTGTTGTTCGACATGCACGCTATTTATTCTGCTGTTAATATGTTTTGATACCAAGTTCATGAAGATATTGGATCGTTGTTGTTCGACATGCCCTGATACGATTCTTCAATATATGTAAACCCTCATTTGTAAACCGTATCAATTTTAGCTAATTTTGTCAAACTTTTATTTTGAAGTTTTGAATTACTTGTGTATATGTTGGATCAATGATGCCAAGTTGTTGATATGTTGGATCATTCTCGTATATGTAGGATCAATGACCCCAAGTTGTTGTTCGATACACCGTATCACTTAAATTAATGAATTACTGTATCCACGATTCGGGTTTACAGAACCGGATCTTTTTAGAGCTATCCGGGACTGTAAACCCGGACAGACAGAATATGTCCGGGCTGGATAACCCGGATGAGGATATCTTAATTTTAGCCACACCGTCCGGGCTATACAGCCCAGACAGAGAGTATCTGTCCGGGCTGTATAGCCCGGACGGGGTGCCTAACATTAAAAAATCTTATGAAGGAGGAGATGTGGAAGGGTATTTCCTCTTCTCTATACTAGCCGCTCCTCCATACTAGTCGCTTCTCGATACTCCGTTACATTAAAGAAAGCATTTCCTCTCTCTCTCGCGTTTAATGCAGGAAAAAAAGGACGCAGGTGGGAAGATGAAGGAGGAGATATGGAAGGGTATTTTGGACCAAAAAATATAATGGCAAAGTGGTAAAAAAGAAGACTTTTAAAGTGGGCTCACTAGGAAATTTGCTGTGCCCATCTAGAAACTCCCCGAAAAATCTTGTGCCCATCTAGAAATTCCCGATAACAGCGATGGCACGCTAGTATAAGCGGAGATACTAGATACTGGAGCTCGGGTCATGGATCTTGAGCATTCTAAGGACAGCAGCCGGCTACTATTTATAGTTATTTCAAGTTTTTTTTTTCATATATTTATATGTGGTCCACTCAGTGAGAGACTTAGATGTGTATGAACTATATTACAACTGCTTTATTTTGTTAAATTCTAATTAATGGAAAGCTAAACAATAAGCTTATGCCAATATCTCAAAAAAATCCAAATAGAATCAAAATAAATAAAGATCTAAGATCTAATCAAATCCAAATTAAATATAATCTAATCAAAATGGAAATCTCAGAGATTCTGTCAAATCTTTCCTTGGTCAAATCAACATCAGATTCATTGAACCTAATCAGATTAGATTAAACCAAATATTTGATGAAAACTACAGTTTATTTCCATTCTTATTTCCATTCTTATTTATATGGCAGGTGATCCACCTAATTTGTACCTATAAATAGACATCATAAGACATTATGAAAATCACTTTTGGAGAGACCAAAGGTCAACTAAGTTGATGCGCTCTTAATTACGTGTCGGTCATCTAGCCTAATCATGCCTAGACGCATTCATAAAAACTAATAAATTGGTCGCCATCTTACGCAAGAAAATTTAATGCTGCTCCTATTAATGTAGGATAATTAATGGGGTATGAGGTCGATGCCCCATAATCACGTGAAAAGTCTACTACTTTTGTAAAAAGAGAGATGAATTTATAAATCTCTCTTCTTATTTTCTATTTTGATTTAATTTTTTTTCATTGTTATTTTTGAGATTATTGTAATATTTGAAAATTATTATAATGACAATGAAGAGGAATACAAAATTTCACCGAAAATAAGATGGTGACCACAGTGGAAGGACCCTTCTTAAAAGAATGTGTGGTGTAATCTGACGCTTAGAATGGGAGTGACACGGTTAGCCAATAATGGTTCACTAAATGTTACGGACACGTTGCCGTCGTATCCAAATCTTGGATCTTCCCCTCTCATGGTTAGCCAATAACTACAGACAGGTCGTTGTCGTATCCAAATCTTGGATCTTCCCCTCTCCTAAAAACGGAGCAAAAAAAAAATTTGCACCCAAAACAGGCTCAATAATTTGGGTCCAATAGAACTGCATGTACTCCAGACTCCAGAGGCAATCAAGCTGAGGTAGTTGGCGAAGGACATCGATTTTGGGTCGGATGCTGTCAAGATCACCATAAAGCTGACGGGAACTTCTATTTTAATTTTTTGATGCACACTCTTGGTGATGTTGACACCTGAGAAGCTAGCCATGAATCTTCTTTCAAGAAATCTATCTTTAAAAAAAAAGAAAAGAGAAACAGAGAGAGTTCAAAGAAGGCTTCCAGTTTGGAATCAAGCAGATTAGAGTTGGCTATTGCTATTCTTTATCTTATTATGCTCGGAAAGAAAAAAAATAAAAATAAAAAAAATGATTAACAACTTCAAAGAGGAGAGCAGTAGCAGCCGTTGAATCTCTTCTCTGCAATCAAACAAACCAATCCCGAATACTCCGGCAAGCCACAGTCTTCGACCATCCTTCTCTAGCCTCGGCCTGTAAGAAACCCAACCTAGGCCGCAGCAGCATGGCCATCCCGGAAGGCATCTTCGAGGAGGAGGCCCGCGTCAGCGCCAAGGTCATCTTTTCCAAGTCGAATGTAATACGCTGTTTTCCTATACAATATTTTTGTGTTTATTTATTTTTAAATGCATTATCATAAATATTAAAGTAATTATTTATATAATATTATTTAACAATATTATCTTTTATCTATCTTTTGATTTGAGTTTATCTAAAACACTTGTTAATTTGATCGTAACTAATCTGACTGGATTTGGATTGGATTAGGAAGATCTATCATATATCTAAACTTATCCTAAACTAACCTTAATTTGTAAATATTTATAAAAAAAATAAAAACAAGAAACAAGAACTAAAAACATGTTTTTCTCCGCCACAGAGCATAAGAGAACAAAAGATAAACCGTGAAGAAAAAAAAGAAGAGAAGAAAAGAGGAAAAAAAAAGGAAAGAAAGAGAGAGAAAGGGAGAAAAAGGAAAATCCGATTTGAATAACTAGCAGTCAATTTTCAACGTGGATTTTTTTGAGGCAAGTGCTTTTCTCTTATTTTCACTTCTCTATAATTATTTGAATTTTAACCTCAATTCTTTTCATCTATTTCATTGATATGAGAGTTTAATGAGATTAATGTTTACTTAGCTTTGGGATGGTTAATATATCTAGAGTATGCTTAATTACTTTAATTATGATTATTTACTACGATTTTTTCTATAAATTCTTAGTTTTACTAGTTATTTCTCATGGATGACAAAAAAAATTATTAAATTGTAAATTATGAAATTCCATTGTCAAAATATCATCTAAAATTTTCTCCTTTCTTATTTGAATCTTATCTGATCTTACTAGAATAACTCAGATTCAATTTTAATTTTAAACTACGAGATCATTTATTATTTATTGGTTTCCTTTAAAAAAAGAAGTTACAAGGTTAAAGCAAAAAAAAAAAACGAAAATAAAAAAGGGAAAGAAACTATGTTCTGTTCAATGAACAGAACATAGATGCTCTCTCTTCAATGAATAGAACATAGATGTTCTGTTCAAGTGAACAGAACATAGAAACCAAAAAAAAAAGAAAAAAAAGAAGAAAACAAGATAATAATAAAAGAATTTATGTTTTGTTCTTTTGAACAGAACATAAAAACCAACACAAAAATAAAACGAAATTAAAAAAAAAGACAACTATGTTATGTTCAAATGAACAAACATTGTTCTGTTCATTTGAACAGAACTTAGAACAAAAAAAAAAGAAACAAAAATCATTGAAGAAAAAAAATCAATTAATTAATTTATTTATGTATTTGTTTTAATATTTCTCCTCATAGTGTCAAGATTCCATGCGTACAATTTTATTATTTGTTACTAGCTTTGTCATTCATTATTTTAATGGCTCTATATAACTTATTTTTATTTCTTGAGGAGCCACCGACGTACTTATTAGTAGTTGTTGTGATAGGTTATTACCTTCTGTAACCATAAAAAGAAAAAAAAAAATACATTTAATGATTTTAATTTGTATAATTTTCTGGTATATATTGCTTGCGAATTATCTTAACTATTCGGGAGTTCTATTACTGATCATTATTTATATCCAATCTAATTCAATAATATTTTCTCTATAGCATCATGATGATAATTCTGTCATTTTCAAATATGCAAACACTTTTTTTAATCTAATTTTTTTTTAATATACTTTCATTGACCTATTAAGAGTAAGCTTTTCTTACACACACACACACATATATATATATATTTGCTTAGTCATCCTTTTTTATTTACAAAAAGAAGTTCTAAAGAAAAAATAAATGAATGTATTCTTTAAAATAGATATGTATGTTTCTTCCTAAGAAAAGACACAAACACTCACAACATACATGTGTGCACTTACACACATGCACAAAATTTATAAATGTTATATGTCCATTGTATTTGATTTGAATTTTTAAATTTCGATGGATTAAATTGATCCCTTACATCTTTATAATAAGTTCATCGTGTGACACTTTCCCCCATAAGTAAAACCAATATATATATATATATATATATATATATATATATATATATATATATATATATACACACACACACACACACATGTTTATTTTACATTGTCATTTACATGCTTGTTTATAGAATTGTAATTATTAGAATATGAAACAAAATTGTGGGGTTATGGGGGAACTCAAACAAGAAACTATACATATGTTTTAGGGGTTTTACATTCTTGAGGTTGTACAACATAATTTAGGGACTCAATCATGGGGTTCTGGGTGATTACTGGATCACCATCAGTATATAGGGCTGCGTGCTTAGAGCTTAGGCTCATCAGAGTTCATGTTCATTAGTACTTAGCGGTATGTCCTGGGATAGTATCAAGAATCATGACCGTGGTTCTGGGTATGCACGAGATATTTGTAAAACATGTAGCACACTACTTCTGGCAGTTCCAAATAAATTAACCAAAAAATAATATAATATGATGTCATATGTAACATGTATGCTCATTTTGTTATATATATCTCTGCTACAAGGTTATTCATGACATATGTATACAGATGTATCCCTGACCATTATCATTCTCAAGACAACTGCAAATTTACTCATGTTCACTTCTTTTTATAAATTTATATTTTGTATGCATTCATAATTTTACAGTTTCATATAAATTTTACTGTCATGTTAAATTCCAACACCATTCAAGATATGTTTTCACTATTACTGATTGATTTATTATTATTTTTAGACAAATATAATTTAAAACAATGTTTCATATTCTTTTCAACAGTTAGTTTAAAATTTTGATATTATCATGATTTTATTTAGTTTTATATTTTATTTATATATATACATAGCATGCCTGTATATTATTATTTATCCCTTAGTAGTACTTTCTAGGTCGTCCTAATGATCCTGTTTTGGCACGTCCAAATAACTTATAGGATACTGAGGAGTAGGATCCAGCACAGCTGGAGCAATATTTCGAGGGGTGAGTAGACACTTAGTGGTGTTTTCATTGTAAGGCGCCATTTAGGAGATTTATTAATTATTTCATTTCTTCATTTTTCTCTTCAACTTTACTTTGCTTTTTCCAAAACTCAAAATTTAAAGTTGTCATAGGTATTGTCCTTTTTGGATTCTTTCATGAACATAGTAATATTTTGTTGGAGCAAAATAAAAAAATTGTTTATAGTTTTTTCAATATTCTCTCAGTGTATATGTGTAAAATTTTGTGACAGTAACTTTTAATTTATTAAAAGTACTTTAGATTTGGCGTATTTATGATACGTCGCCGAACGCTACCCATATCTTGGATGCGCAGTCGAACCAGCCTTGCCACGGCAAAATTGTTGACGTTAATAGCCAAGCTTGTCGAGATGATTGCCACCGTCTCTTTGACGACCGCGATGCTCCTCCCTTCCTCTTCTTGATCAGTACTTCGCACAGAAGCAATAGCAGGCTGCTCTCCTCAACCTTGATCACGATCTCTTTAACTTTGTATGATCGCTGCCTGCGAAAAGCTACTGCCTTGACCGCCACCGCCTCGAGCAGCTTGGTCAGTGGCTACTCACTCTAGACCCTCCCGCATTGATCGAGTAGGTCCCGATCCCCGCTAGGGAGCAGTTCGTCCGGATCGTCTCGGAGGCCCAGCAGCTCAAGGAGGCTTGTCGTCCCCAGGATGGCAAATTGATGAAAAAAGTGTATATTTTTGAAACCCAACTTGGAGAAATTGGCTACGGATTACTATTCAAGTAACAAGAAACTCTTGAACTCGAACATCAGATTGTGGCAAAGTTCGTCAGCCTACTCCTCTGTAATCTGGCCTAACCTCGTGTGATTCTGAGAGACACGAGCTTGCTACTTGTGGCCTTGATGGATAGAGACGGGACATAAGACCATTGAAGAGCTACAAGACAAAGAATTCGAGGGGAAAACCTTGAGATGTTTGTCAAGACCATGCTTTAGGCCCTGATCGGACGACTTTCCATAAAGTATATACAGAACAATGAACGGCTAAGATTAAGCATAGTGTGGGGCATTATTGTAAATATTTTAGAGGTTGGGAATATAAATTCTCATCTTGAAAATTGTAAGGAGCTAATGAATGAAATTAGATGTTATTTCTCCTCCTCCTTCGTTCCTCTCTCCCTCTCTTTGTTCCTCTCCGTCTTCTTCTCCCTCTCTTTGTTCCTCTCCGATCTCTCTCTATCCTTCTTAATCTCCTTAAATTCCCTCTATCTTACTATTATCAGTTTATTTTTAATATTAGATGTTGCAGATTCTGGCGAACAGATCATCGACGTGAAGGACTTCAAGGTCGGACCATCACAATGGTATTAGAGCCGGTTTGGATTTGACATCCATTCCAGTGAGATCAGGGATAGCTTTTCCACCAACCAGATTAGAGTTTGAATCCCTGCGTACCATCATCAACCAACACTCCAGCGATTTGAAAAAAATTGAAGGGAATGTTGCAACGGATGGATGCTGAGTGTGCTAAGGATAAGGAGGAGCTCAAATCTCTCATCCTTGATCTTTATAACAGATCTGGATCTGAGTTGCACAATATCAACCTCTCTTCTTAACTCTTCCCCACTGTCGCTGATAATTCCATCATCGACGAGGTCGAGAACGAGTTCGAAGGAAGTCTCTCTCAGGATCACGACCATATCATGACTAATGAGCCCATGGCAGCGCCAAATTTGATTTTTGCAAGCTGTAGTCAGCAAATCCACCATCAATTCCATCATTCACCAAACACCGAAACCTCTTTCTCAACTCAAGTAAGAATGAAATTTTTGGTGCTACTCTAAGATTGGTTAGTACAGTTGTTGCTAAACAATCTTCTGAGGACTATGGTTTTTTTAATAATCTCACTTGGAAAAAGTGTTGTAAACTTCCTACTCTAAACCTCCCACTTGAGAGGGTTGTGCTTCTCCCATCCTTGCCTGACCATGTATAAAAGGGTGAGATAGAGAGCACCCCTCTGATGAAAGGTGTGAAAATTACATCTAACGTAACAACAAATCCAGTTACATCTATTGGGCGTTATGTAGATTGCAGTTCAGTATGTGAAACACCTACCTCAATTGGAGTCGAACATTCGTTGGAGTTGATAGCCTTCAAAAGCACCACAAGCATGAGCCATTTTTGCATTATGCGTGAAATTAAAGCAATTGGAGGGAATGTCACCGCACCTACATGTAGAGAACAAATGGGATACACTTTTGATGCTCTTGAAATCCACATGCCTAAAATGATTGAGATTCTAATTGATTTTGTCAGCAATCTTGTTTTTCTGGGTTGGGAGGTCAATGAACAGCTGCAAAAAGTTCATGCCAAAATTGAAGAAGCTTATAACAATCTAGGAGGCTTGCTCTTGGAGATTCTTCATTCTGCTAGCTTCTCTAGGGTGCCGGTGAATCCTTTGGTGACACTAGAATTTGCAATTAACAGGTCAAATAGTAGTATTTTTGAGGAATTTGTTGTTGAAATCTACAGTGCTCCCATAATGAGATTTGCAGTATCTAATGTACTTCACGAGGAGTATGATAATGTTTTAGGAAATATTATGCTCTGTGGGCTATTTGAAGATGCACATAAGAGGTTCGTAGAAATGCCTAAGAGAGACGTCATTTTTTTGGGTGTAATGATTTATGAGTATGACAAGAATTCTCACTTTAAGGAGGAGAGCCTCAATCATTTCCAGCATGCATTCCAGCATTTGGTGATATCACATATCATTGTAGATGGAAATTGTGATTTAGCTCAACGACAAGTTGCTATAATTCATTTCAAGATTTTTATTGCTAAGAATTGGTCAATTAATGAGTATGGTGAGTCTCTGAAGATTTCATCAAGCTATAAAGGCATAGTTTGGAATAATATTCTTGGATTCATCACTCAAGCCCTGCTATGAGAGTACAGCCTGGTGAAAGTGTTGAATTAGCATTCCATGCAGATTACCCTGAGCAGTGGCCTAACTTTCTCTATTGGTTAATGTGCAATTTGCAGTTGCAAGATCAACAAGTATTTGGTGCTTCCTATGTGCCAATGATTCTTCTCAGAAAATATGAATTCAAGTCACATGAAGAGCGAAAACCAGTTTGTCTCATTATGGGTGAGCTATTCGTTCATCTACTAAATATTTTGAACAAATTGTAGAAGCCAGTCCCTCTGGCGGATCAACCATTATATTCTGGTCTAAGAAATTCCTAGGGCTGAGGAAGCTGGTGGTTGCAGGTATGTTTAGGGTGCCAAGCAACTCAAAATTGTGGTGTGTGCAGATTAAGGATGGGGTGCATATTCTTAGAATGACAGTGGTTTTAATTTCGACGCTTGGATTCATGTCTCCTACTTCAGGAGGGTCTTGGATGGAATTTTAACTTTGTGCTCGAGGCTTTATTAGTGAAAACAAGGGATTATTAAAGCATTGTGCATTAAATCTATTTCGGAGACTTCAGCCAAATTTCTACTGGTTCAGTCCAAATGGTGTGATCATGGATAGCATTAGTCCAAATGATGTGACCATAAAGTGTAAGTATGTTGAGCTCTTGCCTCGACTTATCTATTATTACATGAATCAAGTTGAATTTGATATGATAGACAGTGGAAGGGACAACGTCGAAACTACAAAACAGTTTAAACAATTTGTAAAGAAACATGGCTTGGATGGACTCATTGCTATTTGTGGGGATGACTCAAAAACAATTTCATGTCCTCTTGCTGAAAGTTTCAGGGCAAGGTTAGGTTTTTATGATGTTGTTAAAAAATATCTACTTGTTGAGTTGCAATCTCTTCGTATCTTCCAAGCAATGCAAGTTGTAGCTAATATGACAGTTCTTGTTTCCAAAATTGGATTTATATGTTTTGGTTTTTCCATAGACCTTGTGGGCAAGGTTTTTTAATGGGGAAGATTTGTCAGGGACCATGCTTTTAGGCCCTGATCGGATAGCTTTCCATAAAGTACATACATAACATTCAACAACTAAGATTAGTCATAGTGTGGGGCATTATTGTAAATGTTTTAGAGGTTAGGAATATAAATTCTCATCTTAAAAATTGTAAGGGGCTAATGAATGAAATTAGATGTTATTTCTCCTCCTCCTTCATTCCTCTCTCTAATCTCTCTGTTCCTCTCTTATATTTCACTCTCTATCCTTCTTAATCCCCTAAATTCTCTGTATCTTACTATTATCAATTTATTTTTAACACTAGATGTTGAAGATTCCGGCCAATAGATCATCGACGGGAAGGACTTCAAGGTCGGACCCTCACAATGTTCATTATCTCAAATCAAACACAGATTATTTATTGGAAATAATCCAAAGAATTGGAGATGATCCAAAGAATTTGACAGAGGAAGAATTGAAGAAAATACTTGATGATGTTGCACCTGGAGAGCAACATATTGAATCCGCAAAATCCAAAAAAAAAATGAAAAAAAATTTTAAAAAATTTAAAAATAAATAAAAAAAAGAGAAGAAGGAAAAAAAAGAAGAAAAGAAGAAAAGAAAAAAAAAAACAAAAAGTGTCGCTGGTCCAGGAGATGGAGGCCGCTCACTGCGCTCGAGAGTATAGGTCGGGCTAGGGTTTCTAATCCTCTCCAAGCTCACCGATCCTAAGCTCATGATGGTGATCGTCATCACCTCTTTCGGCGACCCTTCCACTATAGCAGCATCCCCAAGTGCAAAGTCGCCATCTTGGGAGCCGCCGGCGGGATTGGCCAGCCCCTCTCCCTCCTCATGAATCTCTACCCCCTAGTCACCAGGCTTGCCCTCTACGATATCGCCGGAACCCCCGGCATCGCCGCTGACGTTAGCCATATCAACAAGACTGTGGTGCAATCTAATTCAAGAGGAGAGCAACTCATGATCGTTGAACTTTAGTCAATGCAATGCGCATAGGAAGAATTTATCTCTTCAGGTTGGCCGAACCATATGAAGGTTGTGCATAAAAAGATGATTGAAGGCAGAAGGGAGAACGTCTCTTTCCATTTAAGGTTTGATGCTGTGAATGGCCATCCTAGCAAGTTCGTGTTGGTCAAACTGAACAAATCTTATAGCCGGCGCATCTAAACTCCTCCATGCTTGTAGAATTCACCGCCTACAACAATTTGTGATCGTTGAAGCAGGTTGTCGAGGTCGATAACTGGAGCCTTGATGTGGTTTCCCCGTGTCCGAAGATTGGCTATGCTGATCGTATCTCGCTCATGATTGCCGCCCTCTACGGCAGTATCGACGTCACCAACTACAACAACATAATTGCTTTCTTAGACCAAATTTTCAATCACATATCGGACTTGGACGACGCCATGGCATTGCGTCTCATGGCCGCAGGCGAGTCGCAAAACTTGGTGGAGATGGTCAGCATTCTAGTCGACGCCATTGCAGCCGTCGATGTGGTCAACAACTCCTCTGGTTGCATTGGCTTTTGCTGTCGCTTTAAAGGCCACTGATTACAGCAACCTCTTTGATTCGTAGCTCCCAAATTCGAGCTTAACCCATAAGCTCCTCTCTGGATTCAACATCGAGCTCTGGCACCACTTTTTCACCATACTTATCATCATAAAGCCGGAGAAGAAAAAAGAAGACTTCAATGATAAAATCGCCGCAAGAGGAGAAGAATGCTCCAAAATCCGCAATTAATGCAAGACTGAGCTAGATGCGAGGCTAACTCAAGGTTATGCTAGCGTGAAGTCATTTAGATGCAAGGCTAATTTAAGGTTATGCCAGCGCGAAGTTATTTAGACGTGAGGCTAACTCAAGACCAAACCAGTGTAAAGTCATTTAGACACGAGGCTAAGTCGAGACCAAGCCAACGTAAATTCATCCAGACACGAGGTTATGCCTGCATACGAAGCCAGCGTACGACGCAATGTTATGCCAGCGTGACGTCATCCAGATGTGAGCTAAGCATGCATACAACAACTCAATGCAAAGTTAAATCATAATCCAAATGCGAGGCTAGGCTCGCTAAAATCATCTAGAATACAAGGGTATGCCCGCACCTGAAATGCGAGGCTAAGTGTCAGCCTTGCACAAAAGAAGTGAGGCGAGGCTAACACTCAACTCTCTTGCATTGGAAATTTGAAATGTCAGACTAACCATGAGCCTCATATAGTCTATGATGATGATGGAAGTAATCTGTGTCTTATGATAGACTCCATGATAGCCAAATGATGCCTACATTGGGGGGTGGGACCCACATCTAGAGAATCCTGCATATAAGGCAAGGTTTAGTCTGAAACCAGAATGTTAGGCTAATACAAGCGTATAGTGAAGGCCAAGCCAGCTTAAAATCATCTAGTGCTTGAAGCTAACTCGAGACTAAACCAGCGTATATTCATCAGATGCGAGGCTAAGTCAGGAACCAGAATATGAGGCTAAGTGTCAGCCTTACGCAAAATTGCCAAAATGTGAGACTAAATATCAGTTTTGTACAAAAGTACAGGAGCATGAGGCAAGGTGGATGTCAGGCTAAATCTCAACCTAACACAAATCAGCCTAGCACAATCCAGCCTAGCATGGACAAAGATGAATGCTAGACTGATTCATAGCCTAACATAAACAAGATTAGATGCCAGCCTAGTATAAGTGAAATTAAAAATCAAACTAAGTTTAAGCCAACACACGAGGCTTGTTCAACTAAGCCAGTATGCGAGGCTAAATCAGTACGACAAGCTAGAACAGTACTCCAGGTTGAGCCAGTGTGCGAGGCTCGTTAAGTGAAGTGCGAGACTTATTCAGTGCGCAAGGCTTAACTAGTGCACAAGTCTAACTCAATGCGCGAGACTAAACCAACGTGCATGATTAAACTAGTGCGCAAGGATAAGCTAACGCACAGAACTCATTCAGAGTACAAAAGTGAACATAAATGCGAGGCTGAGGTTTAGCCCCGCATAGTCTATTACAAAGAAGAAAGTAATCTATTACCACATGTTGAACTCCATGGACAACCAAACAAGTCCCATGCAAGGGGTGGGATCCACATCCAGCCGAACAAGGATACATATAAAGCCAGAACAAGAGGTTATGCCCACATTAAAAGCAAGGCTAGGCAAGCGTAAAGAACGCGAGGTTAATACCTGCGAACAACGCGAGACTATGTAAAGCAAAGCCAACGTAAAGTCATCTAAACGCGAGGCTATGCTCGCAGTTGGAATGTGAAGCTAACTCAGTATGCGAGTCTAAGTCAGCATACCTGGATAACCCAGTGTGCGAGGCTAAGCTAGCACACAGAACTCATTAAGAGTACAAAAGTTATTTAAAATACAAGACTAAACCCCAAACACAATGCAAGGTCATGCCAGGGTAAAATGCAAAGTTAAGCCTGCTACAAGAATCTGAAGCAAACTTAGCGCGAGGCTAAGCTAGCGTGCGTGTATAAACCCAATGTGCGAAACTAAAACAGTGCACATAATTCATTCAAAAGTGATCAGAGCGCAAGGCTAAGTTCCAACCTTGCACAGAAAAAGCCAAAACGCAAGGCTAAGTTTTAACCTAGTATAGAAGTGCCAGAGTGCGAGGCTAAGTCTCAGGCTTGCCAAAATCATCAGAACGAAAGGCTAAAACTCAGTTCTGCATAGTCTACCATGAAGATGAAGATAATATGTTATCATATAATGGACTCCATGAATAGCTAAATGAGTCTCGTACAGGAGGGTGTGATCCACAACCAGAGAACCTTGCGTATAACTCGAGACCAAGCCAGCATGAAGTTATTTAGTGATCCACAACCAGAGAACCTTGCGTATAACTCGAGACCAAGCCAACATGAAGTTATTTAGACGTGAGGTTAGCTCAAGATTATGCCAGTATAAATTCACTCAGACGCGAAAAGTCATCAGAGTAAAGTCATCCAGATGCAAGGCTAAGCCAGCATGTATATAATCCAGTATGCGATGCTAAGTCAGCACATAGAATTCGTTCAAAGTGCAAAAGTGAGTAGAAACGTGAGGCTATGTCTAAAGCTCTGCATAGAAGCTCCAAAACACGAGGCTAATCTACAGTCCCACTGAAAATAAAAAATGCAAATAACACTTGCGCGAGGTAATTTGGCAGCTCACGTGGTTGCCATTGCTAGAAGAACGTGCAAGGCTAATCAAGAGTGAAAGAAGTCCAGAACGCGAGCTAGCTCTCAGTCTCGCGTAAACTTCAATGAAGAAGAAGATGGTCAATTACAATGCTCATTTTAGCAAGTCAAATGTGGTCCACATAGGAGGTGAGTCCCACATCCAGTAAATCCTGCATAAACGCAATACTAAGCCAATGTAAAGTCATCTAAATGCGAGGCAATGCCCACGTGGAGTGCAAAGTTATACCTGCAACTAAAATGCGAAGAAATTCAGTGTGCGAGGCTAAGTCAGCATATGAATCTAACTCAGTGCGTGAGGCTAAAGCAGCACACAAGTCCAACCCCACGTATAATACGAAGTTATACTAGTCCAGTCGCAAGACTATACCGGCTTAAAACACAAGGTTAAGCCCGTAGGTATAAGGCCAAGTTTGCACTCTGAATACAAAGCAAACATCACATTACACCATCAAAGGCATAAATTTCACAATTTTTTTGGTGCTTTGCAATGGGGTCAACTCTGCAAGAAAATAAGAATCTGCATCAATCCAGTTACCAGAGAACCTGTAGGGGGTTGGAACATATTACAACTCCTACTTCTCACAGTGAGTAGAGATACAATTAGTTCTCACAAGGGGTGGTGATGCATCACAACTCTTACTTATTGCAGGGGGTGGGATACATTAAAACCCATACTTCCTCAGTTTAAGGAACAAGCTTAGCAATTTTTCTCCAATTGTGCAACAAGAAGAGCTGCGGATTAGAGTGGGGGTAGCACTGATATCTCTCCACAAATATGTGATTTTCCGGAGGTACTCACCTACTAAATCATGCACAAACAATGTGGCAGAGTACAATGTGCTCATAATCGGTCACCCAAATAAGCTCAGCAGCTGGGGGTGAAGCGTCTCAAGGCGTACGACAATTTGAAGCTTATCGTCGACTAGATGACTGGAGAGTATGATGTTAACATGATGTCCTTATGCTCTATCATCAAGAGGCAATCAAAATGGCCAACAAATTAGAAAAATTTCGCATCGACCATATGTCGCAACACAAGAATATGTACGAAGATGCACTCGCACCACTGTCGCAACTTTGGCGCTGCTACCTAAGTCAAGCAAGTGCTTCACTATCGGGAGCCACAATCTTTATTGCCCTAAAACAATATTAGAGGCAGACAAAATGCATCAAGTTGGATCAAGTCTCGAGCCCCTGGACTGGCACTCTTCATTCATAAATTTTGCACTATATGACATACTTCTGAAAGATCTAAAGGAAGCGGTCTCAGTAAAGAAGAAGACACTAAACTCTACTGTGATGCAGTGCTACAAACTCTATATCACAGGAAGGTACCTCAAATGCCTCTCAAAAATGAAAGCTCAAGAAATGCTTCCATGGCCCACCAGGCAGGGCCAAAATTCTAGATTTGCATAAGAAGAATTAGCTACTTCAGTGTAGATGCTATGACATAAGCAAAGCATTGCCACGCTCACCAATCCCAATAATAAATCCAATTATATCAGGCACAAATCTCAAAAGCATTCAACAAGAAAGTCAAAGAAAAGGTTTTCAATGAAGAGGATCATAATTCGTAAGGTCAAAAGCAAATTTGAACCCCAAATGGGAAGGACCTTTTGTAGTAGAAACTGTCTACTCAAACGGAACTTATCGCCTGATCAATCAAGACGGCGACAGGATGATGATGCCTATTAACGGCAAGTTCATAAAAAAGCACTACATATAGCCACCTTCAAAGTAAAAAAAGTAAAAAAAATAAAAAACGGAAGGGAAGGGTAATAAATCAACTGCCCAATGCTATCAAAAGCAATGGGAAAAGAAATCGAAAATTTCTCACCAAACTTATTATACTGGGGGTAGCAATAAATCCATAGGCACTAAGGCAAAGGGAAGAGGGAACGTTTGATATTTAAAACCAAACAAAACCCTCGACAACTCATCATACCGAGGGGAATAGCATGGCTAGCCTAACACAAACAACGATTTGTAAAGGTATCTCAAATCCGTTGATAGGTTAGGGTTTGCTAAAAATCCCATGATAAACTTTATCACAATAAACCCATAGCCGCAAAGCCAAAGGGGAGAGGAATTCAAAATCCTTGACAACTCATCATGCTGAGTGGAATAGCATAGCTAGCCCAATGCAAATGGCGATTAGTAAAGGTATGTCAAATCTGTTAATAGATGGGGGTTTGCTAAAACTTTCGTGAACCTGTCATGTTAAGCTCTTATCTCTGACAGTAAGAATTAAACATCTCATCTCCAAAACAACCGAACCTGTCACATTAAACTCTTACCTCTGACAGCGAGATTCAAATCATCTCACCTCAATGCAGATAAACCTGTCACGTTAAGCTCTTATCTCTAACAGTGAGATTCAAACCATCTCATTTCAAAAAAAAACCGAACATGTCACGTTAAGCTCTTAACTCTGAAAATGAGATTTAAGTTATCTCATCTCAAATATAAACAAACATATCATGTTAAGATCTTATCTCTAACAGTGAGATTTGAACAATCACACAAACAATATACCCCATGATCCCAACACGGTCATCTACTCTGTCTATCAGCCAGGTGAGTCACCGGCTCTATCTGTCAGCCAAGCGAGCAACTCCATAATTTAAATCCAATTACCTTGGTATGTTTAACCATACACCTTTGTCGAAATCCCTTGATACATTTTTTGAACACTTCTGCTAAGACCCTATGGGTACGTTTTCTGAACACCTTTGCTCATGATTTTTTGACCCTAACACGGTCATCTCAGTATGTTTTCTGAACACCTCTGTTGAGACCCTATTTGTATGTTTAACAGTATACCTCTACCGAAACCGTTTGGTATGTTTTCTGAATACCGCTGTCAAGATCCCATGCGTACGTTTTCTGAACATCTCTACTCATGGTTTTCCGACCCTAATCCGGTCACCTCAGTATATTTTCTGAACACCGCTATTGAGACCCCATCGATATGTTTAACAGTATATCTCTGCCAAAATTCCTTGGTATGTTTTCTGAACACCTCTGCCAAGACCCCATGGGTACGTTTTCTGAACACCCCTGCTCATGGTTTTCCGATCCTAACCTGATCACCTTAGTACATTTTTTGAATACCTCTTCTGAGACCTCATCAGTATGTTTAACAGTATATCTCTGACAAAATTCCTTGGTACGTATTCTGAATAGCTCTGCCAAGATCCCATGGGTACGTTTTCTGAACACCTCTGCTTATGGTTTTCTGATCCTAACGCGGTCACCTCGGTACGTTTTCTGAACACCTCTGTCGAGACCCAATGGGTATGTTTTCTAAACACTTCCGCCCATAGTTTTTTGACCCTCAACCAGTCATACACCAAGAATCTATTAAATAGATACCTATTATGATAGGAAAGATGTGCAGACAGTCTAGCGCCCTCGAGGCAAAGGGTAAGAGGAAACTAAAATTCTCGACCAGTCCTATCATACTGGGGGTAGAAATGACTCGATGCCGAAAAGGCAAAGGAGAGAGGTATCCCATTAAACATGCCAAGCAATCTTGATATGCTTAACATCACACATCTGTTAAAGTTCCATGGGTATATTTTCTAAACACCTCTGCTCATAGTTCTTCAATCTCAATCCAATAATCACTAGCTCTGTCTGTCAGTCAGCTAAGTCATCGGCTCTGTTTGTGAACCCAAACGAGTTACATCATACTAAAAATGCTTAGCTCGCTAAGGCATCTCCACACTGTTAGCAAGTTCCATCTTCCATGAACTTATCCATTCTTAGTAAACTTTTGTTTCCCATCAAATCTATTCACCAATTCCAAAAGAAAACTCATTCACTAAATCACAAAAAACACTCCATTCACCAAGTTCAGTCCCAGATGTCAAAGTATCACAAATACAATCATCCTCGTAGGCATGTCATCCATACCTCTGTCTATGATTCCATGATCCTAACCCGATCATCCCTTTATAGGCACGTCAGCCATACCTCTGTCTACGGTTCCTTGATCCTAACTCAAACTGACCTTTTCGGCATGTGCGACGATGCGCCTCTTCTAACCAACTCTGTCTGGCATTCAGGAAAGTCAACTCACAATCTTGATCCGATATCCTCGGTAGGTGCAACAATGGGCCTCTGCCTATGACCTGGTCATTACATATATCACAATAAAAACACTCCGTTTGCAAATGTATCTCCACACTCTTAACAAGTTCCATCTTCCTTAATCTATCCATTAATCATCCATGCTTCCAATTTCGTTCACATATCACCCATTCACTCTAATCACAACATCACTTTCAAAACCATCAAGTCACCATTAGCTCTCGCCAATTCCATCATCCCAACTACATATCACACAAAAGGATGCATTAAATTCAAAGAAACTAAAATATTTCTTTATTCATGTTTGCAGGACAAAAAAAGCAATAAGGTGCAAAATTCATCATCCATTAAATAACAGAAAGGGAGCTAAAAAGATCAAAATAATGAAAAAGATACAAAAGGTTTTAGTTCTCCCAAGAGCCTTCAGTCTCTCCTGCATCACTTTCAAAATTTGTTAGTGAACTTCTTTAAACAATGATCACAATGATTCGACTCTATCTCATTGACGATCATTCACTAGGCAGCTTGAGTTTCAGAGTCTTTCAGAACCTTATTTCTCATAATTATCTGTTGTTAGATCAGAACCTGCCGATGGTTTCACTCTTTGCAGTGCAACAGAAGCATGAAACTAATAGTTTCTAGTGATAAAACCAAATAATCTCAGGTGGACATCAAGAAGATCGACCAAAGGATGCCCTCAAAGTACTATATCAACAAGATCACTCAAAACTACTATGTTAATAATCACCTCTGGTAGTCACTGATGATTCAATTGGTGTTATACTATAATCATTGAACAACTAATCGACCAATGAATGGTTCAAACCTATGACAAAATAAAAAAATCCAAAGTATTTTGAAATTCGTTACAAACTGACAATGAGATTTCGAAAACTTTGGAGGGGGTCTTGTTGACAATGAAAATTGATGAGGTGGGGGCCGACATCTGCCAATATCTCAAAGAATCCAAATAGAATCAAAGTGGATGGAGATCTCAGATCTAATCAACTCCAAATTAAATATAATCTAATCAAACTAGAAATCTCAGAGATTTTATCAAATCTTTCCTTGGTCAAATCAATACTAGATTCATTGAACCAAATCATGTTAGATTAAACCAAATATTTGATGAACATTACAGTATATTTCAATCCTTATCTATAAGGCAGGTGATCCACCCATCTTATGCCTATAAATAGACGTTATGAAGTATTGTGGAAATCATCTTTGGGGAGACCCAAGGTCGCACTCTCGAGTACGTGTCGGTCATCCAGCCTAATCAGGCCCAGATGCATTCATAAAAACTAGTAAATTGACTGTCGCCATCCTGCGCAAGAAAAATCAGTAAACTGGTCGTCGCCATCCTACTCCCATCAATGTCGGATAGTCAATGGGGTACGAGGTCGATGCCCCATAGCCACGTGAAGAGCCCACTACTTTTGTAAAAAAAGAGATGAATCTATAAATCTCTCTTCTTGTTTTCTATTTTAATTGTAATTTTCTTTTCATTATAATTTTTGAGATTATTGTAATATTTGAAAATTATTGTAATGACAATGAAGAGAAATACAAAATTTCACCGAAAACAAATGGTCCTAATTATAAGAGCTCTCAGTACTGAGAAAGCAAGATATTGGGAGCAAGAGTATACATGCTTGATCAGAATCTTATCCAAAATGCCAACTTTCTGATTCAGATTGAGAATCTCCTTTTTTAAAGAAACAAACAACTGTCGGCGAAAAATTCTGGAAAACAAAGCAGATCCGCGAATTTAGAGTTGGTGATCCATAACTCAGCAGATCCGCGAACCCAAAAATTGAGGTTCACGACCCAGTGACGACAGAACAGGTTCGGAAATCTAAAACTGAGATTTACGATACTACCCATAACTTCCGAGTAAGGGTTTAATACAAAATCACCTGACCCAAACAAGAGAGTTGCCACCTCGGATCGTGAAGCTAACAACCAAACGAATGCAGCGACGTTACTTCGATCGTGGGAGCAACCACCTGACGAATATGACGGCACTTCTCGAGTAATGGTTGCTAACAGTCAAGCAAATAAGGCGGGACGCTACCCTAGAACCCTTATAAATGGCGGGGGAGCGAAGGAGAAGGCACGGAAATGGGGAGGGATCAATCATCTTCTTCTTGAATTACCTCTTATGATCAAGAGTCTAGAGCCTTTATTCTTCTACCAACTGAGAGACATTGTGCGGAGTGTCAACGGAGAGCAAGATCGTCCTCCATAGCTACCTCAAAACCCAGCTTTAAACAAAGAGGAAATTCATTTTCCTCATCTTCTGTAAATGGAAAACCGTTGAATTGTAATTCTTTATTGAAAATTCTCAATAGAGTGTCATTTATAATTTTTATGGCGGACAGAAGATTGTCGATTCCGCTGGGGACCCCTATCACCTCCGGTAATCTGGTGGTAGCTCAATCTGACAACATGCCGGTTGGCAGCCTGGTTAACTCGCTCACCATCCAGGTCAACCAAGAAAAATATGAAGAATTTCTTTTTTCAGGCTCCAAGAGCCCTACTTCCCTACGGGGATGTCGCAAAGTCTTTAAGGAGTCAATCTCCGAAAAGGCTTCAAGGGCAACAACTCAACCAGAGGAATTAACGCATCAAACCAGTCCGAAATCCTCTTCTTTGCCCACATCGGGCTCTAAGCCAGTCTTGTCTAAGACTCCTAATCTTTCAAGCAAAGTGGACCAAGGCCCCCAGTTCAACAAGGGAAAGCGACTACTGTCTACTCCGCAAGGCTATGACGCAGAGAAGATGGTTCCTCTCACTCGTACAACGAGAAGGAACCTAAGAAGAAGCAAACCTCGTGCCCTTCGCAGGACCACGCCGCAAAAGGAAACCACCAACTCATCGCAAAGGCCTATTGTACAACTATGGAGGCAAAAACGTGAGGTGGTAGAGGACCAAGATGCGGAAGGATTTACTCGCATTTCCCATTGAAAACAGAGTAAAACCACCAAAGTTATTTACGACTATAAACGCGGAACCTACATCCGCGTCTCTCGGGCTCTAGGGAGGAAGAATGATCATGTGATTGAAGAAGATCGTGAAACCCGCGAACCTCAAGTTCGCGGAAGACGTGCGCCTATATCTAAGACTATCTCAGTAAAAGTGAAACTGCACTGAAAGCCCTCAGAGGGGGTCTAGTACCAAGGCTATCTCTTGCAGATGACGCTGTTACCAAAAGTTCTGATGCGGGAGATCTTCGGGAACTTCTGAACAAGAAAAGGGAAGAATCCCAGACATCTCACTACCATTGCGAACGACTGATCAATGTAGTACTATTACAATGTCATTGTTCGATGCGCACCAGGCAGTCGGTGTTTTATCGACTATCAACCCCATCAGCATCCTCACCTCAACCGGCGAAGAGGAGGCGACGAAACAGGCTCAAGTTTTCTGAGCCCGAATATCCCGAGGTATCATCCAATATGATAAGTATCGGGGAAAAGAAGAAGAAAAAGAAGATGAAAAAAGTCTCCAAAGGAGCTGCTTCCGACTCCCCCGGGCCTAAAAAACATACTTAATGAAGAGCAAGGGGTTTTCCAAAACACTCGACTCAGAAGTGGGACGGCGAACCCAACAAATTACAGACAGATGGCGGAAATTTCCTTCGATGAGGAAAATATGACCAGATTTGTTATGGCCGATTCCCAAACATCTGACTCATTCCTGGAAGACTCCGCCTCCGCGTACATGGCCCAGAACAGTACCCCGGAGGAGTTCATGTGACGGATGGATGAACATGACAAAAATATCCAGTAACAACAGAACGTTATCAGCGAACTTAAAGACATGCTGCACGTTCTGTTGGAACTTGAAAAGACTAGGTTTAAAGATACATCTTCACCACCCATGATCCGTAAACCGGCAAAGGAAAGAGAGCGGAAGAAGAAGGTCACGGTCTTCACAATGACAAAGAAGAAGCAGGACATCATGAAGATGATGATCATCGTGCCATGCATCAGGAAGGAAACGCAAATGTTGTTTGGATGGAAAGCTTTCAAAATCAACTGAATGCCCTCATGCATAAGAGCGACCTACAAGAGCTAGGTGTGGTAAGACCATACCCTGTGGAATGGGAAATCGTGCCGTTCCCGAAAAGCTATAAGCCATTGAAGCTCAAATCTTTTGATGGTAAAGGATCGCCAAATCAGCACCTCTACTATTTTAAGCCGCAGATTGGGCATTTAGCCAGAAACGATCCCATTATTACGCGGGTCTTTGTTAGTACCTTAAAAGGACTAGCATTTCCGGAGGCTAGAACCGGGAACTATCAATTCATGGAGCGACTTGGAAAAAACTTTCTTGACCAGGTTCTATGAAGATGACATGGAGGTGTCAATGCCGGTGCTTCTAGCTACTAAACAAAAGAAAGGAGAGTCAGCCCGGGACTTCATTAAAAGGTTTTGGAATAATTCTCTCAGATGCCCGCATGGGATGCCAGAAAAGAGGCTGGTAGGAACCTGTCGACATAATTTATCGACTAAGGTTCTAGCCAGGATGGGAGCAGTGAAATCCTAAACTTGGAAGGATCTTGCCCTACAAGCTGAAGAGGCTGTGGAAATCGCGCAAAGACTAGAAGAAGAAGGAGGCGAGGAGAGACAGAAGCGAAATAACGATAGCAACCATAGGTCCCGACCCCGAGGATATAAGGGAAAAGAGACAATGGTGACTGATACACTACAACCCGCGAAGGCTTCTCCGAAGCCCCCTCCTCAGACACGTATGCCTCAAAAGCAATACTCCTTCAAGGATGAGCATACGAAAACCATCTTCAACCTCCTCATGAGTAAGAAGATATTAAAGCTGCCAGAGTCTAAACGACTGGAAGAAACAGGGAGAGTTAATGATCCTAATTACTGTGTCTACCATAGAATTATTAACCACCCTACCCAAAACTGTTACATCCTCAAGGATAAGATCCAAGCCTTAGTGGATGCCAACGTCATCAAACTCCAAGAGCACCAGAAGGTGACCCCGAACATGGTAACTGTCAAGTTCGGTAAAGCACCCGACTGGATAGAGTCAACGATTTAAGATGGAGTACAACCCATCCCTAGAGGCACGATGCAGGTCGTGAATTTTGATCCGCATCAACAGCAGAAAAAAGGACTATCCTCCTTCGAAACTGATAGAGGGGAGATAATGTGGGTACATCCAGATCTCCTGAATGATGAACAATGGGCTTCCAGTTCATCTGGATGAAGGCGAAAAGGGAAGGTCGTTACTTCCAATATCGTCTCCATAATTCCTGAAGATAACGAAGCCATTCCTACTCTAACAGATTCGGAAGAAGAATTTAGAGACTCTCTGGTAGCTGACGCAGATTCTTCTCCCTCAGGAACCCGTTCAGGAAAGGATTATTTGAAAAACTATGGTCACGCCACAGAATCTCGACCATCTACAGAAAAGGTCAAACAAAAAGAGCTTAAATTTGATAAAGTTCTAAAGAAAAAGGGAAAAGAACCTGCGAAGAACTCGCGGAAGTCATTCCAATTTGACATTCTAACACAGTTGGCCAATATTCCAGTGAGGATAACCTTGCATGAGCACCTGAAGCTTTCTAAATCTACTAGAGAAGTTTTAAGAGAAGCTCTGCAAGATTCAGAGGTATTCTTGGCACAAATACCAGAGATGATTGAGGAAGAAGAATCTATATGCGCGACGGGTCACCAGGTCTCTAGTAAGAACGTCCCTTGCATCACTTTCTCTCTAGAAGATATGCAAATCAGGAGCAATAAACATCACCGCCCTTTGTATTATAAGGGATACTTAGGGTCTACGGAGATTGATCGCATTCAAGTTGATCCAGGCTCGGCTTTGAGCATCATGCCCCGGAGGATGCTACAATACCTTGGAGTTCCGATGAATAGATTGGTAACAACCAACACTACTATCTTCATATTCAACGCTAACGGTAGTGGACTGCTGGGTAAGATAAAGTTTAAGTGCCAAATCGGCGACATAAAGACGGAAGTCACGTGTTATGTGATAGACGCGGACATGTCATACAATTTGCTATTGGGAAGACCCTGGATCCATGGCAACCTTATTGTCCCATCCACATTACATCAGTGCATGAAGTACGTGGACAAAGACGGGGGTGTAAGAACGCTGGTCGCAGAAAAGCAACCCTTTAAAGGAGTTGAAAATTACTTTATTAACGCGTTGCTGTATCAAGACGCGCTCGAGATTTCAGATCAGCCTGTCCCAGACGACTCTGATAGCCGTGAGGAAGCTGACACAGAATAAGAATTCGAAGATTCAGAATCTGAGGATGTAATTTGGGACGGTGAGCCCATTGTGATAACTCTCGAAGGCCTTGATGTAAATAACACCTTTCACTCTGATAGTGAATGTGTGATAAATGAAAATTTAGAGTTCGCTTATTCCTCTGGTGTTGATTCTGAGTCCTCAAGCACTAACACTGATGCATTCGGTGATTGTTTGAATGAGATATGTTCTCTGACTTCCTTCCAAGCACCTATTTGATCATCCTTACACGAATTAAGTGATGACGTTGAAAGTGCTAATAAGGTCATTTTTGAGGTTCCTCCCAAGGATGGAACCCAGAAAGCCATAGTATTTGGAAGAGCAAGTCACCGGAACAAAAAGAAATGCTTAAATTCTGAGGAAGAATAGGGAAACCCCGAGTTCTTCCATTACGGTGAAAACTCTCATAGATTAGTAAAGAAAATAGGATATAATATGGCCAAAGGCAGGGGGTTGAATTTCGAAAAAGAAAGAAGGAACATCCTTCTACTCTTTGTCCCAAAAGGAAAAATACCAGATTATTACCAGAAAACTGGCAGGGGGTTAGAATACGTCACCACTCCCGAGGATTCCTCAAGTGAAAGAATCAAAGAAAGACAGTGCGATCATTCGTCAGAATCGTCTTGGTGGGATTCGGATGTCAGTATAGGCATGATTTTCCGCGAAGTATCTGTGACCATGGCTTTCACGATTCAAGAAAGTGAAGACTTAGAAGAAGCCTCGCCGATAAAAGACGACCCCTGGGCCAAGCATCTTAATGTGAAGTGGGAGATCCAGTTTGAACAGCGTGAGTCTCCAACCGAAGATAAAGTGATTCAAATAAATATGGGGGATGAAAGGAATCCTAAACCCATATTTATAAGTAAGAACCTATCCCTGGAAGAAAGAGGGGATTTGATGTCCCTCATTCGCGAATACATTGATGTCTTCACTTGGAGTTATGAGGAGATGCCAGGATTAGACCCAAGTATAGCAGTTCACAAATTGAACATCCGGCCAGATGCTAAGCCTGTAAAACAACAACAACGAAGATTTCGCCCTGCGATCATGGAAGCTATTGAAGCTGAAATCAAGAAGTTGATTGAGTCAAGCTTTATTCGCGAGGAACAACACTCTGATTGGGTCGCGAATATAGTTCCTGTAACCAAGAAAACGGAAAGATCCAAATTTGCATAGACTTTAGGAATCTGAATGAGGCCTGCTCTAAGGACGAATTCCCGTTACCCATCACAGATGTTATGATAGATAATACTTGCGGGTATGAGCGTATGACGTTCATGGATGGGTTCTCGAGGTATAATCAAATAAAGATGTACCCTGATGATGAGAAGCATATGTCCTTCAGAACACCACTCGGGGTGTACTGCTATATAGTCATGCCCTTCGGCTTGAAGAACGCATGTGCTACATATCAATGTGCCATGAACGTGATATTCTAAGAGCATCTCCGGAAAACAGTGGAATGTTACATAGACGACCTAGCGATTAAAAGTAGAAACAAGGATGACCACCTGAAGGATTTGAAGACGGTGTTTTACCTTATGAGGAAACACCAGCTCAAGATGAATCCAACCAAGTCTTTCCTGGGAGTTTCCAGTGAAAAATTCCTTGGCTTCGTCGTAACGTCGAAAGGAATTTATCTTGATCCAGATAAGGTCAAGGCTATCCAAGATATGCCACCTCCCCGTAATCTCAAAGAGTTAAGGGGACTTCAAGGTAGGCTGGCGTACATCCGCAGGTTTATATCAAATTTGTCCAGTAAATGTCAGCTTTTCACCAGATTAATGAGGAAAGGAGTGTCATTTGTTTGGGATGACGCGTGCCAAAAGACTTTTGAAGAAATCAAACAATATCTCATGAAACCACCAGTGCTTGTAGCCCCAGTCTCGGGAACACCTTTCCTGCTATATGTAAGGGCGATGGACCATTCGTTGGGAGCATTATTAGCACAAAATAATGAGTCAGGTCACAAACAAGCTATTTATTACTCAGCAGAATGATGATCGAGGAAGAACACCGGTATAATCCAGTGGAAAAGGAACGTCTAGTTTCAGTGTTCACAATACAGAAAATGCGACATTACTTAATTGGACAAACCATCCATGTTGTATAGAGAGTAAACCCCCTGAGAATACTAATAACTAAACCCGGATCGTTAAATTCAAGATATCCAATTGGGTTATTTTGCTATCACAGTATGATATGCGCTTTGTCCCGTAAAAGTCTGTCAAAGGACAGGCCGTGGCCGACTTTCTAGCTGAACATCCAATCCTGGCATTCTCGAAGTTATAAGAGCAAATCCCGGGGGAGTTAGAAGAATGGAAGCCGATTCCAGAAAAAGACGACTCGCGAAAGCTTTCCAAGCCAAATACAGTCTCGAAGGGTGTATGGCAACTTTTTTTCGATGGTGCCTCCCGAACGACATCCGAAGGAAAGATGACAGCGGGGGTAGGAGTTGTTTTCGTCTCCTCTCACAACCACATCATTCCTCGAGCTTACTCATTAACAAGCTCGTGCTCCAACAATGTCGCAGAGTATAATGCCCTCCTAATCGGCTTAAAAATAGCTAAGAAACTGGGGGTCAAATATTTGGAGGCGTATGGAGACTCTCAACTTGTTGTAAATCAAGTAAAAGGGGAGTACGGGTCAAACATGAAGACCTCCTGCCGTATTATCATGCAGTGGTCAAGATTGCCGATAGTTTTGATGGTTTCTATATCAGCCATGTAAAGCGTCACCGAAATAGTTATGCAGATTCACTGGCTTCCCTAGCTTCTACATTAGTTTTGCCCAAGCATGCTAGAAGGCAAATCACAGTAGGGAGCGAAGAATTATTTTGTCCAAAGGACGAACTCAAAGAGGAAATGTAGAAACCGCAGGATGATGAAGCTGATGTTTTCGAATCAAACCTAGAACCGAGGGATTGACGCTTTCCTTATATAGACTATGTCCTTTATGGTACACGGTATACTACCTGAAGACCAATAAGAAGCCAGGGCAATTCAGAGAAGAGCTGTCCGGTTCTACTACAATGCGGAGCTCCAGACATTGTATAGGAAATCTTACGATGGAATTTTACTCCGCTATCTCTTGAATCGCGAAGCTCAGAAAGTACTTGAAGAAGCCCATGCTGGCATCTGCAGAGCACACCATCCAGGGCCAAAACTCTGCGATAGAATCCAAAGGATGGGGTATTACTGGCCTAAGTGATGATAGAAGCGGTTAACTACGCCAAGAAGTGTAGGGCATGCCAACTACATACGGATTTTATACATCAAGCTCCAGAGTATCTCTACCCAACAGCTACGTCGTGGCCATTTGAGCAATGGGGTATGGATACTGTCGGACCAATTGCTCCGCCATCAATAAGAGGACACCGGTTTATTTTAGCTATAATGGAATACTTTTCGAAATGGACTGAGGCTATTTCGCTGACCGAAGTAAAGTCATCAGATGTTATAAAATTCATTTAACACCATGTGCTTATCGCTTCGGGGTGCCCAGAAAAATAATTCATGACAACGGACCTCAGTTTGTGAGTCAAGTATATTCTAAATTCTGCAACAAGTACAGGATCAAAGATATAGCTTCATTACTATATTACCCCGCAGCCAATGGTCTAGCAGAAGTTTTCAATAAGACCATTGTGAAACTCCTCAAAAAATTCGTATCATCCAATCAGAGGGACTGGGATGAGAAGCTCGGAGAATGCCTGTGGGCATATCGCACGACAGTCCAAACTCCCACTAATGCCACGCCCTTTTCCTTGGTATATGGGTCAGAGACGGTCTTACCTTTGGAAATTCAAATTCCATCATTGCGAGTCGCATTAACAATTAGGATGACGGAAGAAAAAAGACATCAGAAAAGGCTCCAAGAATTAGAAGCCTTAGATGATAAGCGCTTGAAAGCTCAACAGACTATTGAACTATATCAGACACAGATCGCCATAACCTCTAACAAAAAGGCCAAATAAAGAACTTTCAAGAAGGGTGATCTGGTTCTGTCAGTTAGAAAACCAATCATAACTAACAAAAAGCCTAGGGGAAAGTTCCAACCAAAGTGGGAGGGATCTTTTTGTTATTGATATCGTTTATTCCAATGGCGCATATCAGTTGGTAAAACCGAATAGTGATAAGATCATGATACCAATCAATAGAAAATTTCTAAAGAAATATTATTCTTAGTGAAATTTCGGAACACCGGTCATGATGTGATCTGGGTAGTTCAATGCAAATGATGAACAAAAGCTTATCTGTAATCAGAAGTTCATTAATGAAGATTTGTGGTTCCGGACTAAAAAAAATCTTTAAGCCGCGAATCAAATTTTCCTTCTTTCAAATTTGCCAAGTTAAAAAATACCTCTGGCGAACCAAAATTTTTTTTTCTTTCAAATTTGCGAAGTTAGAAAATACCTTTGGCGAATCAAATTTTCCTTCTTTCAAATTTGCCAAGTTAAAAAATACCTCTGGTGAACCAAAATTTTCTTTTCTTTCAAATTTTCCAAGTTAAAAAATATCTCTGGCAAATCAAATTTTCCTTCTTTCAAACTTGTCAAGTTAAAAAATACCTCTGGCGAACCAAAATTTTCTTTTCTTTCAAATTTGCCAAGTTAAAAAATACCTCTGGCGAATCAAATTTTACTTCTTTCAAATTTGCGAAGTTAAAAAATACCTCTGGCGAACCAAAATTTTCATTTCTTTCAAATTTGCCAAGTTAAAAAATATCTCTAGGGAATCAAATTTTCCTTCTTTCAAATTTACTAAGTTAAAAATACCTCTGGCGAATCAAATTTTCTTTCTTTCAAACTTGCCAAGTTAAAAAATAACTCTGGCGAATCAAATTTACCTTCTTTCAAATTTGCCAAGTTAAAAATGCCTGTAGCGAACCAAAATTTTCTTCTTTCAAATTCGCCAAGTTAAAAATACCTGTGGCGAATCAAACTTGTCAACAAATAGTTCTTTCATTCACAGTAATTTTGAGTACTTGGAAATTTTGATTGATTTTAAGATTATCAAGTTAACAGTTACCTCTGGTAATCAAACATCAGAATCATCCATCAGATACTCTTAGTTATGTAAAAAGAAAATAACTTTTTTATTCATCACCAGATCAAAATTACAAGGAATTCTCTTGTGGTGTACAGTCGACAAGAGTGAATACAAATAAAAAAAAAAAGTTTGCTCCTGTAGTCGTATCTTTCAGCATGGCTCGGAAAAAAAGTTTGCTCTTGTTGACTCTTCTTCTAGAATGACAAACTTACTTCTGTAGCCATCTCTTTCAGCATGGTTCGGATGAAAAAGTTTGCTCCATGGCCTCCACTTCCAATTTGCTCTTGTAGCCTCCCTTTTTAAGGATAGCTTAAAGGCATAATCTTGTTTCTTCTTTCCGACCACAATCAGGGACCTCCTGGTTGGTTCCCCCAGTGATGATGCCAGTGACTTGATTAGTTTAAAGCTGGGCATACCAAATGCAAATCCCAGACGTACAACATGAGGGGTTGCACAAATTCAAGGTCCTGGTTATTAGTACCCCAACCTTGTGGGTACTGGGAAAGAAGAAAAACAATGTCCCAGACCCGAAATCTTTTCTCTCATGAAAAATACATGAGACCTTCCAAGATCCTAGAGGTATTGGAAGCAATTACGAGCCCATCGGGTATGGGTCATTATTAAGGAGAATGACTACGGTTATCTCCTGCAGCCAAGTCAAATCCCTGTTAAAAAAAGGAAGAAAGGAAGAAAGGAGATGATATTAATCAGAAGAAAAAATTTACCTTAATTAAGGAAAATGACTACGGTCAGAAGAACCTTTTCGGTGGAACACACCGCTGGATTGAGGCAGTCTGGAGGTCTTATAACGTGCCAACACCCATCCATCACTTCGGTTGAAGAAGAAGAAGATATGACTGCACAAATAAACCGACTACAAAAGAAAGGAAGAGAAGAAGGTTGAGAACAAATTGTCTCACGACTAAATGATCTTCTATTGAAGAAATCATGCGTCTTATATAGACGGTCTGGTTTGGAAAAGATATAACCGAAATCTTCGGTCAAAATTTTCAGTTCAGATCTCAATAGAATTTATTACTGTTGCATGGGACGTTTGGATATAGTAGCCTGGAGATCTAATCATTAATAAAGACATGCAACGCTTGGGACTCCATGCCCGACGGTTTTATCCTAAGGCTCGCAGAAGTCTCTACAAATTCTGAGGAATTTTGGGTCATCCCGTAAAGTTTCTAGGCGCAATATCGCGAACCTAAATTCGCAATCCTCGAGAGCCAAGATCGTGAATTTAGTATGAATCCGCGAACTTCCAGGCAGAACATTGCGAACTTAAACTCGCAATCCTTGGAAGTCAAGATCGTTCATTTACTATGGGTTTTGTTAACTCGCGGACCTCTGAATGTGAAGTCGCAAACCTGATAGAGATTCATAAAAGTTACGTGACAGATACATGGACACCAGAATTTTACCGAGATTCGCAAATTTCAGACGTGAGAGGACGAGTTTATTGCAAGTCTTCGGAGACAAATGCTAAAGTCATGCCTTAGAAATACAAAACCGAGTTTAAGGTCTCTACATAAGCAAGGAGTCATACCATGCACAACAAATGTCAGGGGAACTATTACAAAAGAAGGAACAACAAAGAATCAAAAAATATATATATACAAGTTTCTATAACTAAATCATTCAAAAGAGCTTTAATTTTCTCCTCGGCATCATCAATATCTTGCTGAAGGACCTCATAAGCTTGGACAGTGGCTTAACGATGCAATTCCTCATCACTGGCAACGACATTCTGTACTACAGCAGCCTCCAGCATATCCATTTAGCTTGTATCGCTTGGAGATCTCTGGTAATATTGTCCCGCTGGCGCGATAAGTTGGTGAGATTCCTCATTGACTCATCACGCTCCGTGGTGATCTTGGCCAAAAAAGCTTGAGCTTTGGCAATAGTCTCTTGAGTCCTAACAATAGCCTGGTCGTGGTCCTTGACAATCGCAGCAGCAACCTCCACTTGAAGGACTGAGACTCACGATCTGATTGACCTTTTTCCAAGGAGGCTTTATAAGCATTTGCCTTCTCCTGAGTCTCTTTCAGGAACCTAAATTGTTCCTCTTTCAACTTCAGGAAAATGATTTCCACCGTCTCAGATTTATCAGCATTCTGGCTTTTGATAGGAATTCGGCATGCTTTTGAAACTGAGTTATCATAAGTCTAAAAGGAGCAGCTTTCTCTTCTCCACCAATACTGACAATACCAGTTAAGTAAATATTGAGAATATTGGCGAGTGAAGCAAAGGAAGCCCCCTTCAGTATTTTATCAATACAGCGGTCAAAGAAGTGGAGGAAAGTCTCCACCGTATCCTTCAATAAATCAATCTCAAAGATATCAACCTCTGCATAAAAGGGAGTAACACTGGCTGAGGCAGAGGCGGTTTGATCCGCACTCTGTTGTATAGAGGCAACCAGGCTAGTATCAGGGGGAATGGGACTTCTGGAGGCTTCAGCAGAATTACCAGCTGCAGCATCCTGAACCAAAATATTGGTCGGAGCAGCTACGGCCAAAACCGTAGACATAGTAGTCTCAGGGATCATTGCTTCCGTAGTATCAACAGCGGAAGTGGTAATTTCGGTCGCCTCATCAGTGTCAGCTTCCGCGATGGCATCATCTGGCGAAGTTGCCTTCGCGCCCATGCACTCTAAATCTGGAGTCGAAGCTGGAGCTGGCAAAAGGAGAAAGTTGATAGTTAAATGTTACAGTATCATTTGATAATAACACAATTGCTAAAAAAAAAAAAAAGAGATGCAAACCTAGAGGTTGAACACTGGATTCTCTAAGTCCGTACACCTCAGGACCAAACACTTCGGGCTCGTATACTTCGGCCCGAACGTCCTCGTTCAGATAGACATACTTACCATGGTCCGAGGGAGGGGTAGAAGAGTGAAGGTTGCCACTACTGACATCATCGTCATCGCCCCAGTCATCTTGATCGTCCAAAGGAAGTGCTACTTTTGGGGGACCTGATGCATGAGTCTCCCCAATGATTTGTACTTCATCATCTGCAATAACTTGAACATCAGGAGCTGCAGAATCCTCTTGTATGGCCAAAAAAACACTGACTTCAACAGTGGCCTGGCCAGTAGGAGGGGTAGAACCCTCTTGAGTAATGGGGATAGCATCACTGCGAAGAACAGGTCCTTGATTCCGACGCCTCATAATGGAGCGGAGAGTTAAAGATGAGTCATCCTCATCTTCCTCAGGTTCCTCAGCAAGGGACTCAGAAACTAGAATGGGCATCGCAGTGCCAACTCCAGATGAGGTGTCCTGCGGATCAACGTCCTGCGGATTGATAGGCAAGTTAGTGAGACGCCTTAGTCTTTTCCGCTTATGATAAGGCTTCTTAGGAGGAGACTGCGGTTGAGGAGAAGTCTTCTTCGATGTCGGGAGAGAAGAAGTATCAAGGGAGGCAGCTTGAGTTGATAAAGCCAGCGCATTATTGTCCTCCTCCCTTTGTTGAGTCGCTGGCTCTGACTTGTCGAAAGCACTTTCTGCCCCGAAGTCGTCCATCCCTGTCACTTTTGTGCTGCCAGCCTTCTTCTTTTGGGTGTACCAATCCCTGATCTCCCTCAGATAGGTATGATTTATACTGAAGTTCTGGGGAGCAAAATTAGCGTCCGCGAACCACTTACAGAAACTGAAACTCATATCTGAGTTCGGGGTCTTGAGTGGAAAATCAAATCTAGCCTAAGTTCCACCTGCAACGAAGTGAAACCAAGCTCGGGCTCCTTCAAAGACATTCCCAACAAAGCTCATTTTCCTATTGGGATTACCAACATAAAGTTGATCATACCCAAACTGTTGAGCAAACGGCTTGGGTAGTAAAGCTCAATATAGCAATGGTTCCCCAAAAGAAGAACCAGATATTCTGGGTGGATGTTTATCAACCACCAGAAACACCCCGAGGACAGGTAGTGAATTTATCAGTACCAGCAGTGTCCGCGAATTCCTCTCCGTACCCAGCATTTGGAAAGTACGGAAAACATATAAATAATTCAAAAGTTGAGAAGTTATGGAGAGTCTTGCGGATCACGGCCATGTAGCCCCCTTTCCATTGCGATCTTTCGTACTGCTGCACTTTGGGAGCATTCAAATCAATCTGCGAATTAGCAGAACTCATCAAAGAGGGGCAATGTAGAACTAGCCAAGCCATTAGATAAGTATAAGGAAGTTATACACGCGGGTTAAGAGTCTTAACAATCGGCTCTCCTTTCTTCCTCTGCTCCTTCTTCACATTACAGAATTTATCAACCAATCTTCTCAGTCCGCTTTGGATGCTACACACCATCGCGGGCAACAGACTGAGTCGTCTGCCAAGTGCAAGTAGAACGGCTGGGTATACGGCCCTAATGCGTATGTTTTCCTGCGAAGGAATGATGCGATAAACTGCAAGCGCACAGTGTCGATGTAGTGCTGTACCGGTCGTCCCACAGAGATCTCAGGTGTTTCTGCGTTCCTTACTCTTTCCTTAGTCTAACGGATTAATTATGAGTTTCTAGATCTAGAGAAGACTAGTTTTAAGTTTCAGAGGTTAACCTAGGATCTCGAATCCATTAGAATAATAGCCTAACAATGAATTATCTCTTTCTTCCTAACTTTTTAATTATGCACGGTTAAGTAACATATTAAAAAAGTGATCTTTTTAATTTGATTTTAATCAAGTGCCCATAAGTATATCCTATCAAGTGATGTGCAAGTATAAACCATCAAAGATAACACCTTTCTCAAAAAAAAAATATCAAGTAGAAAATCTTATAAATAAAAACAAAGAAATAAACTTCAAACCCTAATCTAAACATCGGCTATTAAAAGACCAAACTTAAGTATAACCTATCAAAGAAATTAGATTTACAAGTTTATCCAATTCAATTTATTTATAGGAAAATCTTTATTGATAATTCTAAAAATAAACAAAGAATAAGAATTCTAAACTTCATCTAAGAATAGATTATCAAAATATTATTAAGAATAATCTATCAAAGAATTATGATTTGTGAACTCTATCTTTTATTTATTTATAAAAAAATTATAACTTTATTTCTTTTTAGGAAGAATATGAGATAAATCCATGTTAGATCTATTAAACTAACTTCATCTACATCCTAGGGCTAAAGAAAATTAGCTACTCATATTCCTAATAAGGAAAATCAGATTTTTATTCATGAACACAATAAAATCTAATCTAGAAAGCAATAAAACCTAAACTAGAAAGCAATTAAGCAAATAAAGATTTAAAAGTAATGGCTTACCTCTGGAGCACGGTATTGTGGGCGCCATCCCTTCAGCAAAACCCTAATTTTATTAATTTAAAACGAGTACAAAACTTTCAGGATTCTTTTAGAATATAAGGATACGGGCAATATATATGTTTCGGAAATCAGACCCTAATTCTAGCAGAACTGAAAAACTATAAAATTACAATGATGCCACCGACAAAAAAATAGCTGATGGGGCCCACTTTGGGCCGCTATTTGGCGGGTAAAGCTGCCAATTGGCAGCTAAATTTTGTGAAAATCAGTTGAAATTTCTTTCACATGAGTATCTTGACTTGTACGTTTAATTTTCTTGACTGTATTTGACTTTGAGTCTCTGCCGTATTTTAATCTTGTAGCTTTACTCTCTTTGAACTCTTTTCTGGACTTGATTTCCTAATCCGGCTCTGATTTCATGCCATTTCTTTGTACGAATCGAATTACCTGAAAAAAATACTAAAAATACCCAAGTAGCATTTATTTATATACAAAAAATATGTAATATGAAGGCTATAAATATGCAATATATGACACTCATCACACGTCCACACCTATCTTTTGCTAGTTCTCGAGCAAAACCTAAAACTAAAAAGAAAAAGAAAAATCCTAACTCACTTTCGCAGGAATCGTGATTGCACTTAGCACGTGCAACAAGCTTTTAAACCCCTAGGTTACCCTAGTGGACGAGTGTTGTCTTGTGAGGGTTTGCAGTGAATATACCCACAAAATTCATAAAGAAAATAGGTTAAGTAATAAAGAAAAGAAAAATAAGGATAACTGAAAATTAAGAAAAAAAAAATTTATACAAAAGAAAGAAAAGTATTTTTTTAATGATATTTTAATCAATTAATCTAACTAATATACAAACTCAAGAACGCATTTAGATTATCAATTTTCAAATCGAGCGTCATATCAGATACATTTATCATTTTAATAAAAAATTTAAATCCTATCTTTCAATACCCCCTAACAGATAATTCATTGGCTCCTATACAACTACGTGCACGTGTGATAGTTTATTTCGGCCTTGGACTCCAACTCTAACTCATGATTCATCTTCTCTCTCATAACATTTTTTTCTTTTTTTTCTTTCTTTTTTCTTTTCTTTTTTAAAGAATATTTCACCTTTAATGCAAATATTCACGCTTGCTTAGGCACAACATACCCGATTACTTGGTTCATACTATTTTCTTTTTCTTTTTTTAGAATATTTCACCTTTCATACGAATATTTACGCTTACTTAGGCGCAAAGTACCCGATTACTCTGATCATACTCTTTTTGTTCACTCTTGAGGCTATTACCTTAATACCAGGCTCACTCGATTATTTTATTCTCACTTTTTTTTCCCTTTTTTTGTTTATAGAGAGAAAATTTACTCAACCGTTATCATCTTTGTCCTTAACCTAATAAACTATTGTGAAGTGAAAAATAGATATATATTTGCCTCAAAACTACTATTAGCGATATTTATTTTTCAGATTTGATCTTCTCATAAAATTCAAAGTGTATCATCCAATCTACTCTCCTATCCAGTTTCAAATCTAAATTTGTTCCTTTATCTGTAATTAGGTTGATCTATTGATAAAAATACATAAATTATTTTTTTAATTTTTTTTCCAGTTTTTTAGTTACCCTAAAAACTACCCAAAGTGTAAAATAAAGAAATCCAAAAATCTAAAAATAAAAAATAAAAAATAAAAAATCCTAAAAATCTTAAAAAAAAATAAAAATCTCCTAATCTACTCCCCCATACCTAAACTTGTGTATGCCCTCATACACAAACCAAGTGTGGTAAAATAAATATGAAAACTATTATACAAATACATACAAATAATGAGAGTCGGAAAAGTTACGATCTCAATATCATCACCCTATTAATGCATGGAAAACGGTTACGACCTCTCGATCGCTTTTCACTTTCATAGTGTGTGCGTTTTAAACATGAAGTGGGTGCATTATTATATCACATCAACCTCCTACGAGTCACGAAATTACCTGTTTGTAGCTTATGTCGTCCTCAGTTTTTCTTTGTCCAAATGTAAGCATTAACAATTGGGTTAAAGACTTATTTATTATAAATCTGCCAATCATCATTGTAACAAGCATACATATAGAAATATCGTGAGGTGAGATGAGTGCAATATGAGCAAGTGCATGTGGTGGTGACTCTTCTAACTCACGAAGTAATGCGAGCTCCTCTGCAAACAAATCCTCAAAAGTTTGCTCATAATTCAATGGCACACTTGTATAAGTATCATCATTCATAGAATCAGTATGTGTCAATTTATCTAATAATATAAGCTCATCTTTGAACAATTGCTCAAATGAGGGTTCATCATCAGTGCAAGAGGTCGAATGAGAGTGCAAATTATGAATCATGTTGATCTCAATGAGGGAGCTCGTTGCGTGCTCATCCATATTAAATATGTTCAATGCCACAGTCATATTCCCAAACGATAACTTCATGAGGCCACTCCTGCAATCAATTAATACATTTGATGTTACAAGGAATGGTCCACCCAAGATAATAGAAATTTGACTCCGTGGATTGGAGATCGGCTCAGTTTCTAAGACAATGAAATCTACAGGAAAGATAAACTCGCCGACCTTAATGAGCACATCTTCAACCATACCAAGTGGTCTCTTGATCGAACGATCAGCTAGCTATAATGTGACTTTGGTAGGTTAAAGTTTTTTTAACCCCAATTGCCGATAAACAGTGTAAGGAAGCAAGTTGACACTTGCCCCTAGATTAAGCAATGCCCTATCAAATGTAGTGTTTCTAACGGTGCATGAGATTGTAGGGGAACCTGGATCTTTGTACTTGATAGGTAAGGAGTTAGAGAGGATTTGAGATATATTTGTAGCAAGAAAAACTTTCTCAGGAAAGTTTCTTATTCGTTTCTTAGTTTACAAATCCTTGAGGAATTTATCATAAGTAGGCACATGTTGTATAATGTCAAGGAGTGGAATATTAACCTTCACTTACTGAAATGTTTCAAAGATCTTTTCTACTTGCGGTGAAGTCTTTCTAAGCCGATTGAGATATGGTGCTTTCGGCTTAGGAACAGGTTCTTCCAAATGATCATGTGACAATGATGAAGGTGATGGAGATGGTCGTGGAGAAAGGGGTGGAAGAGATGAGTAGCCTGCGAGATAGTAGGAGTGAGATCAAGGGGCATGGCTACATTATTGTCCACTTGCTTGCCAGATCTAAGTGTGTGAATGACATTGCATTGGTGGACATGCAACTGATTGGAGTTTGAGGAACTAGCATTAGGGTTCATTATGGGTTGACTTGGAAAGGTACCCTGGCCACGTTCACTCATCTGACTCGCTAATTGTCCAACCTGCTGCTCTATATTCTTTATAGATTGAGAGTTCATGAGCAGTTGCTGACCTGTACTCTGAATAAAGTCATTTGACACTTTCATAAGATTTTGCATGTACATGTCAAGGTTGGACTGAGACTTGAGAAGATTTTCAACATTTTTCTCAAATGACTGAAGTCGCTTTTCTTGATCATTATTAGACCCCTATTGTGGATGCGAGTGGTTTTGTGCAGGTGGTCTATTTTGGTTGTTCCCATGATTTGAAGCGTTTGGGTATTGATAAGCACCAACATTTAGTTTTGGGAACTGTCCAGTGGCTGGAGGCTACATATTAGGGTTAGGGCCCCCCTGATATTGCCCTTGACCCCATAATAGATTTGGATGGTTCCTCCAGCCATAATTGTATGTAAGAGCGTAAGGATTATTCATGGGTCCTTGATACAAGGCGTTAGCCTGCTCAAGTGTGGGACCCATTGAATTCATTAATAATGAACACTCCTCCATAACATGATTTGGAGTTCTGCAATTAAACCTTGTGGAAACTTGAATTTGATTTACCTGACCCACCGGTGGAGAACTAGGAGTCTCCAATACCTCAATTCTCCTCATAAGAGCTGCAATCTTAGCTTCGGCAGTTATAGAGCTGTCGACGCTATGGATCTCACCCTTATGTGCAGAAGCTGATGCACTGGGCTTCTCAGTGGGACTCACTCACTGCATAGTTTTCTACGATAGGTCCTCCAGAAAGTTCCATGCATCATCCTCATTCTTTCTCATGAAATCCCCCTGACACATGGACTCAAGAAGAGTTTTGAATGTGTAATCGAGTCCTTCGTACACGATTTGACACAACTGCCACTTTTCTATCGCATGGTGGGGGTACTGAGCTAATAAGTCCTTGAACCGTTCCAAATATTTTCAAAAAGGATCTCCTGGCACTTGATGGAATTGATTAATTTGATTTTGTATCCTTGCCGTCTTATGCGTGGGATAATACTTCTTAAGAAACACCGTAACGAATTCATCCCAAGTAGTGATTGAATCAGTAGGCATACTGTACAACCACTTCTTGGCATTATCCTTAAGTGCAAAGGGGATGAAGCGAAGCTTAATTGCGTCCTCCGATATGTGTTGCAGTTTTATCATCACGCAAACTTTCTGAAATTCACTGATAAAGAGATATGTGTCCTCTGAATCAGAACCAGTGAATTTAGGAAGCATACTGATGTACTGCGGCTTCAATTCATAGTGATTACCCGCTGCGTGTGGAAGTTTTATGCATGATGGAAGTGATGTGCGCAATAGGTAATATCGATCCTGAAGGATCGGGATTGACTGGTCTATCTTGTCTCCCATGAATAAAGCTGATCTCACAAGTTGACCAAATTGATCACGGGTCCAATGTGGCATGAACCAGCGACCGTGAGTGTATGCGTGAATTTCCTAAACTAATGTAAGAAGTGGGGTGTGGTGGAGATAAAAACGGTAGAATAGATATGATCAAATAAAAAATGTGATTCCTACAATTTCTAATAATTTTGTTTTGTATTTTTTTAAGAACCAGAGACAGAAAATACAGAATTAGAGAAAATTTGGGCTCAGATTTTACCAGAAGAGCCGCTAAATAGCGGTTTTACCGCTTAATAGCGGCAAAACTAGAGAGTTTAACTCTCTGGTTTTTTCTGCACAGATCTGAGGCTTCGTCGATCCTTTTTGTCTTCCTGTATCTGCACTTTATGGTCTCTGCACACTCAACAAACACTGTTAACCCGTAAAACGTTAGAAAAAATAAGAAAAATATCGTCGATCCCCGGTAACGGCGCCAAAAACTTGATGTGATAAACTGCAAGCGCACAGTATCGATGTAGCACTGTACAGGTCGTCCCACAGAGATCTCAGAAGTTTCTAAATTCCTTACTCTTTTCTTAGTCTAACGGATTAACTATGAGTTTCTAGATCAAGAGAAGACTAGTTTTAAGTTCCAGAGATTAGCCTAGGATCTCGAATCCATTAGAATAATAGCCTAACAATGAATTATCTCTTTCTTCCTAAATTTTTAATTATGCACGGTTAAGTAACATATTAAAAAGGTGATTTTTTAATTTGATTTTAATCAAGTGCCCCTAAGTATAACCTATCAAGTGATGTACAAGCATAAACTATTAAAGATAACACCTTTCTAAAAAACAAATCATATCAAGTAGGCTATCAAAAGACCAAACTTAAGTATAACCTATCAAAGAAATTAGATTTACAAGTTTATCCAATTCAATTTATTTATAGGAAAATCTTTATTGATAATTCTAAAAATAAACAAAAAATAAGAATTCCAAACTTCATCTAAGCATAGATTATCAAAATATTATTAATCATAATCTATCAAAGAATTATGATTTGTGAACTCTATCTTTTATTTATTTACAGAAAAATTCTTTTTAGGAAGAAGATGAGATAAATCCTAGTTAGATCTATTAAACTAACTTCATCTACATCCTAGGGCTAAAGAAAATTAGCTACTCATATTCCTAATAAGCAAAATCGAATTTTTTTTATGAACACAATAAAATCTAATTTAGAAAGCAATAAAATCTAAACTAGAAAGCAATTATGCAAATAAAGAATTAAAAGTAATGGCTTACCTCTGGAGCACGGTATTGTAGCCGCTACCCCTTCAGCAAAATCCTAATTTTATTAATTTAAAACGAGTACAAAACTTTCAGGATTCTTTTAGAATATAAGGATACGACTAATATATAGGCTTCAGAAATCAAACCCTAATTCTAGCAGAACTGAAAAACTACAAAATTACAACGAAGCCATCGATAGAAATTTAGCTCATGTGACCCAATTTGGGCCTCTATTTAGTAGGTAACACTGCCATTTGGTGGCTAAAATTTGAGAAAATTAGTTGAAATTTCTTACACATGAGTATCCTGACTTGTATATTTGATTTCCCTGTCTGTATTTGACTTTGTGTCTCTGCCGTATTTTAATCTTGTAGGTTTACTCTCTTTGAACTCTTTTCTGGACTTGATTTCCTAATCCGGCTTTGATCCATGCCATCTCCTTGTACGAATCGGATTACTTGAAAAAAAAAATACTAAAAATACCCAAGTAGCATTTATTTATATACAAAAAATAGGTAATATGAAGGCTATAAATATGCAATATATGACACTCATCAAGGAATAACACACTTCTTTAACCATACCATAAAATAGCCCGCCAAGAAGGCATGATCAGATAAAGGTCGGAGGGCCTGATAGTGAAAGCTCTCAAAGGACGTCCCAGCCTTGAAAACGTCCTCATCAGATTCGGCGACATAAGCATCTGTCACGAAACTTGCGATTCTTCTCTCAACCTCCTTTTCAGAGACTGGAAGAAGGTGAGTAAAATTAGGATTACTCTTAGAAAAATTGGGCAAAAGGTATCGCAACCATTTCTTCGGCTTCAAACTGCGAGTACCGTATGTGTGGGGTGCAAATATGATAGTGGCAGAGCAACTCCCAATAAGTATTATAGACCAAAGGGTTCCGGGTCGTCAGCAGATGGAGTTTTTCCCCAGTTAGGACATACTCTTCATACGGGATGTCTCCCATAGGTAGTCCCGAAATTTCATACATCTCATGAAGGGCGAAACCCAATTCGCCTCGAGGGCAAAAAATTGTACAAATATCAGGATTGTACAGTTCTAGTAGAGCAAAAAAATAGAATCTGCTAGTAGGAATACTGTGCTGAACAGCCCTGATTGCTCAATACAGCACAGCATAATGAAGCTGATCTCTGAAAGTTTTCAAGAAGAAATCAGTCAAAACTACCCACTCTCCTTTTGAAGAGCAGTGAACCCATCCAGGGGGACGAAAATCCTAAACAGGAAATTCCCCTCGTGCATTGACAAATCGGTGCCAGAAAGTCTGCGCGACTATGGGAATTTCACCTCTGGGGAGGTCATGTTTAAGCAGTCCTGGGAGCAATCCACAAAAGTGTTTCCCAGTGGTACGGGAAAAAGCATCTTGAGAGTTGAATCCCCCCAATAAGATGCTGTCCTGCGCCCTGTTTATGTGCCAATCCATTCGTCTGGGCACAGAAAGGGATTAGAGGAAAAAGAACGGGTAAGACCTCTCCATGTTGGGGAGAAACAAGTAGCGACTCTCGATTTCACGAAGCCACTTGTAATCTCCATCTTCCAAACCACTATTGGGCATTGGAACATGGTCCCCAAACAAAAAAACGGGTTTATGTAGCAAGGACTAATCATCTCCTTCAAAGAGTACATTGGTCATCAGTTCTCGCAATGTTGAGCGAGTAGGATGGAGAATTTTATCTTCTCTCTCTTCGCTATCTGATGCCGTACAATGCGGAAAGATGTGGCCAAATCTGAACTCTTTCTTCCCGTCGTAGCCATCCGAATATCCAAAGTAATGGTCCTTAGGACAAGGACTCAAAGCATAATCAATTGCAAAAGGAGACATTCAGATTCAAGAAAAAAAATCTAAGAAAGGGATTGCCTTTCGAAAATTATTATTATTACCTCCAATCAAGGGTTCCTACCGAACCACTGTCGAACTGGAGGTTGTTTGAGGGTCTTGATGACCACTAGCGGCAACACCGGAGGAGGAAGTTTTTTTCGGCATCTTTTGCAGATTAAGGAAATCCCCTACAAAGGGTATCAAAAGCTAGAAGATGAAAAGTTAGAAGAACCCTAAGAGAAAAACTTGGATTTCAAATTTCTTGAGATAAGAATAGCCTTTTTCATGAAATCGAGATTATATAGCAGATGATTTGACGGCCAAGATCTTTGGATAGACGTGATTTCTGGCCCGAATCTCATGAGTACCTTCTCATTTAATGCAGCTCAGAGAACGTCTCAATTCCTACGCCGTAGAAAGCAACAGCCTTCCGGCTTTCCCGCAACCAAAGCGAAAGTTTGTGACCCTAATACAGAGTCGCGTTCCTTCCAAAATAAAAATTTGCGACCCTAATACAGAGTCGTCTTCTTCACCAAAATGAAAGGTTGCGACTCTAATACAGAGTCGTCTTCTTCACCAAAATGAAAGTTTGCGACCCTAATACAAAGTCGTCTTCTTCACCAAAATGAAAGGTTGCGACCCTAATACAGAGTCGTCTTTTTCACCAAAATGAAACGTTGCGACCCTAATACAGAGTCGTTTTCTTCACCAAAATGAAAGGTTGTGACCCTAATACAGAGTCGTCTTCTTCACCAAAATGAAAGTTCGCGCCCTTGATACAGAGTCATGTTCTTTCCAAAGCAAAAAAGTTGTGACCCTAACACAGTGTCGTCTTCTTCTTCACGATGCGCATTTGCGACCCTAACATAGAGTCGTATGCTTCAAGAAATGCAAATTGTGATCCTAATACAGAGTCACATTTTCCTTCAAGAATTGCAAATTGTGGCACTAATACAGAGTCACATTTTCCTTCAAAAGCAGCAGATTGTGGCGCTAATACAGAGTCGCATGTTTCTGCAAATGCAGCAAGTTTACGGCGCTAATACAGAGTCGTGTTCCTTTCAAAATGGGAGTTCGAAACATGGAAATGGAATCATGCTCTCAGAAATATGAAAAATGGAGATTCTAATACAGAATGATATATCCAAAGTATTCCAAAACTTCTCAAAGTATCATGAGAGTTATGAAAACTTTGGAGGGGGTTTTGTCGGCGAAAAATTCTGAAAAACAAAGAAGATCCGCGAATTTAGAGTTGGTGATCCACAACTCAGCAGATCCGTGAACCAAAAGATTGAGGTTCGCGACCCAGTGACGACAGAACAGGTTCGCGAATCTAAAGCTGAGATTCGCGATACTACCCATAACTTCCGAGTAAGGGTTTATATAAAATCAACTGACCCGAATAAGAGAGTTGCCACCTCGGATCGTGGAGCAAACTGCCAAATGAATGCAGCGGCTTTACTTCGATCGTGGGAGCAACCACCTGACGAATATGACGGCACTTCTCGAGTAGTGGGAGCTAACGGTCGAGCAAATAAGGCAGGGCGCTACCCTAGAACCCCTATAAAAGGCGGGGGAGCGAAGGAGAAGGCTCATAAACAGGGAGGGATCAATCATCTTCTTCTTGAATTACCCTCTGTGATCAAGAGTCCATAGCCTTTATTCTTCTAGCCAACTGAGAGACATTGTGCGGAGTGTCAACGGAGAGCAAGATCGTCCTCCTTAGCTACCTTAGAACCCAGCTTTAAATAAAGAGAAAATCTATTTTCCTCATTTTCTGTAAACGGAAAATCGTTGAATTGTAATTCTTTATTGAAAATTCTCAATAGAGTGTCATTTCTAATTTTTATGGCGGACAACAACAAGTCCACTATCCTTACAAATTAACCAATTTCTTAAAAGTATTGCAGAAATTAGGAAAATATTAATAAATAGGTTTCTACACCTACAACTTTAAGATACATTTGCTGCTAGATTTTATTCCTTTTGGCATGTATATGATGCTTGAACCATTCCAAAATGGAGTGATCATCACACCGTGGAGCTTGTCTTGTTGCAAATGATTGTATCGAACTTATTTCCTCCTATATAGATATAGAAAAAGATAGGGTTAATTACACTCGGACCTCTTGTAGTATGGAACTGCATAACTTATAACCCCTAAAGTTTTAAACTCTCACTTAAACTCCTCGGACCGTAGAAAAAATATCTTCGTCTGAACTTTCCTGTTAGTTTTTACTGTGGTCTAGTGGGTCTAAATGAGAGTTTTAAACTTTAAAAGTGATCAATTATACACCTTTCATACTAGAGAGAGTCTGAGTGTAATTAACCCAAAAAGATAATACGGACAAAAGTGTGAAGATCAAGAAGACATCCCAAAGTCACTACAAACAGATGAAAATGAACAACATCAGATTATCAAAGACCAGATTATTGCTATTAGTATATATGGTTCCATTTCTATGTTGGTAAAAATATTTAACACAGGACGGAGGCGAATTTAGGGTTAGGGTTTTGAAAATTAGAGTTTTTAGACGAATTGGGGAAGAAAAGATAGATTGAAAAAAAACTTACAGGATTTGGGAATCCACCCAGGCCCATGCCCACTCTCCACGAATCCACGAGAAAAGATTTTGATTTTAGCGAACTCCACGCCAGAGATTTCTCAAGAATTTTTTAAAATATTATACATCTCCTCAATACTTCATACAAACCCATATATATAGGGAAACCCTAATAAACAGAATCCTAATAGAATCCAAACTCCTAATCTAATCAAATATCCTAATAAAATCCAAATCCTAATAAGATCCAAATCAAATCAAATCTATTTCCAAATTAAATCCTGATCTCCATCAATTCTCCCCGGCTTCAGAACATGAACCTCCGGTGAATGACGAAAATGATAATTATCGAGCAAATCCGAGTCGAGCTACTGGACTTTTTTGGTGCGCAACCAAGTGCAATATGAGTCTGGGCATCCACGCCAGCGCACCAAATAATACTGATATCCACCATCAGCAGTCGAAATAATCTCATCATCCAAAATATCTTCAATCTGATCTATATGATGCTTCTGTGGAGAAGGAGGAGGTGGTGTACGGATGGAAAAATGTCGATGTCCTGGCGAAACTGATGATGGTAAATCCGGAATAACTGCTGGATAATCAAATGGAGCACGGTATGAGTCAGGTCCTCGACGTTGAAAATTGGATTGATCTCGAGATTGTGGGGAATCGCAAGCTCATAAGTATTAGAACCAATCCTCTTTAGAACTCGGTAAAGACCCATACGTCGAGCATGAAGCTTCTTCAAAGTTCCTGGAGAGAACCTCTCCGGACGCACTCTAACCATCACCTCATCATCAACTGCAAATTCCTGCAATATTTTGTGCGAGTCTGCTGCAGTCTTGTAGTTATTATTACTAATTGCTATTTGCCGACGAATATGATCATGCAAATCATGCAAATACTGTGCAAAAGACTCTGCTAAGGCACTAGGCCTAGCACCTATGGGGAGTGGAAGAATGTCTATAGGTTTTCTAGGTTTATAACCAGTAACTATCTCAAATAGACTCATCTCAGTAGACCTATTGACTGAACTATTATATGCAAACTCCGCTATAGGCAAAACAAGATCCCACATAGTTAAATGGTCGCCCACTAAATATCGAAGCAAGTCACCTAAGTTACGATTAACAACTTCTATCTGTGGATGATAAGCAGTGGAGAACTTAAGTGTGGTACTCATTTTCTTCTAGAGAGTTCGCCAAAAATGACTTGTAAACTGAACATCTCTGTTAGAAACAATTGACTTAGGAAGGCCATGCAAACGAACTACCTCTTTATAGAACAAGTGTGCAACATGTGAGGCATCCAAAGTCTTGTGGCAAGGGATAAAATGTGCCATTTTGAAAAATCTATCCACAACGACTAATATTGCATCATGTTTCCTAAGTGTGCGAGGGAGTCCTAAAATGAAATCCATGCTAAGATGCTCCCAAGGTGCAAAGGGTATGGGTAATGGTGTGTAGAGTCCTGTATTCTGCTTCCTACCCTTACCTACCTGACAAACTCGACAATGCGACACAACTCGTTCAACATCACGTTTAATGCTTGGCCAATAAAATCAGTCCTTTACAAGAATGATAGTTTTATCTCGACTGAAATGACCAGCGATCCCTCCCGCATGTATTTTCCAAATCAGATGATCGCGCAACAAAGTATTAGGAATACATAGACAGGTACCTCGAAATAAAAAACCATCAATAATGGTGAAGGCATCTACTATAGTAGGAGGATTCTGTGTCAGAGATGAATAGATGTCACCAAAGTCCCGACAAGTAAGATAGTCTTGAATGATTTGTTCAAATCCGATAACTTTTACACTCATAGTCTGTAAAGTGCAAAGTTTCCTACTTAATGCATCAGCGGCTTTATTTTCAGTTCCGGCACAATACTTGAGTACAAAATTTTACTCCTGAATAAACTTAAGCCACTTGATGTGTCGATACCCTACTCTCTTTTGGGAATTGATATAGTATAGAGCTTGATGGTCTGAGTATAGAATGGACTCTTTTGGTAGCAAATAGTGACGCCAATGATGCAAACATTGCACTACTGCATAAAACTCTCTATCATAAACATCGTAGCACTGTTTCGTCTCTCAATTTTTTGCTAAAAAAGGCGATAAGATGATTTTCTTGGCTCAAAACGCCTCCTATACCTACGCCTGATGCGTCACATGCTACATCAAAAACCTTCAAGAAATCTGGAAGATGAAGCACCGGAGCAGTAGTCAACTTCTCCTTAATCTCCTCGAAAGCATGAGTAGCAGATTTAGTTCATTGAAACTCCCCTTTATTAAGACAATCAGTGATCGAAGCTATAATGGTATCAAATCCCCTAACAAACCTCCTATAAAATGTGGCCAGATCATGGAAGCTCCTGACTTCATGGATCGTATGAGGAGTAGGCCATTCTTTTATGGCCTTAACTTTGTCAGGGTCTGCTGCTACTCTATCTTTAGAGATGATAAACCCAAGAAAGTGAATAGAGGACGCTAAGAACGCACATTTCTTCAAATTGACAAATAGTTTCTCCTTATGGAGAGTCTCTAAAGCCTATGTCAAATGAGAAAGATGCTCTTCTTGGGTTTGACTAAAGACGAGAATGTTATCAAAATAGACAATAACGAACTTGCCTAAGAAATGACGGAATATCTGGGTCATAACTCTCATAAATGTGCTGAGTGCGTTAGATAAACCAAAATGTATGACCAGTCATTCATACAATCCGTCCTTAATTTTAAAGGCAGTTTTCCATTCATCACCTTCACGGATACGAATCTGATGATATCCGCTTCGAAGATCTATCTTCGAAAAGATTTGAGAACCAGCCATCATATCTAATAAGTCATCAAGTTTAGGAATAGGAAACCTATACTTGACGGTAATTTTATTGATGGCGCGACTGTCAATGCACATCCTTCAGCTACCGTCCTTTTTAGGTGTGAGTAGAGCGGGAACGGTACAAGGACTCAAACTCTCTCTAATAAAACATTTTCGCAATAACTCATCGACCTATCTTCTCAATTCAGCGTGCTCAACAGGATTCATCCTATATGAGGTAAATTAGGCAAACTGGACCCTTGCACGAAGTCAATGGCATGCTGAATGTCCCGAAGGGGAGGGAGTTCATCAGGTAACTCATCGGGCATGATATCCTGAAAATCAGTAAGAATTTGATGAATCTCAGGGTGGTAAATGACAGGTGGACTGGAAGACTCTCCTAAAGCAATTACCGCATACACTAGTCCCTCCTCTAGGCTCTCCTTGAGGAATTGTGATCGACTTACCAGGTGAAGAGACTTTTTATGTACCTGGCCTGTGACTTTTTCGCTCTTTGGGCTCTCATCTCTAGACTTAGGTGGTGCGGGTTTCAAAACAATTTTCTTCCCATTAAATTTGAATGTATATGTATTTGACTTGCCGAAACTCATCACATCTAAGTCATACAACCATGGCCTACTAAGCAAAATATGTGCGGCGGTCATATCTAACACATCGCACCAAAACTGGTCCTGATAGCTTCACATCTGGATAGGCACTAGACAACGCTGGGTAATAGATTGAGCAGTTTTATATACTCATGTTACGTTGTATGGTTGTGGATGGGGTTCAGCTTTGAGGCATATTTTCTCAATAGCTGTTCTTGAGATTATATTCACACAACTACCCCCGTCAATCATTTCTCGATAACTCTTTCCTCTGTGTGTGATGTACGTGGTGAAAACGCTAGATCTACGCCAATCTTCATCCTTCATTTTAGTGTAAAGATACCTAACGACGCCTAAGCGCATATTTAAAATGACTATTTCCTCGTCTGACTCACTAGCATTTCCTACTGGTTCATATACTTCTTCCTCAAGATCATTATCATCATCATTATGCTCTCCTTCTATGAGTAAAGCTCTAGTGGCACACTGTGAAGTTTTGTGGCCATACTCGTGACAACTAAAACACTCTACGTCTTTCGTGCCTTGTTTAGATGACTCACCCATTACGGCTTTACCCTTAAAGTCTTTGCTGAATTAGGTGTTAGGTCTCTTGTTATTTTCAGAAGGGCATCTGGACTGCTCTCTGGCTTTAGGAGTAAACTTGTGGTCAGTAGAAAATTTGAGAGAGTGTTCTATATCTTCTGCTAATTGACAAGCTTGAGTAAGGGAACTTATATTCCGAGAATGGATATGCATGGCTCGTTGTATGTCAGCGCGTAGTCCAGAACGAAACCTAGATATCGCCTGGTGTCGGTCCTCTCGCAAATCACACCGAAGTGTCAATTCATCAAATTGAGTCATATACTCTTTGACCGTCATGCTTTCCTGGCGAAGACTGTGCAACATATCTAAAAGGTGATTTCTAAATATGATTGGAAGATACTTCTCTTTAAGTCTAGGTTTTATATCATTCCAAGTCTCTATCGCATCCAGATATCTGTCACATTCTCTTTCTACCGACGTCCAATATATCCTAGCGAGCCCTGTCAGTCGCATCCGAGCAAATCGTATTTTATGCTCTTCAGGCATGTCATACCATTCAAAATAGTAATCCATGTCTGCGAGCAAGTCACTAAAAACTTTAGGATCGTGAGTGCCGTCGAATGTAGGACCTTCTATTTTTATTTTATGTGTGATGTCATGTTCAACGCGTCTAGTTCTAGAGACACTCTCATCTTTATTCCTTTCATTTCAATCTCTTGGTCCTCTATGCTGATTGTAATTCTTTTCATTATATTCATTCTTATAAATTTGATTATTTTGTTCTTCCATTTGTTGCTCTAGTACATCCAGTTGTTTATTAACAATTTTAAATTGTTCCATTTGTTCAGTGACAGTTTTTAATTGTTTCATCATGATTTCTAACTTTTCATTCACATTACTAGAACTTGGAGTGGTCATTTTACCGTTATGAAGAAGCATACAAAACAAGCATATGCAATGTAATTTCATAAACTGAGTCAAATTCTATATGCAACACTATATGATCAAATAAATTTTTCTAAGGTTTAGTTTCTAAAATGTAAGGAAGTAGATCCTAAAATGTGTGTATGCACGCAAGCAATGAGTTGGAAAATAATTATTAGTAATTCTAACTAACAGCCTTATGCAGAATTTCACAAAATAATTGTAAAATTTTGCTGAAGAAAATGGATTAGTTTAGAGATTACCCAAATACCCAAGAAGTTCGTGCACTTGTAGTGGTCCCTTGGAGTTTTTCGAAATTGGTTCGCCTACTAAAGAGCCCTGAAATCTTGCCACAATTGTTGGAAACAAATTCAGAAAAACAATGCCTCGAATCTGATTCGAATTGTACTCCGAACGGGCTCCAAATCACCACTTTTTTCCTTCACTGCTGCACTGGTTTGCTGTTATGCAGCTGTCCAGCAGCAGTTTTACAGTTGCTGCTGCAGATCTACTGCACTGTCGCAGTTCCTGCTGCTGTGCTGCTGCCGTGCTGCCGCTGCTGTGCTGCCGCTGCGGTGCTGCCGCTGATGCTGCTGCGCACTATTGTTGCTGCGCGCTGCCACTGCACTGCTACGCGCTGATGCTACTGATACTGCTGCGCACTGTTGCTGCTGCGTGCTGCCATTGTGCTGCTGCGCGCTGATGCTGCTGCGCGCTGTTGCTGCTGCGCGCTGCCATTGTGCTGATGCTGCTGCGCGCTGCCACTGCGCTGCTGTGCGCTGATGCTGTTGCGCGCTGCTGCGCGTTGTTGCTGTTTGCGCTGCTGCGCGCTGCCACTGCGCCGTTGTGCGTTGCTGCGCGCTGCCACTGCGCCGTTGTGCGCTGCTGCGCGCTGCCGCGCACTGCTGCTGTTGCGCACTGCCGCGCACTGCTGCTGCGCGCTGCCGCTGATATCGCGCTGCTGTTGTAGTTGAGGAAATCGGGGATGGGGAGGTGAAGTCGACGGAGTTGAGGGTGGCGGAGTCGAGGGCGGGGAGGTCTGAGGGAGGGCGTTGCGGCGGAAATTGAGGTGGATGAGATCCGCGTTGGAGAGGGAGCTCCGAGGGTGAGGGTGATGATGAGGAGCTGCAGATTATGGTAGAACCTAGGGAGGAAGGAAGAGGGTGCTGATGATGTGGGGTTGTGGCTGTGTTAATGAAGGAGAAGGATGAGGGCTTGCTGGTGTTTTGTGAGTAGGGAAGTTGAGGGAGAGGACGGTGGCTGCTGGTGTTTTTTTATTTTTTATTTATTTTTTTTTTGTTTTGTGGGTAGGAAAGTTGAGGGAGCGGATGAGGGCTTGCTGTTTTTTTTTTTCAGATCTGTACTTTTTTTTTCAGATCTGTATTTTTTTTTCAGATCTGTATATTTTTATTTTCAAAATAAAATAAAAACTGAAATAAAATTAAAAAAAAAAGGATGGAGATGTGGAAGAAGAAGAGAGTGATGGAGAAGAATATATAGGCTCTGATACCAAATTTGATGCAGTACGGAGGCAAAATTAGAGTTAGGGTTTTGAAAATTAAAGTTTTTAGAGGAATTAGGGAAGAAAAGATAGATTGGGAAAAACTTACAGGATTTGAGAATCTACCCAGATTCATACCCACTCTCCACGAATCTATAAGGAAAGATTTTGATTTTAGCGAACTCTACGCTAGAAATTTCTCAAGAAAATTTTAAAATATTATTCATCTGCTCAATACTTCATATAAACGCATATATATAGGGAAAGCTAACAAACAGAATCCTAATAGAATCCAAACTTCTAATCTAATCAAATATCCTAATAAAATCCAAATCTTAATAAGATCCAAATCAAATCAAATCAAATATATTTCCAAATTAAATCATGATCTCCTTCAATATTGCTTTGCTTATTCCTGCCACTAGATTTTAGAGTCATCCAACGAGGAAGAAACGAATGTACATGACATTCTTCTTATGACATTTTGAAATTACATTTCAAATTTACTTAGACCAAGACTTTAACAATTGTATCAACTTAATTTCCTCACTCCAAGACTGGGCATCCTTCGACCTTGATTCCTGCGGCAGTAGGGCACATAGCTAACGGGCAGTGGTCGTCCAACTCCAACCCCCACCATTCGGGTCCATTGATATTCCTATATTGTAGCGTGAAATACGTAAGGATCGCCATGAAAGCCACACCCGCATCCAATGCTGCCGATAGCACGTAGGTGTGCCGTGCCCACCACCCTTTGTATCTCCTGTACACATAAATGTTGAAGAAGACCCCAACGGAGCCCCACATTATGTAGGTCACGGCCCTGGCGGGTGGCATGTTGGCTGTAGCGCCCAGGATGACCGGCATGTTGATGAGCTTGATCCACTTCCTTTCAGGGAACATGCGCGACAAGGCCCATATGGGCACAGGGGCCAACAATCCTACGAGGAAGAAGTAGTTAATATTGTCATAGAGGCCGAGGTTCCCAAACATCCTGCGAGGGGACACCACACCCCATATGATGGATGCACTGTAGAAGACTTGGTCGCCAGGACAGGTCCATGGGCTCCCCTTTGGCAGCAGCTCAGGGTGGCAGATGTGATCAATTGTGTGCAGGAGCCACCATGCTGTTCCAAAGTACGTGGAGGAAGCGACAATTGTTCCGACAAGCTGCAGAAATATATGCCAGTGATTTCAGAAATTCAAAACTCACTGAAAGTTGAAAGATATTGAAGATAGTTAGAAGATTTTGACCTGCACAATGAACATGGACTTTGGTGGGATCTTCATGTAGTGCCCCAGCTTGAAGTCCTGAAGGAACATGATAGCTTGAGACATGCTAATGTAGCCGTAAGTCTTGAAGGCTACATTGGCCAGAGGCCGCCCCGGGTAGAGATAACCGATGATCAGCTCCGTTATCACATTCAGCCCTGGTTGCTGATTTTTATGGAAACACAGGAAATTTTCAGTATTACAAGTTGTTGGTAGTTAAGATAAGTGGCTATATGGCTTTATCGAAGATGGACATACTTGATTCGTCGTTGCCGTGATAATGCCAATAGGGAGGGTGAAGAGAAGAGCCAAGCCAGCTGCAAGGAGTACTCCCCAGAATTTAAGCTGCAGTTGGTTGCCAAAGCCCTCACAGGTGGCAATGGCGAGGGCGACCATGCATATTAAGATTGCATAGAACCACCACTGGGGAACTTCTGCATAGTTCTTCTTCATGATTCTAGTGTGGATGTCACCAATCTGATCACGGAATGCTTGCCTCGTCTGCCTCCAAATCGTCCTGAAACAAGAAGTAAAGTAAAGAAATTTGTGATGGTATATGAATCTTTCTGGCAAAAAGTGAAAGAGATCAAGACAATAACCGTAACTCATGATGTAGCTACCTTCCATGGAAAAGGGCAACGTGTGATAGGGTGGCGGTTAACGTTGCAAAGCTTAAGCCATAAGTGAGAACGAAAAAGATGCTCAGATTGAGCTGACCGACTTGATCGTACCCTTCTTGACTAAATTTGTAGGTTCTCGGATCCAACACGCGACTAACATTGTATGGAGCGCCATTATCATCGAATACACCAGGAGAGAAGATGGGGAACTTCTTGGCGTTGTAAGTATTAGTCCAGTAGGCGATTGGTGTGATCACATAGAGGATGATGAAAAAACCAAACATTATGTTCAAGATGGCGAACCCAGGAGTACCCAATGGACTGGAAAGGAATCCAGCTATGGTAGCCCAATCAAGTGCAAACGAACCGATGCCGAGGCCGTAGAGACCGGATCCAATCTGCTGCATTGTGACTGATCTCGGCCAGATCCAGCAGATGAATGAGAGGGCAGTGATGGACTGGAAGAAGTAGTTGGGTACAATGTAGTACGCGAAGCTTGTGGTTAGGACTACGAGAAAGAATTGGAGCCTTGTCAACCCTCCCTTTGGCCTCTTCTCGACATCATGCAGCGCTCTGTGTGCACGAGAAAAAGGATCAAATATCGCAGGCAATAACTGCCTATTTTTTTGGGTAAGACTGAAGAAATGTACCTGAAGAGAGATACTTGCACAAGGTTTTGGGGCCACCACATGTAGGGAGAGTCCACAAGGAACTTTCTGAATACTCCAGCCCAGCCATATCCCATCATCTGAGCTTCCATCAAAATTTTAAATCCAAGATTATTTCCTTTTGCCAATATCAACCAGTTTTACAGTCTTAATATACTAAAATATTGCTTTGTATCTATAAGTTTACGCAAATATAACAATTAATATATATAATGTGGAAAATATCAAGAAGATAACGGGAGTGATGAAATCCTTTTCTAGTTCTACTGAATATATACGGTTACTTCCTTGGCCGGTTGGCCTCAAGCCATCCTAGACTACTGCCCACAAGCTGTAGGACGATTTAGGACTCGAGGAGGTTTTATCCAGGTTCTGATTTTTCAAGTTCAACCATCCAGATGCCCTGGATTCAGTGTGGGATCGTGCCCCATGGCACCTAATCACTTCAATAGTTATTACTGTCATCTTCACAAGTGTTTTAGGATTCAACTATATTTGACCCATCTGATACGAAGTACTAAATAGCTTGGAAATAATACAATCGAAAGGAGAATGTATAATGTGATCCTGAATCTCTCAGGAACTTCAACTATTTTGTTTTTCCTCGTAATAAACCCTTTACATAGCAATGAGTAGTTGCTTCAGAAAGAATGAAGGTTATTTAGTAGACTCTGTTTGGTGCTTAAAGAAGCAATACAGCTCTAGAAAAAGATTTAGTTATTTGATTCAGCAGGCCCCAAAATTGACATTAGAGCTCTAAATGATTTTCTCAGAGAACATGATAAAGTTTACGGGTGGAAAGTAAAAGTTATATACACATGTAAAGATGAACTTTTACCTGTGTAGTCTGAGTCAGCAACATAGCTGCAAGGGGGTGTATCTTCATGCCATAAAAAGCTATGGCAATGGTGACGATATTTACAGCGTAAACTGAGTTTGAGCCTGAATTTGCAAAGATAGTGATCAAAACATGCTCCTTGAGGTTGAAAGGCCCTGGATTCAGTGAGAAGGACCATTTCGTGCCCGGTATTTTCAGTGGCCTCGAAGGAAGCCAGGCCGCCATTAGCTTCCCGATTGGCAAAACCGCAATCTGCGCTGAGACTGAGGATATATAGAGAGCATTCTGGCGGTAGCCGAAGAACTGGTTCAAGAAGGCTAGGAGAGCGCAAAATGCGAGTCCAAGAACCCATGTTCTGAACGTCAGGGCTGGTAGTGTTGGGTCATCAGTGATTGCGACTGTGAGCCGGACTTGCTCTATTGGGGAGTCATTAACCTCGTCTGCACAATAGAAATTAAAACTCTAAAGGAAGTATGCTATGGAATTCAATATCCCCAATGTATTGGACATAGAACATGCAATTTCTCTTTCAATATCTATTTCTAGTTACAATTAATTTCTTTTTGAGATGACTCCAAGAAGTTTATTTATTGAGGAAAAATTCTACATACAAGTGGTTGCAGACCTGTATTACAGTTTAAATCTTCATCAATGGCTTATTAGAGAGTAAAAATGATGGACTTGTTTTCTATTCATCGTTTGATATTTAATAAGGAAAATATGTTAAGGGAATTTACCGATTTCCGTTGTAATCTCGGGATTAATCTTTTCAGTAGGTCCTGGCACGTCTTTTCCACTAGGATCCTCCTCCATCATTTTCCTCCTTGATAGGATTTGGTTCATAAGGCGTAAATATCAATCTTATGACCAATACATATATTGATTTTGCAGCCAACGTTTGGACATTGGAAGAAAGTGCGATAGAAACCTGTATAACAATGCTATCAAACTCATGCTCTTGGAGTTATCGAGGGCGGCAATAAGACAATGATGGATTGCCTATATGAACTTATCCCTATGTTATTATTAGTATTATATAATACATGAAGCGTTTGCATTGTACTTCATCTTGCATGGCAGATTGGGAACCTAGTCATATATACCTTCGTCCTATATGTCCTGCTTCGTTTGTTTTGAGCATGATGCTCTGTTTCGTTAGCTGGTGGTTAAGGGAGTTTCCGGAAGAGCACACCATTTTTCTTTGTGAGCCCACTTAAGAACTGTCTGGGCTTTCACTAGGCAGTGGGCTCACTAGAAAAAGTGGTGTGCTCCTTTGGAAACTGCCGTGGTTAATATCTAGTTATTTTTCAGTTTAAGAAAATCCTTGTAGCTCAATGTATTGTCAGAGATGTAAACCAGAATTGGTTTAGAAGCAAGTTAACTTTTTTCAACTTTTGGTTTACAATAGAACACTAATTTCTACTACTCCCCCCCTACCTAGCCCCCCTCTCCCTTCTCGTCCTCTTACTGGTCATTTATTTGTGTGTGTGTGTGCCGGGGGGTGCATCGTTCAGCATAGTTCCTTCCCCAAACAACAGCTTCCTCTGTCGTCCAATTTGTAGGATCCAAAGTCAATGAGAGCGACTACTTTTCTGGAGATAATTGACATCACCGTGTGGGTCAATGTAACAGTGCCGAGCTTGAACCATGATCACAGTAAAATTATGGATAACAGAGATGTGATCAAGAGAGGAATCAATCAGATAATCAAGCCCAAGTCGGTAGATATCGCCATTCATGTTGGCAGCGATATGGATGAAGCGGGGCTAACGGAGGGGAAGATTCGTAATAGCGAATGGAAGTTAGGTCAGGGGTTGTAGTAATAATGTCATGCTCGTCAGTCGGTGCATGTGCCAGGCCTCCAATGGATTGCAAGCTTTCACTTGTCGTCTCTCCATGCCACCTCCACCCCCACCGCAATCTCCATTTCGTCCCCTCCAATCAAATCCCATCGGCTTCCGTTAAAGCCGAGTACAAGACCCCCATCAGATCCCCGTTCAAGTGCGACCAAATGTTGTGTTAGGAATTCATATATGAGTATAGTCCCAGTTTAGAAATGGTAATAGGTACGTCAACAGACTAAATTTTGGTTCTTTTTATACAAAATTTTGAATTAAAAAAATTAAAAATTTTATATAGGACAGACAACAAATTGATACATAAATGCATTCATTACCATCCCTAAGTCCCACATCAAGCAAATTCCCCTGATAAAACTATAAACTGAGAGACTGAAGAATAGTTTTGTATTCTAAGATATATAAAAACGATATAATGGTCATCTTTTTAAGGTAAAAGTGATAAACATAAAAAGTAAAGGCAATAGAATATATAATTTGATGTTATTACTGTTCGCCGCCAAAGTTCCTTTACTTCCTTCCATCGAATTAACTTAAATTACAATAGAAGTGAACAAGATATATAAAGAAGAACAAACGAGAGGATTTTATAGTTCAATCTCTCTCTTTTACAATGTGTTGTGTGGGATCAGTGGCGATGGGATCTATAGTAGTTCCTGTTGACGATCGGTACGTTGAATCTTCTCTTTTGAAGATATCGGCCGACTGTAGACGATCTTCTTGGTCTTTGCTCTTCACGAATCCAAGGCTCTATGCGTAACTTGAATTCTCTAAGAGGAAGACGATCACAAAAGGCTTCAAGGCTCTCTCGCGTACTTGAATTGCCAAAGGGATCAGGAAGAAGATTTGCCGAAGGAAGAAGAAGACCTCTGATCTCTAGTTTTGATTTGTTCAAGGCTCTCACGCGTAACTCGAACTTTACCAAAACTTCCAAAAGATCCAAAAGAGATCCCCCTAGGGTTTCACTAGGAAAGTATTTATAGCCCTAGGAAGATTTGAGAGTTTCAATCTGAATAGAATTTGCTCTCATCAAGAATTCCAATCAAATATTTAATATTGATTTAAATCTCTTGATTTAGAATTCTAATTGGATTTGATTTGGTATTTGGATAAGCCCAAATAATAATCTTAATTAATTTTAGATTCTGGTTATCTGCTCACGCGGAGCTAACGCGGAGCTAAATAACCAGTGCGCAGAGCTAACGAGGAGCTATTGATCATCTCCGCGTTTTCTCAAACGCGAGGCTAAAAGTACCCAGATGCGGAGCTACTGAATTAGCTCCGTGTTCTGTTGTGGAAAATCCTATTTACTTAGAAATTTTCACTGCCAACAGAACCCCCTCCAAAGTTTTCAAAATGGCTTAGAACTTAGCAAATTTTGAAATACTTTGGATACTTAAACTGAAACGCGGAGTTAGAATACCAAGTCTATCTCGCGTTATGCTAGCCTACGCGGAGCAAATCAGCTTCACTTCGTCTTCAGTGAAATGAGTAATTATGTCATTAATTACCCTGAATTTCTACGCCGAATACCAAGCGACGGAAATTCTGTTTAAATAGAGCTCTCGGCTCATCTTCTTCTTCATCCGGAGATTTTTGAAGAGTTCTCAACTCCTGCAACTGAGTGAGCGATGTCAACGAGCGATCTTCAACTGATCCCTGCTTAATTCTTCATGAATTTTCACCATTAGGATGTCACTCCAGAAGAGTTTGGCTAGACGAATGTTGGCCGGCGTTAATGGCAGCGGCCGTGGAAGTAGACGCGACGGCGAACCAGTCTATGCAGCGTCTTCCGAAGGTAAAAATCTTAACTCTTGGTCCTCTAAGAACCATCTGGAGATGTTTTGGTTTCGTTTAATCCGGCCAATTGTTTACTTTACCGGCGAGATCGCCGTTCTCCTGCCGTAAGGCTTGAAGAAGAAGGAGAAGGCAGAGAGGAACTCTGTTCTTTCTCTACGCGAAGTTATCGCGTCATCCCTGCGCTTGAAACGCAGGGCTTATCTGACTAGCAGTCGCGATGAATCTGCGAGGCTATCTTTGATTAGCAGTCGCGATGAATCTGCGAGGCTATCTTTGATTAGCAGTCGCGAGGAATTTGCGAGACTATCTTTGATTAGCAGTCGCGAGGAATCTGCGAGGCTATCTTTGATTAGCAGTCGCGATGAATTTGCGAGGCTATGAAAGAGAAGGAAATAACAGAGAGAAACTGTCCCTCTTTTACGCGAAGTTATCGCGTCATCCTCTGCGTTTGAAGTGCGAGTCTATTTCTTTTACTGCACGCGGAGTTAGTTTAGCTCGGCGCTTTCACACTTTTAGAAATTCTGTTCCTTTTGCAGTAAGTCCGATCCTTTCTGAAGAGGAGTGTATGTGGGTCCATCGATCTTCATCCACAAAAGTAACTCTAAGGAGGTCAGAAGCATATGCTTTACAATATAGTTGCAGGTTTCAAGCTCCGGCCCCTGGAGATAAACTTTTGAAGGAGCTACAAGCTCAAGTAAGGGCTTGCGGCACTTCTCTTTCCTCTCGTGCTTCATTTCAGATGACAGATCCAAATTGACATTTGCAGAGGAGTTCTTTTGCATGTGAACCAGGGAACTGAGCTCCAACACCTCGTAGAGAAATCTCACCGTTAGGTTATTGATGAGTCGATGAATATGTAGAAGCTTTCAGGAGAGCTATAACTCTTTCTTTGTAATCTCTTGCTTCATGAATAAAGATAAATTATTTTCCTCTCTATCTGTTGGCTTCAATAATTTTGCTTGCTCAACAAACAGATGGTTAATAATTCTGGTAAAATAATCTAAGGCTCGTCTGCGTAACTTAGATCATTAGTACCGATATGATCGAGTAAGGATCCTCTTACTTGGCCAAAAAAAAATCCAAGTTCTTCATAGGAACGCGAGGCTGAAGCACCAAGTTATCTTCGCGTTTCGCAGAGCTGCGCAGAGTAGCGCGGAGTTAATATCTTCACTTTTTTCTTTATCACGCGAGGCTAATAGCTCCGCATTTTGGAGAGTAACTGACCAGTCATTTTTTTCGAAATCCGCGCTGAATTCCAAGAGGCGGTTTCCCTCATTTAAATGAAATCTCTATTCCTTTTCTTCTCACTTCACTCGAGAATTTTCCAGAAACCCTAGAGATTCAGACGATCAGAGCTCAGGCGACCCTAACGTTCTCCGACCGATTTTCTCCCAATTTCCCGTTGATTTCACCTGATTCTCGCAAGTAATGGCACCCAAGACTCGTGCTACCTCCCGCGCAGCTCCGTCATCGTCAATTGGCGCTAGCAGCGGTGGCAACGACCGTGGCGGCGACGCGCCAGCCCACATTTCACCCATTGGGGGTAAGAATCTCTCTATCAAGACTCTTTAGAACATTTTTGAGTGATTTGGTTTGATTTTAACCGGTTAATCATCTCTTTCATCGGCGAGATCGCCGTACTCCGGCTTTAAAGCTTGGAGAAGAAGAAAAGCCACTGGCTTTCTTCTCATGCGAAGTTATCGCGTCATCCTCGCGTTTTAAAACGCGGGGCTATTTTAAGTAGTAGTCGCAAGGAATCTGCGAGGCTATCTTAGATTAGCAGTCGTGAGGAATCTGCGAGGCTATCTTTGAGTAGCAATCGCGCTGAAACACGAGGCTCTTTTAAGTAGCAATTACGCTGAAACGCGAGTCTCTTTTAAGTAGCAATCGCGCTGAAACGCGAGGCTATTTTAAGTAGCAATCGCGTTGAAACGCGAGGCTATTTTAAGTTCTGCGCGGTCTAATCTTTAGCTTCGCGCGGCGCTATTGTTAGCATCGCGCGTTCTAATTTTTAGCTTCGCGCGTCCATACTTAGAAAAATTTTCTGTCTTGTAGAAATTTTTCTAATACTAATTCTGGTTCTTGCAGTAGGGTATTCGATGGAATCCTTCCCTCATAGACTTTGGTTTTGCTGGGGGTTCTGATCCCTCAGACCAATTTCGTTTCACCACCATCCTAGCCTCATATAAACCAGACCCGAAGGATCGCAAGGAGAAGTTGATCAAGTATCATCCCACCACTGTGCGAGAAATGATAACTGATGCTGCTTTTGAAAACGTGAACAGAGAGGCGATGGAGAAGCCCGCATTCCTCTTTGGAGACCAGATGGGTCAATCAGATGAGATCCTCTTTGAAGAGGAACGCGAATGGCTCTATAATTCGGGCGAAGCTTTAATGTTTCTGCCCAGAATGGATCGTGGCTATCCCTTAGTTTATCTTCAGCGACTGGCGATGCCTCGAGAATTAAAGTGGGGACTAACTCAGGAGCAAGATGGCGTCCCAACAGGCAAATTTGGCGCACAAGGGCCCTATCAAGATGGTTCCCCCAGATGCATTACTGGTTTGCTTCCAGGCCGATTTGGCAAGGAGCTCCCAGTGGGAGAAGTCCCATCCCGCGCGCGAACTTTCTTAACTGAGTTCTTGGCAAGAGATGGTCAGTACCCGGCTAGTGACTTCAGAATGCCTGGTTGGGTCTACTCCTCTAGCAATATGTGGTGGGCTCGTCTTGTTCAGTACATGTTGGATTCCCACGAGCCCATCTTAAAGAACATTGGCTTGTACAAAGCCATCAGAAATACCCAATTCGGGTTCCCCCAGAGTGCTTATCACTTCTACTGCCTCCTGGAGATGTACAACCCTGAGGCTTGCACTCTCTTTACACCAGTGGGTGAGCTAGGGTTCGCTCTCCATGAGATGTTCGAGGTTTCCGGGCTTTCCATGGGTGAAGTCCCCTATGAAGAATACATCCCTTGCACTAAGGAGTTAAACATATTGATGGCGAAGGATGAGCGCATTTATGCCACATACTGGGAGATGATGTGCCATTACCGTATTTGCTCTGACCTGACAGGTGCGCGTAATAATGGTATTGGTCATAAGAAATGGGCTGAGTATCTCTTCGCCAATTTAAACTCTAAGGATAGCTCGTCAACTATCCATGGCCATCCTCTTGTCCCCATTTCAGAGATCGACCAACGTGTAGCCAGGGGCCATTACCGTTTGTATTATACCACGGAATCCAATGAGAATGGATACGGTCCCGGGCACTTCATTCAAGAGCTACCACTATCAAGCCCAGTCTCCGATCTCCAACAGAGGTCTCATCGCTGGGTTTTTGATGCTGTGGCTGAAGAGATGCGTCGTGCCGTCATTATCTAAGGAAGCAATTGCAATGACCGTGGTATATCCAGCGGTTCTTCTTGCATATGTCCGACCCCTTGGACTTCTTCTCGCCATGGTGTGTAATTTACAGCATGGACTGCGGGCACTTTGTCGTGATTTCCTCCCCACTGATAAGGTTAAGGGGAAAGGAAAGGGCAAGTCGAAAGAGACTGTCCAGCCAAAGACTCCGAACCCTAGGGTGGAGATGCCCTACACCTATTTAATGGCGTGGCTCATCTTGCACTGTCCCTCTTTGATGAGCGCACCAGAATGCCGTTCGGGAGAGAAGTGCTTCTTTGTGGAGCCATATGAACGTTCTTCATGGACGCACAATTATATGTCCCAGATTCGGAAGACTCTTCGTAGCTTTCAGAATTACGAGATCTTCCGGTGTTTTTCTGACTTTCCCGGCGGAGGATATGGATTGAGACTGAAGGATGCTGCAGGAGCAGATAATTTTACTGCTCTATCTGCGGGAGCGTTCTGGTGGCTCCTCAACATCCGACCTGGGCACTTGGTATATCGGCGAGATGTCAGGTGTCTGATTGAGCCGTACACTCCAAGTCGCTTTGCTCGCCAGTTTGGATATTCCCAACTTTATGTGGGTAATCCAAATAAAAATCTTGCCTATGAGGGGAATTTGTATGAGGGAGCCCGCGGATGGTTTCACTTTGTAGCTGGTGGAACTGAAACTGAATTCTCCCTTCCCCAGAAAACGCCAGAATTGGCCACAACACTCTGCTTTTGCAACTGGTTCAGCATTGCAAATGCTGATGTTCCTGGCTTCCCTCTTAATCGCAGTTGCTGCAAAGAGATTGAAGCTCTCTACATTAGCCACCAAGGTGCTTCGAGGGTGGGAATAAAAGGGATGGAAGAATTCCTTGGCGCGCCGCGGCTGAGCCTTCAGACGCCAGCGAGTCTGACGATGACGACACCGGTGATGACGATGACAATACTGGTGCTGGAGGAGCTCCCCAATCTGTTGTCATTCGTCCCTAGAGTCCAACTCCCAAACGCCGCTGTACCTTAAAGAAAAGGCCCGATAAGAAGCAGAAATTGGCTCAGGAAACTTTAATAGCCCCCAAGAAGTGGCTGTCAAACTTGCTTCGGACTTATTGGCTTCAGCTCTACCCCCAGCGTCGGCAAGGGAGGATACACCCGCTAAAGCTCCAAGTGTCGTTGAGGTTTCGGCTCCTTCGGCCATAGAGCCTGTTGCAGAACCTGTGGCGCAACTAACGGGTAGCGAGACGGGTACATTGTTGGAAACGACAATGGCTCTCCCTTCAAGTCCGACAACTGGACTTGTATCGCCTGGTATGGCTCTTAGCATTTTATCTTTTGCCCGCTATTATTTTACCGTAATACCACTTTTCTTGTTTCTTGAAATGCAGGTGATCAACTCCTTTCGCCGATGCATTTGACTACCCAGATAGAGTCTGACGATAGGATGGACCATTCCGGCTCCGTTGGTGGTGTGGGTAGCTCTGCTGGCGAGTTTACGGCTGATTATTCCACGCCGGCTCCCGCTTCTGTTCCCTCTTCAATTCCCCCGATTGATGAACTGGGGAGCGATGAGAGAACAGAAGTCATTATCGTAGCTGCTGCTAAGGAGGCCACATCGTCTCCTAGTATGCCATCTCCAACACCAGTTTGCTCCACTGAGACATTTCCTATGGTCGTTGGCGTGCCTTCTCAGTCAGCGATTTTAACGTCGTCTGTTGTCGTGGCTGCTGAGATACCTGCAACTCTTCCGACTTCAAGCCTTCCAGCGGGAGAGGAGGAGAATTTGAAATTCTCGTTCGAATATGCTTCTCCTACCGGAGGAGCTTCGGGCAAAGTTATTCCGTCTTCTACTCTTGCCGACGGGAGTACCCAAGTGATTGGTACTGGTGGTGTTTCCCCTGGGGTCTCCAGCTCTTCCAGATCTGCACTGGCTCTACTGGTTCCCCATATCGTGAGTTTGATACAGGGACGGACTTCTTCTTCTCCAACTCCGGTAGCTACTGCTTCCTTGCCTGCGACATCTTCCTTGGCGTTACCTGCTTTGCCTACCGACACTGCAAATCCTCTTGAAGAACTTTTCAACTTCACTGTCGTAGATTTTATGCGTTTACTAAGGTGGTGTGTCGAGATGGTTCTTGCTGGCCACGATTTCTTCAACTTCGCACGTCTACTATTGTTCCGCTATCTAGGGAATATTGAAGAAGTTGGGGGACAAGATCGAGCGGCTCCCTACCGGGCCTGCCTTGCAGCCTTAGAAGAGCAGGTGACCACGCTACACACACTCCGTCAGGCGGATGTGGAGTCGATCACTGAGATAGAGCTGGCGCGGCTTCGGGCAGAATACTTATCTCGAAGAAATGCTTTAAGGCAGCAGGAAGAAAGATAGTCTCAGGAGTTGACAGAGCTCGAAGCCAGCCGGGAATCCATTCTCGGAGATCTGAGGAGGGTGAATTCTGAAATCGGGGAGAGTCAATCTGCCATCTCCAGGGCCCAGGAGACCATTGCCAGGGCTCGAGCCATCTTGATAGAAAATGAACTCCGATTAGGGGAGTCTGTCAAGAAGTGGGACATGTTAATTCTCCAACAGGAGCAGGTTCAGCAGGAGGAGGCGGCCAGGAATCGTGCCATCGAAGAGTCTCGTCAACAACAACTTGCAATATGTGATGATGAGTTGCGTAGGCAAGCTCAGCAAACCGTGGAGGCCTCTCATCGTAGAAATTTGGACGAGACCATAAACAAATTGAGACTCCTGGGAGACCAATAGTTTCCTCTCTTTATGCTTTTATTTTTTTTTCTGTACTAAGATCTTCGTAATGATTCTTCGAGATTCTTTTTTGTACTTTTACTCCTTTTTAATAAAAGTGATTCCTTTTGACTCTTTTATTTGTCGGCTTCAAAACAGATTTGCCTGCCTAACAATTAACTTGTCGTCAAAATGATTTGTTTCTCAGGCATCATTTATGCACAATTTTTTTTTGAACCGAGGTAAGAGTTTAAGATTTTATGGGATTTTTAGCAAACCCCCAGCTATCAACGGATTTGATTAGCCTTTACCAACTACCGTTTGAGTTGGGCTAGCCATGTTATTTCCCTCAACATGGTGAGCTGTCGAGAATTTCGTTTGGACTTAAATGCCAAACTTTTCCTCTCCCCTTTACCTTATCGGTGTTGGGTAATTCATACTTTTTACCCCCAGTATGAAGGGGTTGGCGAGAAACTGGTTCTCTTCCCATTGCCTACTTGGCGCCGGGTATTTTTATACCTTTTAAGTCAGAGGCGCTTAATTGCACATGCTTAAAAGAAAGACTGGAGGCCGTTCAAACTTAAGAACTAAGCACACCAGGTTTGGGTCAGAGGCGCCAAACTGCGCATGCCCAAGAAAAGACTGATGGTGGTTCAAACTTGAGAACCAAACTCACCAGGTTTAGGTCAGAGGCGCCAAACTTCGCATGCCTAAGAAAAGACTGATGGTGGTTCAAACTTAAGAACCAAACTCACCAGGTTTAGGTCAGAGGAACCAAACTGCACATGCCTAAGAAAAGACTGGAGGTGGTTCAAACTTGAGAACCAAACTCACCAGGTTTAGATCAGAGGCGCCAAACTGCGCATGCCTAAGAAAAGACTGATGGTGGTTCAAACTTGAGAACCAAACTCACCAGGTTTAGGTCAAAGGCGCCAAACTGCGCATGCGTAAGAAAAGACTGGAGGTGGTTCAAACTTAAGAACCAAACTCACCAGGTTTAGGTCAGAGGCGCCAAACTGCGCATGCCTAAGAAAAGACTGATGGTGGTTCAAACTTGAGAACCAAACTCACCAGGTTTAGGTCAGAGGCGCCAAACTGCTCATACCTAAGAAAAGACTGATGGTGGTTCAAACTTGAGAACCAAACTAGAGGCGGTTCAAGGCTCTCTCGCGTAACTTGAACTTGGCACACCAAGTACACCAGGTTTAGGTCAGAGGCGCCAAATTGCGCATGCCTAAGAAAAGACTGATGGTGGTTCAAACTTGAGAACCAAACTCACCAGGTTTAGGTCAGAGGCGCCAAACTGCGCATGCCTAAGAAAAGACTGATGGTGGTTCAAACTTGATAACCAAACTCACCAGGTTTAGGTCAGAGGCACCAAACTGCGCATGTCTAAGAAAAGACTGATGGTGGTTCAAACTTGAGAACCAAACTCACCAGGTTTAGGTCAGAGGCGTCAAACTGCGCATGCCCAAGAAAAGACTGATGGTGGTTCAAACTTGAGAACCAAACTCACCAGGTTTAGGTCAGAGGCGCCAAACTGCGCATGCCTAAGAAAAGACTGATGGTGGTTCAAACTTGATAACCAAACTCACCAGGTTTAGGTCAGAGGCGCCAAACTGCGCATGCCTAAGAAAAGACTTATGGTGGTTCAAACTTGAGAACCAAACTCACCAGGTTTAGGTCAGAGGCGTCAAACTGCGCATGCCCAAGAAAAGACTGATGGTGGTTCAAACTTGAGAACCAAACTCACCAGGTTTAGGTCAGAGGCGCCAAACTGCGCATGCCTAAGAAAAAACTGATGGTGGTTCAAACTTGAGAACCAAACTAGAGGCGGTTCAAGGCTCTCTCGCGTAACTTGAACTGGGCACACCAAACATACCAGGTTTAGGTCAGAGACGCCAAACTGCGCATGCCTAAGAAAAGACTGATGGTGGTTCAAACTTGAGAACCAAACTCACCAGGTTTAGGTCAGAGGCGCCAAACTGCGCATGCCTAAGAAAAGACTGATGGTGGTTCAAACTTGATAATCAAACTCACCAGGTTTAGGTCAGAGGCGCCAAACTGCGCATGCCTAAGAAAAGACTGATGGTGGTTCAAACTTGAGAACCAAACTCACCAGGTTTAGGTCAGAGGCGTCAAACTGCGCATGCCCAAGAAAAGACTGATGGTGGTTCAAACTTGAGAACCAAACTCACCAGGTTTAGGTCAGAGGCGCCAAACTGCGCATGCCTAAGAAAAAACTGATGGTGGTTCAAACTTGAGAACCAAACTGGAGGCGGTTCAAGGCTCTCTCGCGTAACTTGAACTGGGCACACCAAACATACCAGGTTTAGGTCAGAGGCGCCAAACTGCGCATGCCTAAGAAAAGACTGATGGTGGTTCAAACTTGAGAACCAAACTCACCAGGTTTAGATCAGAGGCGCCAAACTGCGCATGTCTAAGAAAAGACTGATGGTGGTTCAAACTTGAGAACCAAACTCACCAGGTTTAGGTCAGAGGCGCCAAACTGCGCATGCCTAAGAAAAGACTGATGGTGGTTCAAACTTAAGAACCAAACTCACCAGGTTTATTGGTTTAAAATCACCAAAATAGAAGCAATCCAAGTGCTCATCTGCGTAACTTGGATAAATTAGAGGTTTATACTTCCATGGATATCAAGCATAGTATTTTTTCAGAAATTTGCCATTGATCGGCATCATCATCCTTTCGCCGTTTTTATTCATCAAGGGATAAGCTCCACTGGAGTAGACTGTCTCCACAATGAATGGTCCTTCCCACTTGGGCTCAAATTTACCCTTTGTCTTATGAGTTAGAACCATTGGACTTTTAACAGCCAGAACCAAGTCTCCTTGTTTAAAGGTCCTTGGTTTAACGTTCTTATTGAACGTTTGAGAAATTCGGGCTTGATACAACTCAATTTGTTGTTGAGCCCTAAGACGCTTTTCATTCAGCGCCTCTAATTCTTTCAATCTTTGATAATGGCGTTCTTCTGTCGTCATCTTTGTGGCTAAAGCCACTCTTAATGAAGGAATCTGGACGTCGAGAGGTAAGACGGCCTCACTCCCACAGACCAAAGAGAATGGAGTAGCTTTTGTAGGGGTGTGAACAGTGGTGCGATAAGCCCACATGCACTCTTCTAGCTTTTCATCCCAATCTCGTTTATTAGAAGAGACGAACTTCCGAAAGAGTTTAATAATCGTCTTGTTGAAAGCTTCGGCCAACCCATTAGCTGTGGGGTTATATGGCGTTGAAGCAATATCTTTGATTCTGAACTTATTGCAGAATCTGGAGAATCCCTGACTGATGAATTGCGGACCATTATAATGGATGATCCGTCGGGGGACGCCAAAGCGATAAATGACGTGATGCTTGACAAATTTGGTCACATCTGTCGTCTTCACCTCTTTCATGGGCACAGCTTCGGCCCATTTTGAAAAATAATCGGTTATTGCAAGAATAAACCGATGTCCTCTGGATGACGGGGGAGTTATAGGCCCCACAATATCCATCCCCCATGCTTCAAATGGCCAACTTGCAACAGTATTGTGCAAATATTCTTGAGGTTGATGAATAAAATTAGCATGTATCTGGCATGCATGGCATCGTTTAGCGTATGCCATTACTTCCGAGATCATGTTCGGCCAGTAGTATCCCAGCCTTCTTATACGGTCTCCGAGTTTTGGACCGGGCTGATGAGCTCCACATACTCTATCGTGTGTTTCTCTCAGCACTTCTTCTGCTTTTGCTTTTGATATACAGCGTAGCAGCAGACCATCTCTTGACTTTCTATATAAAGTCTGAATTTTATGGTCATAATAAAATCTTTGGGCCTTCCTCTTTATCGAGGTGGCTTCCTTAGGATCTTCTGGTAATATCTCATGTAAAGCATAATCCACAAATGGAAATCGCCAATCACGGGGTTCCAAAGTTAAGCCTGCCTGGCACACTTCTTTGGTTTGGAAAACCATATCTGGGTGGAGGAGCTCTCTACTTCCAATGGTGATGCTTTTAGCCTCTCCTAGCGGGATCGCCAATGTTGCTGCTAACGAGGCAAGAGCATCGGCATACACATTCTCATTTCGAGATATATGAGAGATGTAGAATGCTCAAAATAGCCAGCTAGTTCAATGGCTAGCTGATAATAGGGGATGAGGGCTTCATGTCTGACTGCATACTCGCCCGTCATCTGATTGACGATGAGTTTAGAGTCTCCATATGCCTCTAGATAGTTCACCCCCAGTTGTAGAGCCATCTTCAGGCCGATAATGAGCGCGTTATATTCCGCGACATTATTTGTGCACAGTTCTGTTAATGAGTAACCGTTAGGAAGTACATATTCATGTGGGGAGATAAGCACAACCCCCACTCCAGTAGCAGATCGTCTGGCAGCACCATCAAAGAATATTTGCCATGTTTGTTCCTTGGTAACTGCGTTGACCTCTGACGTCTGTTTGGAATTAGACCCGATTGGATGGTCTGCAAGAAAATCGGCGATCGCCTGTCCCTTTGTGGCTTTTTGAGGGACGAAATGCATATCATAGGGTGACAGTAGTAATGCCCATTTTGCCAATCGGCCATTTAAGGACCCAGGCTTCGTCATCAGAATTTTCAGGGGATTAACCCGGGATATGACATGAATTGTCTGTCCAGAAAGATAGTGTCGCATTTTCTGAATAGCAAACACTAGGGCTAAATATTCCCTTTCAATCGGGGTATACCGTTGTTCGGCCCCAATCATTGTCCTGCTTAGATAATAGAGGGCATGTTCATAGCCGTGCTCATTATATTTTGAGCAAGTAATGCTCCTAAGGCAATATCCATGGCCCTTACATATATAAGGAAGGGCTGCCCAGGGACCGGCGCCATAAGAACGGGAGGTTTGGTGAGGTATTCTTTAAGGTCATCAAAGGCCCGTTGACATGCCTCATCCCATACAAAAGAAACCCCCTTCTTCATAAGTCGAGAAAATGGCTGGCATCGTCCCGATAAGTTGGAAATGAAGCTCCAAATATAGGCAAGCTACCCTTATAACCCCCTCAATTCTTTAAGATTGCGGGAGATTGCATCTCGCTAATTGCTTTTATCTTTTCAGGGTCGAGGAAAATCCCTTTTGAAATTATTACGAACCCAAGGAATTTCCCACTCGACACCCCCATAAATGACTTAGTAGGATTCATCTTTAAATAATGTCTCCTCATGAGATCGAAGACCATTCTTAAGTCCTAAAGGTGGTCCTCTTTATTTTTACTTTTGACCGCCAAGTCATCCACGTAGCACTCTACTGTCTTGCGCAGATGTTCTTTGAATATAGTGCTCATCGCACGTTGGTAGGTAGTGCCGGTATTCTTCAGCCCAAATGGCATCACCGTATAACAGTATACCCCCAGCGGCGTTCTGAAAGCTGTATGCTTTTCATCATTTGGGTGCATTTTGATCTGGTTATATTCTGAGAAGCCATCCATAAAGGACATCCTCTCATAACCACAAGTATTGTCTATCATCACGTCGGTGATGGGAAGTGGAAACTCATCCTTGGGACATGCAGCATTGAGATCCCGAAAGTCAATACATATCCGGATTTTACCGTTCTTTTTACGAACTGGCACTATGTTGGCAACCCAATCCGGATGTTGTTCTTCACGGATGAATCCAGATTTTATAAGTTTGTTGACCTCAGCAACTATTGCCTCCATCAACTCCGGTCAAAAACGCCTCTGTTGTTGTTTAACAGTTTGGCATCTTCTTTTATATTTAACCGGTGTGTGGCAATCTTAGGGTCAAGCCCAGGCATGTCTTCATAATTCCATGCGAACACGTCTATATACTCTTTAATAAGAGATATAAGTTCCTCCTTTTCAAATGAAGTTAGCGTGTCGCTTATGAAGATGGGTTTCGGATTTTCTTCCGTTCCCATGTTGACCTGTATCAATTTGTCTTCAGTGGGCGGATCACGCTGCTCAAAGCGGACGTCCCAGAGAGTGTCCATATGCTTAGCCCAGGAATCATCTTGGACATCGATTGGTTCCTCGTGGCTTTCTAATGCGGCTGAAACCATATTGGCCATCAAGGACTGAAACCAAGCACTGGTGCTTATATCCGAATCATGGTCAGGTGAAGATGTATCTTCTTTGGCCAAAGAACTCTCTTCATCTTTTAGTGGTGATGAGGGGGGAGTAGATACATAGCCCAACCCCCTACGAGTCTTCTGATAATAATCAGGGCTCTTTCCTCTTGGTCTGAACGAGGGTATAAGATTCCGTCGCCCTTCCAAAGTTCAATCCCGGCTTCTGGGTAAAATTATAACCCATCTTCTCCATCATCTGGCGGGATTTTTGCTCATAGTGGTGAAATTGGGGTGATGTTTGCTCATCACTTTCACTGCTTTGTTTTTGCCGAGGTGACGTAATTACCCTGCCGAACATAATCGGCCTTTGAGATCCTCTCCGAGGAGGCACTTCGAAGTAGTGACCTTTCTCCTCAGCTATTTTTTATCGAGAGATGAGGGATGACCTAAGTGGCAAATGATATGCCGCCAGAACTTCAAGTTCGGATAGGCCATCCACTTCAGTGGAAGTACAAGAGGGTTCAGACTCAGTAGCTACAGCATGCTCGTAGGCTAACTTTATGTCTTCATTAATAACCCATTCACTCTCTATTACATCCACTATATTATCAAGACTTAAATTAAATCTAGGTGATGGTTGATTTCATAATCACCCCCATCATCTGCTCCAGGAAGCTCGTACTCAGTGTCGGCTTCATTGCCACTGTCATTGGGCTTTTGAGTTTTACTAGGCTCGTCATTGGAGATCTCATGAGCTGGTTTATACAGTGCAGCATCCGTGAAGTAATTCTCCACTCCTTTGAATGGTTGCTTGTCGGCGATTAGTGTCCGGACCTCTCCTTCCTCATCGCAATATTTCATGTATTGGTGAAGAGTCGACGGGACTATCATATGAGCGTGGATCCAAGGCCGCCCCAACAAAATGTTTTATGAGGTATCTGCATCAATAACATAGTATGTAGCCTCCGTCCTTAAATCCCCGATCCGACATCGGAGTCGGATTTTTCCGAGGGGACGGCTATTATTGGCATTAAACCCGTATATCATTGTATTGGTTGGCGTCAGACGATGGAGGGAGATCCCTAACATTTGCATCAACCTTCTGGGTACGATACTTAGTGCAGAATCCGGATCAATCTGAATTCGGTCCACTTTCGTGGATCCGACATATCCGGTGAAATATAAAGACCTGTTGTGCTTTATATTCCTCATCTGCATGTCTTCTGGAGAGAAGATAATTTGTGGGACTTACCTCCTCACTTGGTGACAGCGGGGGCAAGAGTCCTTTTCTTCTTCATTGGTCGGCTCGATAATCTGAACTAGAAATGACTCAGAGTCTGCCAAGGCCTCTCTTAGAGCTTCACGTGTTGATTTTGATAATCTCAACAATTCGTAAAGCGTTACTCGTGCTGGGATATTCGCCAACTGAGCAATTATGTCAAACTTGAAGGTAGTCCCTCTGGCTCCTTCCTCTCTAATAGGATTCTTCTGGAAGCGAAGTCCTTTCTGTTTTGCAGGCTTTGCGAGTTCTGCATAGATGTCTTTCGGATCTACTCTAGTGTAGTCCTTAAGATATGTCTTCCCGGATCGAGTACCGGAAGGGCCTGCCCCATCTTGATGAGTGGCCATAGTTTCGGGTTCTTTTTCAGAATCTGTGAAGGTTCCCGAAGCTATGTATTCTTCCTTTATATCTGCAGAAATGGCATTAACAGTCCGCTTCTTCCCTTGACTCCTTGTAGTAGTCCATTGCTCATCCTCTAGCAAATCGGGATGAACCCACATGACTTCCCCCTTTTGGGTCGTCACAGGGATAAGTCCTTCTTGGGCTTTGTTGTGAGGATCAAGGTTCTTTGTGACCGTCTTACCCTTTGGGATTGGGGTCACTCCTGCAGGGAACTCGTGGGTTCCAACCACTACGGTTGCCATATTGGCAGTGACCTTCTTCTGCTCTTCCTTAAGCGTCAGAACTCCAGCTTCTATTAGTGCTTGGATTCTGTTCTTAAGGGGAAAACAATCCCTAGTGGGGTGCCCGACATTCCAGTGATAGAGACAGTAGTTAGGATCTTTAGTCTTACCAGCGTCTTCTGGCTTCTTATTCTCTGGAAGTTTTAGCATCTCCTTCTTCTGGAGCAAGTGAAAGAGGATAGGTGTCTGTTCCGCCTTGAAAGTATAATTTCTTTCCTGCTGCGGTCTATTTTGCCTTGGGCCCTGCTGGTTTTGGGGTTTCGGCTTCGGTGGAGGGTTGGATCTCTGAGGAGCAGCTTCTGATGCCATCACTGCTTTTCCTTTATTCTTATTGCTGCTATTTTGGGTATATGACTTACTACCCCCAGCACTTCTTGATCCACGAGATTCTTCAACTCGACGAATCAAATCCTCAGCTTGCTCTCCCTGTTTGAGCAAATTCCTCCATGTCTTAGACTCTACGGCCCCAATTTTTAGGAGCACGTTGATCTTAAGATTGTGTCGACAAGTCTCGACAAGAGTTTCCTGGACCATTCCGTGTTTACAATGCACGGACTTCTCCCGGAGCCTTTCTATAAATTCTTTTACCGTTTCTTGTTTTCCTTGTCTAGTTGCAAGAAGGGATGAACCGTAATCTTGGTATCATCCTCGAAGAAACGTGAGAGAAATAATTTCTCTACATCTAACCAGGTATTAATAGTACCTGGGGGCAGCTGCATGAACCAAGTAAAGGCAGGCCTCGCAAAGTACTTGCGAATACTTTGGTCATGATGGGGTCATTACCCATTAAATGTCCTGCTTGGGACAGGAAGTAATATATATGCTGACTGGGCGATCCCTTCCCATCGTATGGCTCTAACTTGGGCGGCTTATACTTCTGTGGGTATGGTATCGTATCCCATTGAGGAGGATACGGTCTTGAGACCCCTGCTTCTTTCAACTCTTTTTTACGCATCAAAGCTTCGAGTTGATTCTGTAATTTTTCAAGCTTTTCTTCATGTGGGTTATGAAAAGAAAATCTATCCTCTTTCTCATGCATCAAGTGGGCTTTCTCCTCCTGTTCTTCTTCATTTGGATTTTCCTTACCCTTTTTGGCATTATCTTCAACAAATCTCGATAGCATGACTTTAAGACCTTCAATCATCTTTTGCTGCTCTCGAATCATTCTTTCTTGAGCCTCGAATCTCTGATTGATATCATCAGATTTATCTGCCATGTGAGATGCTGACTTCTGTAGTCGAGACGATGCAGAGGAACGAGGTGAGGCTATAGCTGAATTATCACTGTCCTCATCGTAAAAACCCCCTGCGAGCCTCTTATAATTTCGAGGCGGGACGGCTCCTGATTTTAGTCGAGTAACACGATGAGGTTCTTCATCGATCGATTCTGAATCATCATCCGTCTCTATAATTTTCTTTCTTTTCCCCACCATGTTGGAGGTTACAGCTCTCCATTCTTTTAGGGAAGTGGTTCTTGTTTTCTTGGTAGGGTTGTTGTCCGTCTCAGATAACCGGTCAAACACTAATACCCTGCTCTTGCTGCAGCCGCAGTTGTCCATCACGGCAGATACTGCCGTCACAAGCTGCTGGCAATGACAGACAGGTTCAACTTGAAGTTGGTCTATGCCTCTCTTCTTGGAGAGGTACGCCCTGAGATCAGCGCCTTTAGCCATAGAGTCAGGAGGTCCATTCAACTTCTGAGAGGGTCTGGAAGTCCACTGCAGCTTCCTTGAACGATCATCCTTAATTCTGTAGTCGGGTTGATCTGCACGGAACTTAGAAGTAGCTTCGCGTCTCATAGCGCGGGGCTGAAGAATAGCTCCACATCTTGCCACATTAGCCTCGCGTTTCTCACTGGCTTGGCGTGTCTTCAGAAATTTAGCTTCTGGAATAGTAGCCCCGCGTGAAGGGAAGTTCTTGCACGCTGGTGTATCTTTGCGATTAACGCAGATCATAGCTTCGCGCCTAGCACGATTTTTACGACTGACAACTATTTGCCAATCGTCCTCGCGTTCCTCGAGGGTATCAGAAGTCTTGCGTTTATTGCAAGTATTACTGGCCTCGCGTTTCTCACTTGGCTCAGTATCAGCCTCAGGTGGAATATCACATGCTGGCATCAAAGAATTTTTATACTCGCGTCTCTCACGAGTGTCATAAGTCTTGCGTTTCTCGCAATCAGTACTGGCCTCGCGTCTCTCGCTTGGCTCAGTATCAGCCTCGCGTGGAGAATCACATGGTGGCTTTAAAGAATTTTTATACTCGCGTCTTTCGCGAGTGTTAAGTATTTTGCGACTAGCGCAAATCTTACTGGTTTCGCGTCTCTCGCTAGGCTCAGCAATAGTCTCGCGTGGAGAATCACACGCTGGCTTTGAAGAATTTTTATACTCGCGTAACTCGCGAGTGTTGGGTATTCTGCGACTAGCGCAACCCTTACTGGCTTCGCGTCTCTCGCTAGGCTCATTAATAGCATCGCGTGGAAAATCACACGCTGGCTTTTCCTTACTTTTAAGGCAAGTTGTATCTTCGCGTTTAACACGGTAGAGACTGGTCTCGCGGGTAGCGCGAGCCAGTTTGCGAGGGACCATAGCCTCGCGTCCTCTGGTGTTAGCCACGCGTCCAAGGCGGGTTATGAGGGCTCTACGCCTCGCTCTCCGGTTCCTGTTCCGGAGTTGGATCCTGGTCAGTCCAGTCCCCGGGTCTTCTTCGGCAGTCGGAAGCTCATCCTCGGCTAGGATTTCTCGTGTGAACTCCGGCCCTATAGTCGCAGTCTCCAAGGATCCCCGTTTCTTGGTGGATTCCTTTCTACCCGTCACTCGGGCATTGGAGTACATGCGACGATAGTGCCATGTCTCATCCAAGTCACCTGATTCGGAGGAGAGGAACTCCTCGTACTTCTGTTGGTCGATTTCAACGACCAGTGTGTCTACTTCGGATCCGATCATGACGACGTCCGATTGCGCCACAATCTCTTCATCAGTGAAAGAGATGGCTCCCACTGTGGTCGCCAGTTTGTTCGCCGCAAAAGTTCCTTTGCTTCCTTCCATCGAAGTAACTTAAATTACAATAGAAGTGAACAAGATATATAAAGAAGAACAAACGAGAGGATTTTATAGTTCAATCTCTCTCTTTTACAATGTGTTGTGTGGGATCAGTGGCGATGGGATCTATAGTAGTTCCTGTTGACGATCGGTACGTTGAATCTTCTCTTTTGAAGATATCGGCCTACTGTAGATGATCTTCTTAGTCTTTGCTCTTCACGAATCCAAGGCTCTATGCGTAACTTGAATTCTCTAAGAGGAAGACGATCACAAAAGGCTTCAAGGCTCTCTCGCTTACTTGAATTGCCAAAGGGATCAGGAAGAAGATTTGCCGAAGGAAGAAGAAGACCTCTGATCTCTGGTTTTGATTTGTTCAAGGCTCTCACGCGTAACTCGAACTTTACCAAAACTTCCAAAAGATCCAAAAGAGATCCCCATAGGGTTTCACCAGGAAAGTATTTATAGCCCCAGGAAGATTTGAGAGTTTCTATTTGAATAGAATTTGCTCTCATCAAGGATTCCAATCAAATATTTAATATTGATTTAAATCTCTTGATTTAGAATTCTAATTGGATTTGATTTGGTATTTGGATAAGCCCAAATCATAATCTTAATTAATTTTAGATTCTGGTTATCTGCTCACGCAGAGCTAATGCGGAGCTAAATAACCAGTGCGCGGAGCTAACGCGGAGCTATTGATCATCTCCGCGTTTTCTCAAACGCGAGGCTAAAAGTACCCAGACGCGGAGCTACTGAATTAGCTCCTCGTTCTGTTGTGAAAAATCCTATTTACTTAGAAATTTTCACTGCCAACAATTACATAAAATTTTCAATCAGTATAATCAGCTTAATTAGACAGATTTGTCAAATATATTAAGTTAGGAAGATATCCTGAATTATGCTAATAAATTAGATAGTTTGTCAAATATTCTAATTTAGGAAGATATTTCAATTAGTGAGATGTTAATATTCCTCTCAAACTCAAGATGGTTTGAAAGACGCCAACTTGAATTTGGAAACGAGATCATAATGACGACCAGGTATTTGTAGCAAAATTTTTACTTCCTTCCATTGAAATAACTTAATTACAATGAAAGTGAACAAGAAAGAACAAACGAGAGGATTTATATATTATCGCTCTCTTTTACAATGTAAATTGGGTTCTCGTAGCGATGGGATCTACTAAATAGCTCTTTTAGACGATCTGACGCGAAAATCTTCTTGCTTGACGAAAATGACAACCGACTCTTGATCTTTCTCTTCTGGTCTTGATACGTTCAAAGCTCTCACGCATAACTTGAACTTTACGATTGTTCCAAAGATCCTCAAAGACTTTCTCAAGAGGGTATTTATAGCCTTTGGTCAGTATGAGAGTTTCCAATTGATTAAAATTGGGAGGTAGTTGTATTCATCAAGAATTCTAATCAAATATCTTAGTTTTAATTTAAATCTCTTCATTTGGAGTTCTGATTGAACTCTATTTGGGTATTGGATAAGCCAAATCTCAATCACAATCAATTTAGGATTCTTATTATCTGCTCACGCGAAGCTAATCGCGTTAGAACGCGGAGCTATGGATTAGCTCTGCGTTTTACTAAAACACGAGGCTATCAAGCCAAACGCGGAGCTACGAAATTAGCTCTGCATTATGCGTGGGTTTTTTTTTTCCTTTTTATGATTTTTGGAAATTTTACCATCAACAGAACCCCTTCCAAAGTTTTCAAAATGGTTTAGAATTTAACAAATTTTGAAATACTTTGGATTTTCAAACTTGAATGCATAGTTAAAATACCAAGTTATCTTCGCGTTTTCATTCATCACGCGAACCTAATAGCCTCATGTTTCAGTGAGCAACTGCTCCGATTCTCGCGCCGAATACCAAGGGGCGGGTTTTTTTATTTAAATAGAGCCTTAACTCTTTCTTTTTCATCACTTAATTTGAAGACTTTTCAAGAGATCAGAGCCCAGACAATCAGAGTTCTTTGCGATCCGACTAGATTTTTGCCCACTTTCTTTGATTTCGTTGAGATTTCTTCAAGATCAATGGCGCCCAAGAAGAGAAACTCGTCACGCGCCTTCTCACCGTCGACGGCCGGCGCGAGCAGCTGCGGCAGCGGCTGTCCAGTCTACGCCGGGCCCATCGGAGGTAAAAATCTTGGATCTTGAGACTTTTGGAACAATTTTGGAGTGATTTGGTTCAGTTTGATTGGCAATTCACCTCCTTCACAGGCGAAATCGCCGTACTCCAGCCAAATGGCTTGAAAAAGAGAGACCTCTGGTCTTCTTCTACGCGAAACTATCGCATTATCTTCGCGTTTTGTACGCGAAGTTATTTTCCTTAACTGTCACGTTTCTTACGCGAGGTTATAGATTTAGCTTCGCGTTTGTGAACGCGAAGTCATTTCCTTAGCTTCGCATTTTTTACGCTGAACACGAAGTTATTCCATTAGCTTCGCGTTTTTAGCTTATTAACTTCGCGTTTTAACAAAACACGAAGCTATTTTCTTAGCCTCGTGCAAAGTTATTTTTAACTCCGTGTTTCTATACTTAGGAGATTTTATGGATTTTCAAAAAAAATTCTAACTTTGATTCTTCTTTTGCAGTTGGTTATTCAGTGGATCCTGTCTCCCGCAGGCAACACTTCAGGTTTGCTGGGGGGGCAGACCTAGCAACCCAGTTTCGTTTCACCACTGACCTCCCTGCCTTTAAGCTGGGCTTGAGAGAATGCAGGGAGAAGCTGATCAGATACAGCCCCGCAACTGCAAGGGAGATCATCACTGATGCCTCCTTCGAGGCAATGAACCGAGAGGCGTTAGAGAAGCCAGCGTTCCTTTTCGGAGATGCAATGAAACATTCAGACGAAATTCTCTTTGAAGAGGAAAGCAAGTGGCTATATCAAGCCAGTGACCTGCTCATGTTTTTGCCTGACATGGAGCGCAGCTACCCTCTGGTGTATTTACAGAGGCTCTCTTCTCATCATGAGTTAGATTGGGAGCTAACTCGGGAATACGACGGAGTTGCGACTGGTAAGTTCGGCGCAAATGAGGCCTTCCAAGATGGTCCCCCCCCCCCCAGATGTGTCACGAGGCTCCTTCCGGGTAGGGTTACCAAGGAGCACCCAGTTGGTGAAGTCCCGATCCGAGCCAAAACTTTCCTCAGCGAATTCATGGCTAATGGTGACCAGTACCCCGCCAAGGATTTCAGGATACCCTGATGGATCCATTCATCGGGTAACATGTGTTGGTTTTGGCTCGTTAAATATGTGTTGGACACCCATGAGCAAGTCCTGAAGGAGATCGGTCTATACAAGGCTGTCAGGAATATCCAGTTCAGATTGCCCCAGTGTTCGTACCATCTCTTCATCCTCTTAGAGATGTACAATTCCGAAATTGGTACACACTAGTGGGTGAGCTGGGACTCGTTCTCCATGAAATGTACGAGGTGTCGGGCCTATCTATGGGAGGAATACATACCTACCGCCGATGAGCTGAACATGCTGAAGGCGAGGGATGAACACATCTACCAAACATATTGGGAGATGATGTGTCATTACCACATTAGCACTGACCTGGCTGGGGTAAGGAACCAGGGGATCGACCACAAGAAGTGGGCAGACTACCTCTTTATTAATTTAAAAGAGAGTCTCCCTACGGTTTGCAGGCGTAAACATGTCAGCGTCGAAGAGATCAAGGAGCGTATCTCAAAGTTGGAAGCCACCACCTACACTACTGAGTCTAATGATGGGGGACTCAACACGGACACAGTCTTCCAAAGCTTCCATTATCAAGCACAGTTTCCTATTTCAGATAGGGGTCTGCTTGCTGGCTTTCTGATGCTCTAGCTAAAGAGATGTGTCGTCCCTTCACTATCCAAAGAGGCTATTGCCAAGAACGTTGTTTATCCTGCCGTTCTATTGGCTTACGGACGACTGTTCAGACTTCTTCCAGCAATGGTCAGTAACCTCCAGAGCAGACTTCGGGCCCTCTGCAACAGTTTTGTACCAGCAGAAAAGAACAAGGGCAAAGCTACGAAGGGGAAAGCAGTAAAAGAAACTGCTTCGGTAAAGACACCGAACCCCAGGATGGAGATGCCCTATACATATTTAATGGCGTGGCTGGTCATGCACTACCCGTCTTTAATGAGCGCTGCGGATTATTGTCTGATTGACAAGCCGTTCTTCGTGGAGAAGTGTGAATGTTCTACATGGAAGAGTAATTATATGTCGATAATCCGCAAGACGCTCCGCCACCATCAGAACTACGAGATCTTCCGATGCTTCCCGAATTTCCCTGGTGGAGAGTACAGATCGAAGTTCAAAGATATTTTTGGGGTAGACAATTTCATCCATTTATCTTCGAGGGCATTTTAGTGGCTGTTGAATATCCGTCCCGGGCACTTGGTGTATCGCCAAGACACCATGTGCTACATAGAGCCGTATACACCAAGCTGTTTTGCTCGCCAATTCGGGTATACGCAGCTCTATATCTTGAATCCAAATAAGGGGCTGGCGTACGAAGGAAACTTGTACGCGGGAGCAGGGCTGGTTCCATTTCATTGTTGGGAGAACCGAGCTAAATTTTCACTGCCCCAAAAGGTGCCGGACTTGAGTATGGCTTTAAGTTTTTGCACCAGCTACAGCGTTGCTAATGCAGATGTATCACATTTCTCCATCAACCATAGTTGTTGTAAGGAGATTGAAGCCTTCTACTTTTTCCATAAAGGGGCAAAGAGGGTTCGAGTGAAGGGAATTGACGAATTCCTTGGCACGGCGGTCGATCCATCAGATGCAGACGATTCTAATGGTGACGATGATGGTGGTGACGATGATGCTGGTGTTGGAGGTGCTCCTCAACCTTCCATCACTTGTTCCCGAAGCCCAACCGTCAAGCGCCGTGGGTCCACCAGAGGCTAACCAGCTCGAAAGAAGTAGAAGTTGGCTGGGGAAACGCTGGTAATCCCCCAAGAAGCAGCGGTCCAGTTTGCACGGACCTGCTTGCTTCGACTCTGCTAACAACACCGGTAGAGGAAGACAAGGCTGCTGGAGCTTCAAGTGTTGCCGAGGCTCCGACTCTGCCAATCGCATAATCTGCCGAGCACACTACGATGCAACCTCTAGGTAGCGAGATAGGTGTGCTCCTAGAGACGGCTACGGCTCCTCCTTCAAGTCCAACCACGGGATTTGTGTCCACTGGTATGATTCTGATCTCTAACTTTGTTTCTTAACTTTTATTCTTCTTATTTTTCTTTTATATATGTGACACTTTTTGTCTACTTTTTTTAGATCCAGGTAGTCAGCTTCACTCGCACATGCACTCGACTATCAGGGTGGAATCCGAGGAGTTAGTTGATTACTCCGGTACCACTGGCTCGGTGGGCGGACTAGGTAGTTTTGCAGACGGATTTGATGCCGACTACTTCACACCGACTCCACGTTTTGTTCCTTCTTCCACTCCTCCAATCGACGAATTGGGGAGTGATGACAGGACAAATACTGTTACTGCTATGTCAAGAGATGCTCCTCCATATCCAAGCCTACCATCTCCAACACCGGCTGTTTGCTCCGAGGACACCTTCCCGGTAGTCATTGGTGCGCCTTCAGCTTCTCAGCCAGCGGTATTAATGCCATCAATAATTATGGCTGTTGAGACCCCAGTGGCCCCTCTTGCTCCAACTCGCTTGCCGACAGGTGATAAAGATAATCTAAAGTTCTCCTTTGAGGCTACTTTTGCTATAGGAGAGGCTTCAGGCGGAGACACCCCCTCATCTACTCTTGTTGGCGAGGCTGTTCGGGTGACTAGTATCAGTGATACTTCACCTCAGGTTCCCAGTTTTGCCAAGTCCTTATTGGCTTTACTGGCTCTGCATGTTATGAATCTGGTACAAGGACGAGCTTTTTCTTCCACGACTCCTACAGAAGCCACCCCTCCCCCGGTGACATCTTCCTTAGCACTGCCTGCTCTCAATTTAGACACTGTTGTTCCTCTTGAAGAATTCTTTAACCACAGTGTTAAGGATTTCATGCGGCTGCTAAGGAGATATATTGGCATGATTCTGGATGGGAGGGACTTCCTTGAGCTCGGACGCCCAATGTTGGCCAGTTACCTGGACAATATTGAAAGGATTGGAGAGAGTGACCGAGCAGCTCCTTATCGAGCCCGCCTAGAAGTTTTAGAACACAGTTTGCCCAGCGGATGTGGAAGCGATCACCGAGATTGAACTGGCACGGCTATGAATAGAGTTGACAGCTCATCAAGAGGAGCTGAGGCGCTAAGAGGAAGACTGGTCTCGGGAGTTGGCAGAACTGCGAGCCAGCCATGAGTCAATTCTCAAGGGGCTAGAGATGGTGGACTTCGAGATCGAAGGGAGCCAAGCAGCCATCCTCAGAGCCAAGGAGACTATCGCCAAAGCTCAGGCTATTTTAGAAGCCAACGAGTCTCGGCTAGGGAAATCCGTAAAGAAACGGAAAGAGCTGATCCTTCAACAGGGACAGCTTGAGCAAGAAGGCATGATGATGAGCCGTTTTATTGAAGAATCTCGTCAGCGGTTGGCCCAGAAACTTGCTATAAATGACAATGATTTACGCAGACAGGCTCAACATTCAGTAGAAGAAACCTGTCGTCGAGTTATTGATGAGACGATAAATAAGTTGAAACTTTTGGGAGAGCCTTAACTCCCCTGTTTTTTTATATACATTTATTTATTCTTTGTAATAAAAAGGATCTCAACAATTTTTGAATTCTTTTTGTAACTTTATTCTTTCAATTCATGAATAAAGATAATTCTTTTGATTCTTTTATCTGTTGGCTACAAATTTTTCTTGCACAACAAATAATAACATAAATAGTTCATAGTTTTAGTAAAAACAGTCCAAGCCTCATCTGCGTAACTTAGATTGCTAACACCAAAATGACCGGGTCAAAATTGCTGATCACGGTAAAGCTTTTTAATAGAGCAAACTGATAGTTTGGTAAAAGCGTTTAATTGCCTACATCAGAATAATCGTGTTAGGATCATTGACTTAGACAGAGGAGCCTAATTGCACATGCCTTAGTTTGGTAAAGAAGTTCAAGTGCTCTTATGCGTAACTTGAACACGTGGATGGTTATACTCTTAAGAATATGAACCAGATGTGACAGTATTATATTTTTTTATTATTTTATTATTATTATTATTATTTTATGCATAATACTTTTTCAAAAATTTTTCGTTGATCGACATCATCATTCTGTCACCATTCTGGTTCATTAAACGATAAGCACCACTAGAGTATACCGTCTCTGCGATGAACAGTTCTTCTCACTTAGGTTTAAATTTACCCTTAGTTTTGTGGATCAGAATCATTGGCATTTTAATAGCCAAAACCAAGTCTCCTTCTTTAAAAGTTCTTTTTTTAACGTTCTTGTTGAACGCTTGCGAGACTCAGGTTTGATACAACTTAATTTGTTGCTGAGTCTGAAGACGCTTCTCATCTAACGTTTCTAATTCTCACAATCTTTGTTAATGTTGTTCCTCTGTCGTCATCTTTGTAGCTAATACCACTCTTAATGATGGTATCTGGACCTCCAGAGGCAAGACGGCCTCGCTTCTATATACCAAGGAGAAAGGGGTAGCTTTTGTTGGGGTGCGGACCGTGGTGCGATAAGCCCACAAATACTCTCCTAACTTTTCATCCCAGTCTCGTTTGCTGGAAGAGACGAACTTCTAAAGGAGTTTAATAATGGTCTTATTAAAGGCTTCGGCCAATCCATTGGCCGTGGGGTTATACGGCGTTGAAACAATATCTTTGATTCTGAACTTATCACAGAATCGTGAAAACCCTTGGCTGATGAACTGCGGTCCGTTATCATGAATAATTCTTCGAGGAACGCCAAAACGGTAAATGACATGATATTTAATTAATTTAATTATATCTGTCGTCTTCACCTCTCTCATGGGCACGGCTTCGGCCCATTTCAAAAAATAATTGGTTATCGCAAGTATGAACAGATGTCCTCTGGATGACGGGGGAGCTATTGGCCCCACAATATCCATCCCCCATGCTTCAAATGGCCAACTAGCAACAGTATTGTGCAAGTATTCTAGGGGTTGATGAATAAAATTGGTATGTACCTGACATGCGTGACACCGTTTAGTGTATGCCATTGCATCGATGATCATCTTCGACCAGTAGTATCCTAACCTTCTTATGCGGTCCCCGAGTTTGGGACCGGACTAGTGGACTCCACACACTCCATCATGCGTCTCTTTAAGTACTTCATTGGCTTATGCTTTTGAAATGCACCGCAGTAAGAGACCGTCACTTGACTTTTTATATAAAGTCTGAAGTGTAGGATCATAATAAAATCTTTGAGCCTTCCTCTTTATTGAGGCGGCTTCCTTTGGATTCTCTGGCAGTATCCCGTATAAGGCATAATTCACAAACGAAAATTGCCAATCAGGAGGTTCCAGAGTTAAGCCTACTTGGCACATTTCCCTAATTTGGAAAACCGTATCCAGATGGAGAAGTTCCCTACTTCAAATAGTGATACTTTTAGCTACACCCGGCGGGATTGCCAATGTTTGAAATAACCCGCCAACTCAATGGCTAGTTGATGATAGGGGATGAGGGTTCATGTTTGACTTCATATTCGCCCATTATCTGATTGACGATGAGCTTTAAATCTCCATATGCCTCTAGATAGTTCACCCCCAATTGCAGAGCTATTTTTAAACTAATAACGAGTGCATTATATTCCACCACATTATTTGTGCATGGCTCTGTTAATGAGTAACTGTTAGGCAGTATGTGTTCATGTGGGAAAATTAGTACCACCCTACTCCTGCAGCAGATCGTCTTGCAGCACCATCAAAAAATATCTGTCATGATTGTTCTTTGCTAATTGTGTTGATTTCTGACGTCTGTTTCGAGATTTCCCCCGACGATTTAGAGTTGGACCAAATTGGATGGTCTGCGAGAAAGTCGGCGATCGCTTGTCCCTTCATAGCTTTTTAGGAACAAAGTGGATGTCATATGGCAATAGGATGCCAATTTTGCTAGTTGACCATTAAAAAATCCTAATTTTGTCATCAGAATTTTCAGGAGATTGACCCGTGATATGACATGAATTGTTTGCCTTGAAAGATAGTGTCGCATTTTCTGGACGGCGAACACTAAGGCTAAACATTCATTTTCGATCAGGGTATATCGATGCTCGGCTCCGATCATTATCTGGCTTAAGTAATAGAGGGCATGTTCATGACCCTGCTCATTATACTGAGCGAGTAACACTCTTAACGCGTTATCCATGGCCCTTATATAGATAAGGAACGGTCTTCCAAGGACAGGTGCCATGAGGATAGTAGGCTTCATGTAACAACCTAATTTCATTATAACTTACATTCTTGATATCAGATTAATCCCAAAATGAATGTGTTGTGTTTGTCTCATTTTTCTATATTTTTGTGATTTTCTTAAAATTTTTAGGATAGTCACTTAAAATAATATTATTTTAATCACTGGTGGGTCCTACACATAATTTTACTAGTCTCTCTTCTTTTGACTTATAAAGATGAAGTTTAACTTTATTTGGGTTAGTTTAACTTGAAATTATAACTTTAAACAGCTTTAATAACCTATTATTATTAGTTATTTGTCCTATTCCTATTTTGTTTTTATTCACCAATACCTCTTTCACCATGCTTGTCCTTTAGCCAAGCATGATAAACCATCATATTACCCCCATATCTCTCTTTTATCTATATTTTTTCTTCTCTTCGTTTCATTTATTTTCTCTTCTTCATTTTTCATTCATCTCTTCCTTTTTTTTTTTTACTCCAACTCAAGAGAAGAAGAAAAGAGAAGAATATGAAAAGAGAAGAAGAAGAAAACGAGAAAAAGTTCTTTAGCCTCAAAATAGGCTTATCTTCCTACCCATCAAGGCAAGTAAAACCATATCCACTATCATGTTTTATTTCTAACTCTAATTGTTTATGGTTAACTTAGAATCTTAACTTGTTAAAACTTAAAAAGACAATATCTCTAAACAAAATCTCTATGATTATTCTAGAAAAATAAAAATATGATTTTTACACTTTACTCTATGTTTATGTATCGAATTTATCATTTTATTTATAATCTCTCATTCTTAAACTATAAATTGTAAAGTTAAACTATATGCTTAATTTTTAAATTATAAAAAAATGTCACCTTTTTGAATATTCATCATATTGGATATAATTATATATGTATGATTCACCTGCATGATCATCAAAGATATTTTTACACCCTCATGCCCACTTACATACATTTTTAAGTTAAACTATACGTGTTTATATGCATAATTGTATATGTATGATTCATGCATGATCATCAAAGATATTTTTACACCGTCATGCCCACTTACATACATGTTTATATGCATAATTGTATATATGTGTGGTTTACATACATGATCATTATTTCCGTAACACTTTCTAGTATTCTATAACTATCATGCTTACCTTGACATACACATACTAATTACTTGTAAAAGATACATGAAAATATGCCGGATTTTTCTTGTTAGTACATACACATGTCTTGATAGTGCCATGGATTCTGACTTGCATGTTAACTTAATTTTGACATAAACCACATCTTACTTGTTACTAGACGTATATATGTATTAATTTTGACATGATTGGTTCATCATATTCCAGATTGATTTTCATATAATATGCGCGTACTTTCATATCCACACTCATATCTAACCTATTTGTTTATATTACACGCTCCATACTTCTTATTGTTTTACTTGCCGGGTTTGACCCTGAGCTTCCCCTCACGGTCAGGTACTGAAATTGTGAGCGAGAATCTGCCATTACACGATGCGTACTTTCTAGAGCAGGTCGAGCAACAGTAAATTTATAGGCCTCCGCTTTTATATTTTTGGTTTGGTATGTATCACTCCTTTAGGACTTTATTTTCAACTTTTGTATCAGTATTGTACTTATTGCTTCTTATCTTAGACATGTATATCTTCTCTTTTATATGGCAGTAGACTAACTTCCAAGATTCTGGTTGATGACTAGTATTTAGTTTCATTCATTTCTTGTTTTTTATACTTATAGGCCTCGTGCACGTCGACTTACACGTGCCCGCCGGTAACGCACTCCGTTTTCGTATCCTTCCGGAAATGGGGCATTCCAGAGTGGCATCAGAGGCTCTAGGTTAATTTAGGATGTTTTTAGTACTACTGCCATATATAAACATGTCTAAATTTTTCTTTGTTATGAAATCTTATTTTGGAAATCTTATTTTGGTCCTATTATTAGTTGATTTTCTATCCTGCTTTCTTCTTTTATACATACCATATCTATCTTTTGATTTTCTATGTACCTAGTCTTGTACTTCTGTTGTTCATCCTATTAAGTTGACGTGGTAATTATAGAGTTTTATTCTCGCTCGACAATAATTATAGTCATTTATTAGAACTATAGCAAGTGGATTTATGAGATACTGCATAGTTAATTTTCAACCAAAATCATATACTTTCACTATTATGGGTCTTATCTATTGACGTGACAATAATTGATCTGCAGGCAATTATTGCAGCTATTCGCAAGGACCTTAATAAGTGAGACTCATGATATTTTTTTCCATCATATATCTTTAATTATTTATCCCACTAGTTTAGATAGTATGAAAAGTTAGTTAGTTTTCAGCTATATTCTGATTAGAACTATTTTCTCAATAACCACATTCATATCGATTGATTGATATCTTATTATTCCAATCAGTTAAAAATTAAATTTCGAGAACGAATTATTTTTGTGAGGAGGGTAGGATGTAACAACATAATTTTATCATAACTTACATTCTTAATATCAGATTAATCCCAAAATGAAGTATTGTGTTTGTCTCATTTTTCTATATTTTTGTCATTTTCTTAATATTTTTAAGAGTCACTTAAAATAATATTATTTTAATCACCGGTGGGTGCTACATATACTTTTACTAATCTCTCTTCTTTTGACTTGTAAAGATAAAGTTTGACTTTATTTGGGTTAGTTTAATTTAAAATTATAGTTTTAAACAACTTTAATAACCTATTATTAGTCATTTGTCATATTCTTATTTTGTTTTTATTTACCCATACCTCTTTCACCATGCTTGTCCTTTAGCCAAGCATGACAAACCATCATGTTACCTACATCTCTCTCTGTTGGCAGTGAAAATTTCTAAGTAAATAGAGTTTTCCACAATAGAATGTGGAGCTAACTCCGCAGCCCCGCGTCAGGCTAGTTTAGCCTCGCATTGAGTAAAACGTGAAGCTATCGATAGCTACACGTTAGCTCTGCATGCTGGTTATTTAGCGTCGCGTTTTGATGCGATTAAAGCTCCGCGTGAGCAGATAACCAGAATCTCAAATTGATTGAGATTATGATTTGTGCTTATCCAAATACCCAAATCAAGTCCAATCAGAACTCTAAATCAGGAGATTTAAATCAAAACTAAGATATTTGATTGGAATCTTTGATAAATGCGAATTCTATTTAGATAGAAACTCTTGCATTGACCTGGGGCTATAAATACCTTCTTGGTGAAACTCTAGGGGTCTTCTTTTTCACATATGAAGTTATCTTCTTCTATTCGGCAATTGAGATCTTTTCCTCTTGGAGAATTCAAGTTACACGTGAGAGCCTTGAGTTCGTAAAAGACCAGAGAAGATCATCTACAGTCGGCCGATGTCTTCAAAAGAGAAGAGCTCGACATTCGATCGTCCAAAGGAGCTGCTTGACAGATCCCATTGCCACAAATCCCACAACATATTGTAAAAGAGAGATATTGAAATATAAAATCCTCTCGTTTGTTCTTCTTTTTATCTTGTTCACTTTCACTGTAATTTAAGTTGTATTCAATGGAAGGAAACAAAACTTTTGTGGCGAACAAACTGGCGACCACAGTGGGAGCCATCTCTTTCACCGATGAAGAGATTGTGGCGCAATCGGACGTTGACATGATCGGATCCGAAGTAGACACACTGGTCGTTGAAATCGAGCACCAGAAGTACGAGGAGTTCCTCTCCTCTGAATCAGGTGACTTGGACGAGACACAACACTATCGTCGCATGTGCTCCAATACCCGAGCAACGGGTATAAAGGTATCCACCGAGAGACGGGGATCCTTGGAGACTACAGCTATAGGGCCGATGCTCGGACAGGAAATCCTAGCAGAGGATGAGCTTCCGACTGCCGAAAAAGACCTGGGAACTGGATTGACCAGAACCCAAATCCGAAATAGGAATCGGAGAGCAAGGCGTAAAGCCCTCAAAGCTCGCCTTGGACGCGGAGCTAACATCAGAGAACGCGAGGCTATGGTCCCTCGCAAACTAGCTCGTGCTAATTGCGAGACCAGCTATTATCGCGTTAAACGCAAAGTTACAACTTGCCTTAAAAGCAAGGAAAAGCCAGCGTGTGATTTTCCACGCGAGGCTATTGCTGAGCTTAGCGAGAAACGCGAAACCAGTAAGATTTGCGCTAGTCGAAAAATATCTGACACTCGCGAGAAACGCGAGTATAAAAATTTTTTAAAGCCAGCGTGTGATTTTCCACGCAAGGCTAATACTAAGCCAAGCGAGAAACGCGAGACTAGTACTACTTGTGAGAAATGCAAGACTTCTCACACTCGCGAGAAACGCGAGTATAAAAATTCTTTACAACCAGCATGTGATTCTTCACGCGAGGTTAATACGGAGCCAAGCGAGAAACGTGAGGCCAGTAGTACTTGCAATAAACGCAAGATTTCTGATACTCTTGAGGAACGCGAGGATGATTGGCAAATAGTTGTCAGTAGTAAAAACCGTGCTAGGCACGAAGCTATTACTTGCGTTAGTCGTAAGGGTAAGCCAGCGTGCAAGAGTTTTCCTTCACGCGGGGCTATTATTCCAGAAGCTAAACTTCTGAAGACACGCCAAGCCAGCTAGAAACGCGAGGCTAACGTGGCAAAATGCGGAGCTAGTCTTCAGCCCTGCGAGATAAAACGCGAAGCTATTTCCAAGCTCTGCGTAGATTAACCCAACTGCAGAATCAGGGCTGATCCTCACGTCAGTGGACCAGAACTGGACTCCAGTAATCCTAATAAGCTTCAGTGGGTTCCTAGACCCTCTCAAAAGTTGAATGGGTCCCACGACTCCATGGCTAAAGGTGCTGATCTCAGGGAGTATATGTCCAAGAAGAGAGGCATAGAACAACTTAATGTTGAACCTGTCTGTCATTGCCAGCAGCTTATGACAGCAGTTTCCGCTGTAATGGACAGCTGTGGCTGCAGCAAAACCAGGATATCGATGTTCAACCGATTAACCGAGTCGGACGAGAACCCTACTAAGCAAACAAGAACCACTTCCCTAAAAGAATGGAGAGTCGTGACCTCCAATATGGTGGGAAAAGGGAAGAAGATTGTAGAGACGGATGATGATTCGGAATCGAGTGATGAAGAACCTCCTCATATCACTCGACTTAAATCAGGAGCCATTCCGCCTCGAAATTATAAGAGGCTTGCAAGGGGTTCTTATGACGATGACAGCGATAATTCAGCTATAGTTTCGCTTCCATCCTCTACGTCATCTCGGCTACAAAAGTCAGCATCGCACATGGCGGATAAATCTGACGACATCAATTAGAGATTTGAAGCTCAAGAAAGAATGATTCGAGAGCAACAAAAGACGATAGAAGATTTTAAGGTGATGCTCTCAAAGTTTGTTGAGGATAATGCCAAAAAGGGCAAAGAAACTCTGAATGAAGAAGAATAGGAGGAGAAAGGCCACTCGATGCATGAGGATGAAGATAGATTCTCTTTTCATGATCCATATGGAGAGAAAATAGAAAAATTGCAAAATCAACTCGAAGCACTGATGCGTAAAAAGGAGTTGAAAGAGTCAGGGGTCTCAAGATCATATCCTCCTGAATGGGATATGGTACCATACCCTCAGAAGTATATGCCGCTCAAATTAGAGCCATATGACGGGAAGGGATCTCCCAGTCAGTATATATATTACTTCTTGTCCCAAGCTGGACATTTGATGGGCAATGACCCAATTATGACCAAAGTATTCGCAAGTACTTTGCGAGAGCCTGCTTTTACTTAGTTTATATAACTACCCCCAGGTACTATTAATGCCGGCTTGATGTAGAGAAATTATTTCTCTCACGTTTCTTTGAGGATGATACCGAGATTACAGTTCGTTTCCTCCTTGCAACTAGACAAGGGGAACAAGAAACGGTAAAAGATTTCATAGATAGGATCCAGGAGAAGTCCGTGCATTGCAAACACGGAATGATCCAGGAAACTCTAGTCGAAACATGTCAACATAATCTTAAGACCAATGTGCTCCTAAAAATGGGGGCCATAGAGTCTAAGACATGGAGGGATTTGCTCAAACAGGGAGAGCAAACCTAGAACTTGATTCGAGTCGGAGAGCAAGCCGGGTATATGGTTTATTTTGGGTAATAAGCCATATACCCAAAATAGCAGCAATATGAATAAAGGAAAAGCAGTAATGGCATCAGAAGCTGCTCCTCAGAAGTCAAATTCTCCACCAAATCCGAAGCCCTAAAAACAGCAGGGCACAAGGCAAAATAGACCTCAGCAGGAGAGAAATTATACCTTCAAGGCGGAACAGACGCCTATCCTCTTTTTCCTACTCCAGAGGAAGAGAATGCTGAAACTTCCGGAGAATAGAAAACCGGAGGACCCTGGTAAGACCAACGACCCCAATTATTGTCTCTATCACCGGAATGTTGGGCACCCTACTAGGGATTGTTACCCCTTTAAGAACAGAATCCAAGCACTAATAGAAGTTGGAATTCTGACGCTTAAGGTAGAGCAGAAGAAGGTCACTGCCAATATGGCAACCATAGTGGTTGGAACCCATAAGTTCCCCGCGGGAGTGACCCCAATCTCAAAGGGTAAGATGGTTACAAAGAACCTTGATCCTCACAACAAAGCCCAAGAAGGACTTGTCCCCGTAACAACCCAAAAGGGGAAAGTTATGTGGGTTCACCTCGATTTGCTAGAGGATGAGCAGTGGACTACTACAGGGGGTCAAGGGAAGAAGCGGACTGTTAATGCCATTTCCGCAGAAATAAAGGAAGAATATATAGCTTCGGGAGCCTTCACAGATTCTGAAAAAGAGCCCGAAACTATGACCACTCATCAAGATGGGGCAGGCCCTTCCGCTACTCGATCTGGGAAGACATATCTCAAGGACTACATCAGAGTAGATCCGAAAGATATATATACGGAACTTGCAAAACCCGCGAAGCAGAAAGGCCTTCGTTTCCAGAAGAATCCTATTAGAGACGAAGGAGCCAAGGAGTCTACCTTCAAGTTTGACATAATAGCTCAGCTGGCTAACATTCCAGCACGAGTAACGCTTTATGAATTGTTGAGATTATCAAAATCAACACGTGAAGCGTTAAGAGAGGCCTTGGCAGACTCTGAGTCATTCTTAGCTCAGATAGTCGAGCCGGCCGATGAAGAACAGGACTCTTGCCTCCGCTGTCACCAAATGAGGAGGCAGGTCCCACAAATTGTCTTCTCTCCAGAAGACATGCAGGTGAGGAATATAAAGTATAACAGGTCTTTATATTTCACCGGATATGTCAGATCCACAAAGGTGGACCGAATTCAGATTGATCCGGTTCTGCACTAAGTGTCGTACCCAGAAGATTGATGCAGCTGTTAGGGATTTTCCTCCATCGTCTGACACCAACCAATACAATAATATATGGGTTTAAGGCCAATAATAGCCATCCCCTTGGAAAAATCCGACTCCGATGTCAAATCGGGAATTTGAGGACGGACGCTACATGCTACGTTATTGATGCAGATACCTCCTACAATATTTTATTGGGACGACCTTGGATTCACGCTTACATGATAGTCCCGTCGACTCTCCACCAATGCATGAAGTATTGCGATGAAGAAGGAGAAGTCCGGACACTGAATCCAGATAAACAACCATTCAAAGGATTGGAGAATTAGTTCACAGATGCTGCACTTTATAAACCATCCCATGAAGTCTCCAATGATGATCACAGCAAGCTTCAAGAGCCCGATGACAGTGGCAATGATGCAGATACAGAGTATGAGCTTCCTGAAGAGGACGATAGGGGTGACTATGAAATCAACCCTCACTTAGATTTTAGTTTGAGTCTTGATAATAATATAACCGATGTAATAGTGAGTGAATGGGTTATTAATGAAAACATAAAGTTAGTCTACGAGCATGCAGTAGCTACTGAGTCTGAACCCTCTTGTACTGCCACTGAAGTGGATGGCCTATCCAAACTTGAAGTTCTGGCGGCATACCATTTGCCACTTAGGTCGTCCCTCCTCTCCCGGTCTGAAATAATTAAGGGAAAAGGTCACTTCTTTGAAGTGCCTCCTCGACACGGGTCCCAAAAGCCGATCATGTTCGGCAGAGTAATCACGTCATCTCGACGAAGACAAAGCAGTGAAAGTGATGAACAAACATCACCTCAATTTCACTTATATGAACAGAAATCCCGGCAAATGATGGAGAAAATGGGTTATAATTTTACCCAGGAACCGGGATTAAACTTTAGAAAAGGGCGACGGAATCTTATACCCTCGTTTAGACCAAGAGGAAAGAGCCCGAATTATTATCAGAAGAACCGCAGGGGGTTGGGTCATGTATATACTCCACCCTCATCACCACTAAAAGAGTAAGAGAGTTCTTCGGCCAAGGAAGATACATCTTCACCGGATCATGACTCAGATCAAAATACTGGCACTTGGTTTCAATCCTTGACAGCCAATATGGTTTCAGCCGCATCAGAAAGCGACGAGGACCCTATTGATGTCCAGGATGATTCCTGGGCTAAGCATATGGATACTCTATGGGATGTCTGCTTTGAACAGCGTGACCACCCGCCCACTGAAGACAAATTGGTTCAAGTCAACATGGGAACGGAAGAAAACCCCAAACCCATCTTCATAAGCGACACGATAACCCTATTGGAAAAGGAGGAACTTATATCTCTTATTAAAGAGTATATAGACTTGTTTGCATGCAGTTACGAAGACATGCCCGGGCTTGACTCTCAAATTGCCACACACCGGTTAAATATAAAAGAAGACGCCAAACCTGTTAAACAACAGCAAAGGCGTTTTCGACTAGAATTGATGGAGGCAATAGTTGCTGAGGTCAACAAACTTATAAAATCGGGATTCATCCGTGAAGAGCAACTTCCTGATTGGGTGGCTAACATAGTGCCGGCTCGTAAAAAGAACAGCAAAATCCGGATATACATCGATTTTAGAGATCTGAACACTGCATGTCCCAAGGATGAATTTCCACTTCCCATCACAGATGTGATGATTGATAATACTTGCGGTTATGAGAGGATGTCCTTTATGGATGGCTTCTCAGGATATAACCAAATTAAAATGCACCCAGATGATGAAAAGCACACAGTTTTCAGAACGCCGCTGGGGGTATACTGTTATACGGTGATGCCGTTCGGATTAAAGAACGCCGGTGCTACCTACCAACGTGTGATGAGCACTATATTCAAAGAACACTTACGCAAGACGGTAGAGTGCTACGTGGATGATTTGGTGGTCAAAAGTAAAAATAAAGGGGACCACCTTCAGGACTTAAGAACGGTCTTTGATCTTATGAGGAAACATCATTTAAAGATGAATCGCACTAAGTCTTTCTTAGGAGTGTCGAGTGGGAAATTCCTTAGGTTCATAATAACTTCAAAAGGAATTTTCCTCGACCCTGAAAAGGTAAAAGCAATTAGCGAGATGCCGCCTCCCCGCAATCTTAAAGAGTTGAGGGGGTTACAAGGAAAACTTGCCTATATTCGACGCTTCATTTCTAACCTATCTGGACGATGCCAGCCATTCTCTCGACTTATGAAGAAAGGGGTTTCTTTTGTATGGGATGAGGCATGTCAACAGGCCTTTAATGACCTCAAAGAATACCTCACCAAATCTCCTGTACTTATGGCACCAGTCCCAGGGCAGCCCTTCTTTATATATGTAAGGGCTATGGATAATGCTTTAGGAGCACTGCTTGCTCAGTATAATGAGCATGGCCATGAGCATGCCCTCTATTATTTAAGCAGGACAATGATCGGGGCCGAACAGCGGTATACCCCGATCGAAAAAGAATATTTAGCCCTAGTGTTCGCTGTTCAAAAAATGCGACACTACCTTTCAGGGCAAACAATTCATGTCATATCACGGGTTAATCCCTTGAAAATCCTGATGACCAAACCAGGATCCTTAAATGGCCGATTAGCAAAATGGGCTCTGCTACTGTCGCCATATGATATACATTTTGTCCCTCAAAAAGCCATAAAGGGACAGGCGATTGCCGACTTCCTAGCAAATCATCCAATCTGGTCCAATTCCAAACAGACGTCAGAGGTCAACACAGCTAGCAAGGAACAACCATGGCAGATGTTCTTTGATGGTGCTGCCAGACGATCTGCTGTTGGAGTGGGGGTTGTGCTAATATCCCCACATAAACATATATTGCCTAACGGTTACTCATTAACAGAACCGTGCACGAATAATGTGGCGGAATACAATGCGCTCATTATCGGCTTAAAAATGGCTCTGCAACTGGGGGTGAACTATTTAGAGGCATATGGAGACTCTAAACTCATCATCAACCAGATAACGGGCGAGTATGAAGTCAGACATGAAGCCCTCATCCCCCCCTATCATCAGCTAGCCATTGAACTAGCTGGGTATTTTGAACAATTTTACATTTATCATATATCTCGAAATGAGAATATATATGCAGATGCCCTTGCCGCATTAGCTGCAACATTGGCGATCCCGCCAGGTGAGGCTAAGAGCATCACTATTGGCAGCAGAGAACTCCTCATCCCAGATACGGTTTTCCAAACCAAAGAGGTGTGCCAGACAGGCTTGACCCTGGAATCCCGTGATTGGCGATTTCTGTTTGTGGATTATGTTTTACATGGGATATTGCCAGAAGATTCAAAGGAAGCCACCTCGATAAAGAGGAAGGCCTAGAGATTTTATTATGACCATAAGTTTTAGACTTTGTATAGAAAGTCAAGAGATGGTCTACTGCTACACTGCATATCAAAAACAGAAGTAGATGAAGTGCTGAGAGAAACACATGATGGAGTATGTGGAGCTCATCAGCCCGGTCCGAAACTCGGAGATCGCATAAGAAGGTTGGGATACTACTGGCTGAGAATGATTACAGAAGCAATGGCATACGCTAAACGGTGCCATGAGTGCCAAGTGCATGTCAATTTCATCCATCAACCCCCAGAATACTTACACAATACCGTTGCTAGTTGGCCATTTGAGGCATGGGGAATGGATATTGTGGGGCCTATAACTCCCCCGTCGTCCAGAGGACATCGGTTTATTCTTATAATAACCGATTATTTTTCAAAATGGGCCGAAGCCGTGCCCATGAAAGAGGTGAAAATGACAGATGTGATCAAGTTCATCAAGCATCATGTCATTTACCGTTTTGGCGTCCCCCGACGGATCATCCATGATAATGGTCAGCAATTCATCAGTCAGGGATTCTCCAGATTCTGCAATAAGTTCAGGATCAAAGATATTGCTTCAACGCCATATAACCACGCAGCAAATGGGTTGGCTGAAGCTTTCAACAAGACGATTATTAAACTCCTTCGGAAGTTCTTCTCTTCCAATAAACGAGATTGGGATGAGAAGCTAGGAGAGTGCATGTGGGCTTATCGCACCACTATTTGCACCCCTACAAAAGCTACCCCATTCTCTTTGGTCTATGGAAGCGAGGCCGTATTACCTCTCGAAATCCAGATACCTTCATTAAGAGTGGCGATGACGACAGAAGAGCGCTATCAACAAAAATTGAAAGAACTGGAGACGTTGAATGAAAAGTGTCTCAGGGCTCAACAACAAATTGAGTTGTATCAAACCCGAATCTCACAAACGTTCAATAAGAACGTTAAACCAAGGACCTTTAAACAAGAAGACTTGGTTCTGGCTGTTAAAAGGCCAATGGTTCTAACCCACAAGACTAAGGGTAAATTTGAACCCAAGTGGGAAGGACCGTTCATCGTGGAGACTATATACTCCAATGGAGCCTATCGTTTAATGAATCAGATTGGCGATAGAATGATGATGCCAATCAACGGTAAATTTCTGAAGAAATACTATGCTTAATATCCCTGGAAGTACGCACCTCCAATCTTCTTCTTAGGCATGTGCAATTGAGCGCCTCTAACCTAAATTTGATGGATCCTAACACGACCATCTTTGGTGTGTCCAGTTCAAGTTACGCGAGAGAGCCTTGAACCGCCTCCAATCTTCTTCTTAGGCATGCACAATTGAGCGCCTCTGACCTAAATTTGATGGATCTTAACCTGACCATTTTTGGTGCGCCCAGTTCAAGTTACGCGAGAGAGCCTTGAACCGCCTCCAATCTTCTTCTAAGGCATACGCAATTGAGTGCCTCTGACTAAATTTGATGGATCCTAACCCGACCATCTTTGGTGTGCCCAATTCAAGTTACGCGAGAGAGCCTTGAACCGCCTCCAATCTTCTTCTTAGGCATGCGCAATTGAGCGCCTCTGACCTAAATTTGATGGATCCTAACCCGACCATCTTTGGTGTGCCCAGTTCAAGTTACGCGAGAGAGCCTTGAACCGCCTCCAATCGTCTTCTTAGGCATGCGCAATTGAGCGCCTCTGACCTAAATTTGATGTATCAACTCCTCCCTCACCGCCATACAAAAACGAAGAGAGCTCTTCGACTTATGAAGATTTATATCCGTTGGATCATGATTCAGATCTAAGTACTGGCGCCTGGTTTCAATCTCTAACAATAAATATGGTTTCAGCTGTACTAGAAAGCGACGAGGAACCATTTGATGTTCAAGATGATTCCTGGGCTAAACACATAGGTACTCTCTGGGATGTCCGTTTTGAACAGCGTGACCCACCTACAGAAGATAAGCTAGTACAAATTAACATGGGAACGGAAGAGAATCCGAAGCCCATTTTCATAAGTAACACACTAACTCCTTTAGAAAAGTAGGAACTTATAACCCTTATTAAGGAATATATAGATGTGTTTGCATGGAGCTGTGAAGATATGTCCGGGCTTGATCCTCAGATTGCCTCGCACTGGTTAAATATTAAGGAAGACGCTAAGCCAGTCAAATAATAGCAAAAACATTTTCGACCGGAATTAATAGAGGCGATAGTTGCTGAGGTTAATAAGCTCATAAAATCAGGATTTATTCGTGAAAAACAACATCCTGATTGGGTAGCCAATATAGTACCAATTCATAAGGAGAACGGCAAGATCCGGATATGCATCAATTTTCGGGATCTAAATGCTGCATGCCTTAAGGACGAGTTTCCACTCCCGATTACCGATGTAATGATCGAAAATACCTATGGCTACAAGAGGATGTCCTTTATGGATGGATTCTCAGGATACAATCAGATTAAAATGCACCCGGACGACGAAAAACACACGGCTTTCAAAACGCCATTGGGGGTGTACTGTTATATAGTAATGCCTTTTGGGTTGAAGAACGCCGGTGCCACTTATCAACGCGCAATGAGCATTGTATTTAAAGAACATCTGCACAAAATGGTAGAGTGTTACGTAGATGATTTGGCGGTCAAAAATAAAAACAAAGAAGACCATCTTCATGATCTAAGAACAGTTTTTAATCTTATGCGAAGACATCACTTGAAGATGAATCCCGCTAAGTCCTTCATGGGGGTGTCCAGTGGAAAATTCTTTAGATTCGTAGTTACTTCAGAATGTATTTTCCTTGATCCCGAAAAGGTAAAAGCGATCAAGGAGATGCCACCTCCCACAACCTTAAAGAAGTGAGAGAGTTACAATGAAAATTGACCTATATCCAGCGTTTTATCTCCAATCTATCGGGACGATACCAGCCATTCTCCAGACTTATAAAAAAGGGGATTTCCTTCGTATGGGACGAAGCATGTCAACAGGCGTTTGATGATCTTAAAGAATACCTTACAAAGTGTAACGCCCCATTTCCTGGAAGGATACGAAAATGGATTGCGTTACCGGCAGGCATGTGTAAGTCGACGTGCATGAGGCTTATAAGTATGTAAAAGAAGAAATGAATGGAACTGAATACTAGTCATCAACCAGGATCTTGGAAGTTAGTTTACTGCCATATAAAAGAGAAGATATACATGTTTAAGATAAGAAGCAACAAGTACAATACTGATACAAAAGTTGTAAATAAAGTCTCAAAGGGGTGAACATAGCAAACCAAAAATACAAAAGCGGAGGCCTATAAATCTACTACTGCTCGACCTGCTCTAGAAAGTACGCATCGTGCAATGACAGATCCTCGCTCACATTTTCAATACCTGAGCGTGTGGGGGAGCTCAGGATCAAACCGGTAAGTAAAACAATAAGAAGTACGGAACGTGTAATATAAACAAATAGGTTAGATATGAGTGTGGATATGAAAGTATGCACATGCATGGAAAATATTAAATGATCAAGTAATGATATCAAGTAAGAATGTACATGCATATCAAGTCTAAATTAATTTCTTATTTTAGTTTATGTTTTGAATTGAATGGTGAAAAAATAGACTCATATGTGATCAATATCAAGTATGAAGACTAATGCATATCAAGTCTAAATTAATATCTTATTTTATTTTAATTTTTGAACTAAGTTGTGAAGAAATAGACTCTTATCATAGAGAGTGTGCAATATGCACTAACAAGTAAAATATGAATTGATATAAAAAGTATATGCACATATATGGGAAAGAGTAATGATTAAGTAACAATATCAAGTAGAGATATACATGCATATCAAGTCTAATATAATATCATATTTTATTTTATTTTTTGAACTAAGTGGTGAACAAGTAGACTCGAATGTAATCAATATCAAGTATGGGGACTAATGCATATCAAGTCTAAGTTAATATCTTATTTTATTTTATATTTGAACTAAATGGTGAAGAAATAAACTCGTATGTAATCAATATCAAGTATGGGTACTAATGTATATCAAGTCTAAGTTAATATTTTATTTTATTTTATTTTTGAACTGAATGGTGAAGAAATAAAGTCGTATGTAATCAATATCAGTATGAGAACTAATGCATATCAAATCTAAGTTAATATCTTATTTTATTTTATATTTGAACTGAATGGTGAAGAAATAGACCTGTATCGTAGGGAATGTGCAATATGCACTAAAAAGTAAAATATGAACTGATGTAAAAAACCATATGGACATGTATGAAAAACAGTAATGATTAAGTAACAATATCAACTAGGGATATATATGCATATCAAGTCTAACTTAATATTATATTTTATTTTATATTTGAATTAAGTGGTTAAGAAATAGGCTCGTATCGTGAAAGTACCTGTGCAGAGCCGGGACCCGGCCAAGATGCTGGCGCTGAACCAGCCGTGCCGCTAAGCACTCAAGAAGATACTGATACTGAGTATTCGGTCGTCCCATCAATATGGACTAAACAAGAGATGATGGCTCAGTACCATCCGAGCGCCCCCGCAGATGGGCCCCTATTTCGGTTGCGCGATCTATCCTAAACCTTTTACGATACAATATTTGTCCACCCTTTAGTTCTCCCATAACCCAAAGTTTCAAGTTATATTAAATGGAAATCAATCCGGAATATGATGAACCAATCATGTCAAGATTAATACATATACATGTCTCGTAACAAGCAAGATGTGGTCCATGTTAAAATCAAGTTAACATACAAGTCAGGATCCATGGCACTATCAAGACATGTATATATACTAATAAGGAAAATTCAGCATATTTTCATGTATTTTGTACAAGTAATTAGTATGTGCATGTCAAGGCAAGCATAATAGTTATAGAATACTAGAATGTGTTATGGAAATAATAATCTTGTATGTAAACCACACATATATATAATTATGCATATAAATATGTATGTAAGTGGGCATGAGGGTGTAAAAATATCTTTGATGATCATGCATGTGAATCATGCATATACAATTTTGCATATAAACACATATTATATAAGTGGGTACTAAATTGTAAAAATAGAAATTAAATAGGCTTAACACTATTATAACGATTCCTTTAATAATGTATGAATTTTCCAAATTCTAGAATGATTTCATGGTATGGAAAGTAGCAAATTTATTAAATCTTACTAATATATATATATATTTCAAGTAAACATGAATTAGCATAAAACGAATTATGACCTAACATAATATCTCGTATAAAAAAATATTTTAACAATTTAATGAATAAACTTATTTGAAATATTTTCTTTAAAACATGATTATGAATACATATATATATACATATTTTCTAATGGCAAGTAGAAAATGATTTTTAAATTATTATATTATACACAAAGAACTTATGTAGAAAACTTTAAATTTATATCCAATATGATGAATATTCAAAAAGGTGACATTTTTTTATAATTTAAAAATTAAGCATATAGTTTAACTTTACAACTTGTAGTTTAAGAATGAGAGATTATAAATAAAATGATAAATTCGATACATAAACATAGAGTAAAGTGTAAAAATCATATTTTTATTTTTCTAGAATAATCATAGAGATTTTTGTTTAGAGATATTATCTTTTTAAGTTTTAAAAAATTAAGATTCTAAGTTAACCATAAACAATTAGAGTTAGAAATAAAACATGAGAGTGGATGTGGTTTTTACTTGCCTTGATGGATAGGATTATAGGTCTATTTTGAGCCTAAAGAACTTTTTCTCCCTTTCATCTTCTTCTTCTCTTTTCTTATTCTTCTCTTGAGTTGGAGTTAAAAAAAAAAAGGAAGAGATGAATGAAAAATGAAGGAGAGAAAACAAATGAAAGGAAGGAAAGAAAAAGATATAGATAAAAGAGAGTGTTCGCCGCAAAAGTTTTGCTTCCTTCCATTGAATACAACTTAGATTACAATGAAAGTGAACAAGATAAAAAGAAGAACAAACGAGAGAATTTTATATTTCAATCTCTCTCTTTTACAATATGTTGTGGGATCTGTGGCGATGGAATCTATCAAGCAGCTCTTTTGGACGATCGAACGTCTCTTTTGAAGATATCGGCCGACTGTAGATGATCTTCTCTGGTCTTTCATGAACACAAGACTCTCACGCATAACTTGAATTCTCCAAGAGGAAAATATCTCAATTGCCGAAAAGAAGAAGACAACTTCAGATGCCGAAAAGAAGATCCCTAGGGTTTCACCAAGAAGGTATTTATATCCCCAGGGTCAATACAAGAGTTTCTATCTAAATAGAATTCGCATTCATCAAAAATTCCAATCAAATATCTTAGTTTTAATTTAAATCTCTTGATTTAGAGTTCTGATTGGACTTGATTTGGGTATTTGGATAAGCCTAAATCATAATCTCAATCAATTTGAGATTCTGGTTATCTGCTCACGCGGAGCTTTAATCGCATCAAAACGCGGCGTTAAATAACCACAATGCGGAGCTAACGTGAAGCTATCGATAGCTTCACGTTTTACTCAATGCTAGGCTAAACTAGCCAGACGCGGGGCTGCGGAGTTAGCTCTGCGTTCTATTGTGGAAAACTCTATTTACTTAGAAATTCTCACTGCCAACAGAACCCCCTCCAAAGTTTTCAAAATGGCTTAGAATTTAGCAAATTTTGAAATACTTTGGATCCTTAAATGCGGAGTTAAAATACCAAGTTTACCTCGCATTTTTGCTCACCTACGCGGAGCTCATTAGCTTTACTTTTTCAGTGAATAAGAGTAATTGCTTCATTAATTACTCTTGAATTTCTACGCCGAATACCAAGAGGCGGAAATCTTATTTAAATAGAGCTCTTGGCTCATCTTCTTCTTCATTGGAAGAGTTTGAGGAATCCGGAGCTCCGGCGATCGAGTGACTCATGTCGGCGAACAATCTTCGACTGATCTTCCCTCAATTCTCCGTTTAGAATGTTGCTCCAGAAGAGTACGGCTTCATGTACGTTGGCCGGCGTTAGCGGCAGCGGCCGTGGAAATAGACACAACGACGAACCAGTTCATGCTGTGTCTTTTGAAGGTAAAAACTTTAACTTTTGGTCTTTTTAGAACCATTCTGGGATGTTTTGGCTCGGTTTTAACCTGGCCAATTGCTTACTTCACTGGCGAGATCGCCGTTCTTCGGCCTTAAGGCTTGAAGGAGAAGGAGAAGTCAGAGAGGAACTCTAATCTTTCTCTACGCGAAGTTATCACGTCATCCTCGCGTTTGAAACGCGGGGCTATTTTGATTAGTAGTCGCGTTGAAACACGAGGCTATTTCTCTAGCTGCACGCGGAGTTTAGCTTAACTCCACGTTTTTATACTTAAAAGATTTTCCGAATTTTGTCAAACTCCTGATTTTTCTTTTGTAGTGAACCAGATACAGTCTGATGACTTGCTGATATCTCTAGCCATCGTGGAGTGTAGCTTTTTCCTGACATATTTCAAAGGCTGGCCGTGCACCAATCTTCATCAGCAAAAGTAATTCTAAGGAAGCCCGAAGTATATGCCTTGCAGTTTTCAAGCTCTGGCTCCTTTTGAAGGAGTTACAAGGACTCTGCGGCAGCCTATTAAGTTTTCTTGAGGGCCATTTCTGTTAGATGACAATCTTTGTTGCTTTCCAAAGCGATAGAGATGATCATCTAAGGGCTTGTAGCATGTCGAATCCAAGTTACTCATCTTCATTAGGATTCTTATAGCAGTATCTTCAGATAATCCACTAAGAATCTTTAAACAGATCATAGTTGACATTTGCAAAGAAGATCTTTTGTATGTGAATCCTGGAATTGAACTTCAACACCCCGTGGAGGAATCTCGTCGTTTAGGTTATTGATGAGTCGATGAATATGTAGAAGGTTTTTGGGAGAGCTATAACTCTCTCTTCTTTTGTAACTCTTTTCTTTTATGAAATAAAGGCAAATTATTTTCCTCTTTATCCGTTCGTCTTCAAGAATCTTGCTTGCACAACAAATAGATGGTTTATAATTTTGATAAAATAATCTAAGGCTCATTTGCGTAACTTAGATCATTAAAACCAAAATGATCATGTAAAGATCATTTTAACTTAGATGGAAGTGCCTAATTGCACTAGCCAGAAATCCAAGTTCTTTATAGGAACGCGAAGCTAAAATTCCAAGTTAACCTCGCGTTTGCGGAGTTGCGCGGAGTTAATAACTTCGCATTTTCCATTGTCACGCGAGGCTAATAGCTTCGCGTTTTTGGAGAGTAACTGATCAGTTATTTTCTCCAAAATTCGCGCCAAACTCCAAGAGGCGGTTTCTTTCATTTAAATGAAATCTTTATTCCTTTTCTTCTCACTTCACTTGAGAATTTTCCAGAGACTTTAGAGATTCAGGCGATCAGAGTTCAGGCAACCCGAACTTTTTCCGACCGAGTTTCTCCCGATTTCCCGTCGATTTTCCTCAAGTTTTCAAGCAATGGCACCCAAGACTCGCGCTTCTTCTCGTGCAGCCCCATCGTCGGCGACTGGCACAAGCATTGGCGGCAGCGGTCATGGCAGCAGCGCACCAGCCCACACTTCGCCTATTGGGGGTAAGAATCTCTCTATCGAGACTTTTTAAAACATTTTTAGAGTGATTTGGCTTGATTCTAACCGATCGATCACCGGCAAGATCACCGTACTCCGGCCGTATGGCTTGGAGAAGAAGAAAAGCCTCTGGCTTTCTTCTTACGCGAAACTTTCGCGTCATCCTCATGTTTTGAAGCGCAGGGCTATTTGATTAGTAGTCACGTTGAAACGCGATGATATTTTGAGTAGCAGTCGCGTTGAAACGCGAGGCTATTTTGAGTAGCAGTCGCGTTGAAACGCAAGGCTATTTTAAGGAGCAGTCGCGTTGAAACGCGAGGCTATTTTAAGTAGCAGTCGTGTTGAAACGCGAGACTATTTTAAGTAGCAATAGCGCTGAAACGCGAGGCTATTTTAAGTAGCAGTCGCGCTGAAACGCGAGGCTATCTTTTTGACTTCTAATTTTTATCTTCGCGCTTCCATACTTAGAAAAATTTTCTATTTTGTAGAAACTTTTCTAACTTTGATTTTTCTTTTTGCAGTAGGGTATTCGGTGGAAGCTCTTCCTCATAAGCACTACTTTGGCTTTGATGGAGGTTCTGATCCATCAGCTCAATTTCGCTTCACCACCATCCTAGCCGCATACAAACCAGACGCGAGAGGGCACAGGGAGAAGCTGATCAAATATCATCCCACTACTGCACGTGAGATTATCACTGATGCAGCCTTTGAAGATGTGAACAGAGAAGTGCTAGAAAAACCCGTATTTCTCTTCGGGGATAAGATGGAGCAATCAGACCAGATTCTCTTTGAAGAGGAGTGCATATGGCTCTACAATTCTGGCAAAGCTTTAATGTTTCTGCTTGGAATGGATCGTAGCTATCCCCTAATCTACCTTCAGAGGTTGGTGATGCATCGGGAGTTAAAGTGGGGACTAACTCAAGAACAAGACGGTGTCCCAACGGGTAGATTAGGCGCACATGGGGCTTATCAAGATGGCCCCATTAGATGTATTACTGGCTCGCTTCCAGGCCGTTATGGCAAGGAGCTCCCAGTAGGAGAGGTTCTGATCCGCGTAAGAACTTTCCTAAGTGAGTTCCTGGCGAAAGAAGGCCAATACCCGGCTAGCGACTTCAGGATGCCTGGCTGGGTTTACTCTTCTGGCAACATGTGGTGGGCCCGCCTTGTTCAATACATGTTGGATTCTCATGAACCCATTCTGAAGGAGATTGGTCTGCATAAGGCCATTAGAAACGTTCAATTCGAGTTCCCTCAGAGTGCTTATCATTTCTTCTGCTTTCTTGAGATGTACAACGCCGAGACCTGCGCTCTTTTTAGGCCAGTGGGAGAGCTAGGATTTGCTCTCCACGAGATGTTTGAGGTATCTAGGCTTTTCATGGGCGAGGTCCCCTACGAAGAGTATATCCCCACTACCGAGAAGTTGAACATGCTGATGGTAAAGGACGAGCGAATCTATACTACATACTGGGAGATGATGTGTCATTACCGCATTTGTGCTGACTTAGCAGGTGTGCGTAATCAGGATATTTGCCATAAGAAATGGGCCGATTACCTCTTCGCCAACTTAAATTCTAAGGATAGTTCAACAACTATCCATGGCCATGCTCCTGTCTACATCACAGAGATTGATCACCGCATCACCAAGACCCGGCTAATTTATTATACTACTGAATCTAATGAAGGTGGATTCGGTCCTGGTATCTCTTTCAAGAGTTACCACTATCAGGCTCAGTTCCCAGTGTCCAACAGAGGCCTTATTGCTGGGTTCTTGATGCCGTGGTTGAAGAGATGTGTCGTGCCATCATTGCCAAAAAAGGCAATTGCAATGACTGTGGTATATCCAGCAGTCCTCCTCGCATACGGTCGACCTTTCGGACTTCTTCCCGCCATGGTGTGCAATCTACAGCATGGATTGCAAACACTCTGCAATGACTTCATCCCTGCCGATAAGGGCAAGGGAAAAGGGAAAGGCAAGTCGAAAGAGATTGCTCCGGTGAAGACTCCGAACCCTAGGGTGGAGCTGCCTTATACCTACTTGATGGCGTGGCTCGTCATGCACTGCCCGTCTCTGATGAGTGCTGCTTCACGCCGCTCTGGTGACAAGTGTTACTTTGTGGAGCTATACGAGCGCTCCTCATGGAAGCACCACTATATGTCCCAAATCCGAAAGACTCTCCAGCATCACCAAAACTATGAGATCTTCAGGTGCTTCCCCGACTTCCCTGGTGGAGGATACGGGTTGAAGTTGAAGGATATTGCAGTAGCAAATAATTTTACTGCCTTATCCTCAGGAGCGTTCTGGTGGCTTCTCAATATCCGGCCCGGGCATCTGGTGTACCGTCAAGACGGTAAATGTCTTATCGAATCGTACATCCCGAGTCGCTTTGCTTGTCAATTTGGATATTCCCAACTTTATGTGGGTAATCCAAACAAGAGTTTTGCCTATGAGGGGAATTTGTACGAGGGTGCCCGCGGCTGGTTTCATTTTGCGGCTAGTGGGACCGGAGCTGAATTCACCCTGCTCCAGAAGTTGCCAGAATTGGCCATGACTCTCAGCTTTTGCACATGGTGTAGCGTTGCAAATGCTGACGTGCCTCACTTCTCGATCAACCGAAGCTGTTGCAAGGAGATTGAGGCTTTCTACATTAGCCGCCAAGGTGCTTCCAGAGTTAGAGTAAAAGGAATGGATGAATTCCTTGGCGCCGCCGCCGAACCATCAGACGTCAGTGAGTCTGGCGATGATGATAATAATGATGATGACAACCCTGATTTTGGAGATGTTCCCCAACCTATCGTCATTCGCCCCTGGAGCCCGAGCCTCAAACGCCGCGGTGCCCCAAAGAGAGGGCCTGCCATAAAGAAGAAGAAGTTGGCTCTGGGAACTTTATTAGCCCCCCAAGAAGCAGCTGTCAAATTTGCTTCGGATCTGCTGGTTTCAACTCTACCTCCAGCGCTAGCAGGGGATTGTGGACCTGCTGGAGCTCCAAGTGTTCCCGAGGTTCCGGCTCCTCCGACCGTAGAACCTGTTGAACACCCTGCGGCGCAACCACTTGGTAATGAGACGGGTATGCTTCTGGAGATGACGGTGGCTCCCCCTGCAAGTCCAACAACTGGACTTGTATCTCCAGGTATAGTTCTTTCAACTTTTATGCTCTTTGTCCATTATTTATTTTATTATTACATGTAACACCATTTGCTTGCTTTCTGAAATGTAGGTGGTCAATCCCTTTTGCCAATGCATTCGACTACCAAGGGGGAGTCTGAGGAGAGGGTAGACTATTCTGGCATGACTGGCTCAGCGGGTGGTTTGGGTAGCTCCGCAAGCGAATTTGACGTTGACTATTTCACGCAAGCCACATGCCCAGTTCCCTCATCAATTACTCCCATTGATGAACTAGGGAGTGATGAGAGAACGGAAGTTGTCACTGCGGCCGCCGCAAAAGAGGCCATACCGTCTCCAAGTATGCCATCACCAACACCACCAGTCTGCTCCACAGAGACCTTTCCAGTGGTTTCTGGTGCACCTTCTGCTCCTCAGCTAGCAATACCAATGCCTTCTATCATAATGGCTGCTGGGACACCTGCAACTCTTCCAGCTCCAATTCTTCCAGCAGGGGATGAGGAAAATTTGAAGTTTTTATTCGAAACTACTTCTGCCACCGGAGGAGCTTCTGTTGGAAACACTCCCTCATCTTCTCCTGTTGGTAGCGCTGCCCGGGTGATTTGTATTAGCGACGCTTCTCCTCGGGTTCCCAGTTCAACCAGATCTACCTTGGCTTTACTGGCCCCGCATATTATGAGCCTGGTACAGGGACGGGCTTCTTCCTCTTCAATTCCCGTAGATACCGCTCCTTCTCCAGCGATGCCTTCTTTAGCACTGCCTGCCTTAAATACAGACATTGCAGACCCTCTTGAAGAACTCTTCAACTACAGTGTTAATGATTTTATGCGGTTGCTAAGAAGATGCATCGAGATGATTTCTGGCGGAATAGATTTCTTCAGTCTCGGCCGTCCGATATTATCCAGTTATTTGGATAATATTGAAATGATCGGGGGACAAGACCGAGCAGCTCCTTACCGGGCCCGCTTTGATGCTTTAGAAGAGCAGGTGAACACGCTAAACACAGTTCGTCAAGCGGACGTGGAAGCGATCACCGCAATAGAGTTAGCGCGGCTTCGGGTGGAGTTAGCGGCGCGTCGAGAGGAATTAGTACGACGGGAAAAAGTATGGTCTCGGGAATTGGCAGAGCTCCAGGCTAGTCGGGAGTCCATTCTTAGGGATTTGAAGGCGGTGGACTCCGAGATTGGGGGGAGTCAGGCCGCCATCCTTAGAGCCCAGGAGATCATTGCTAAAGCTCGGGCGGTCTTAGTATCCAACGAGCTTCAATTAGGGGAATCTGTTAAGAAATGGGAAGCGCTGATCCTCCAATGGGAGCAGGTCGAGCAGGAGGAAACAATATGAAGCCGTGAGCATCTAACCCAGCAACTTGCAATAAATGACGATGACTTACTCCGGCAGGCTCAACACTCCGTGGAAGCGACTCGTCGTCAAGTGACTGACAAGGCGATGAATAACTTAAAGCATCTACGAGATCCATAGTTTTCTTTTATTCTTTTATTCTTCATTCTTTTTGTAAAATGAACTTGTAATAAGAGAGAGAATTTTTGTAACTTCATTCTTTTGTCGATGAAATAAAGATAATCATTTGATTCTTTTACCTGCTGGCTACAAAATTTGTTTGCACAACAGATAACTTGTCATCAAAATGATTTAGCAGATCAGGTAAAGCAGTTCAAGGCTCATCTACATAACTCAGACTGATAATACTGAGGTAATCATATCAGGATTACCAAATCTTTGGTAGAGGCGCCTAATTGCGCATGCCTAGAATTTGATTGGAGGCGGTTCAAGGCTCAATGGCGTAACTTGAACTGGGCACACCAAAGAAAGTGGCCTGACTCCCCCCAATCTCAGAGTCCACCGCCTTCAAATCCCTAAGAATGGACTCCCGACTAGCCCGGAGCTCTGCCAATTTCCGAGACCATACTTCTTCCTGTCGTACTAATTCCTCTCGACGCGCCGCTAACTCCACCCGAAGCCGCGCTAACTGTATTGCGGTAATCGCTTCTACGTCTGCTTGGCAAACTGTGTTCAGCGTATGCACTTGCTCTTCTAAGTCTGCAAGGCGGGCCCGGTAACGAGCTACTCGGTCCTGTCCCCCGATCCTTTCAATATTATCCAAATAACTGGATAACATCGGACGTCCGAGACTAAGGAAATCTCTTCCGGCAAGGGTCATCTCGATGCATCTTCTTAGCAACCGCATAAAATCATTAACACTGTAGTTGAGGAGTTCTTCAAAAGGGTCTACAGTGTCTGTATTTAAGGCAGGCAGTGCTAAAGAAGGCATCGCTAAAGAAGGAGCGGTATCTATGGGAATTGAAGAGGAAGAAATCCGTCCCTGTACCAGACTCATAATATGCGAGGCCAGTAAAGCCAATGCAGATCTAACTGAACTGGGAACCCGAGAAGAAGCGTCGCTAGTACAGATCACCCGGGCAGCACCACAATAGGATAAGATGAAGGAATGTTTCCACCAAAAGCTCCTCCGGTGGCAGAAGTAGCTTCGAATGAGAACTTCAAATTTTCCTCATCCCCTACTGGAAAGACTGGGAGCTGGAGGAGTTGCAAGTGTCTCAGCAGCTACAATGATAGATGATGTTAAAATCGCTGACTGAGGAGCAGAAGGTACACCAAAGACCACTGGAAAGGCTCTATGGAGCAGACCGGTGGTGTTGGAGACATCATACTTGGAGACGGTGTGGCCTCTTTTGCAGCGGCTGCAATGACAACTTCCGTTCTCTCATCACTCCCTAGTTCGTCAATGGAAGGAATTGATGAGGGAACTAGGCATGTGGTCGGCGTGAAATAGTCAGCGTCAAATTCGCTTGTGGAACTACCCAAACCACCCACTGAGCCAGTCATGCCAGAATAGTCCACCATCTCCTCAGACTTCCCCTTGGTAGTCGAGTGCATTGGCGAGAGAGGCTGACCACCTGCATTTTAGAAAGCAAGTAAATGGTGTTACATGTAATAATAAAATAAATAATGGATAAAGAACATAAAAGCTGAAAGAGCCATACCTGGAGATATAAGTCTAGTTGTTGGACTTAAAGGGGGAGCCATCGTCATCTCCAGAAGCATACCCGTCTCATTACCAAGTGGTTGCGCCACAGGGTGTTCAACAGGTTCTACGGTCGGAGAAGCCGGAACCTCGGGAACACTTGGAGCTCCAGCAGGTCCACTCTCCCCTGCCGGCTCTGGAGGTAGAGTTGAAGCCAGCAGATCCGAAGCAAATTTGACAGTTGCTTCTTGGGGGCTAATAGAGTTCCCGGAGCCAACTTCTTCTTCTTTATGGCAGGCCCTCTCTTTGGGGCACCGCGGCGTTTGAGGGACGGGCTCCAGGGGCGAATGACGACAGGTTGGGGAACACCTCCAACATCAGGGTTGTCATCGTCATTATTATCATCATCATCGCCAGACTCGCTTACGTCTGATGGTTCGGCCGCGGCACCAAGGAATTCATCCATTCCTTTTACTCTAACTCTGGAAGCACCTTGGCAGCTATTGTAAAAAGCCTCAATCTCCTTGCAACAGCTTCGGTTGATGGAGAAGTGAGGCACATCAGCATTTGCAACGCTATACCATGTGCAAAAGATGAGAATCATGGCCAATTCTGGCAACTTCTGAGGCAGGGTGAATTCAGCTCCGGTCCCACCAGCTGCAAAATGAAACCAGCCGCAGGCACCTTCGTACAAATTCCCCTCATAAGCAAAGTTCTTGTTCGGATTATCCACATAAAGTTGGAAATATCCAAATTGGCGAGCAAAGCGACTCGGGATGTACAGTTCGATAAAACATTTACCGTCTTGATGATACACTAGATGCCCGGGCCGAATATTGAGAAGCCACCAGAACGCTCCTGAGAATAAGACAGTAAAATTATTTGCTTCTGCAATATCCTTCAACTTCAACCCGTATCCTCCACCAGGGAAGTCGGGGAAGCACCTGAAAATCTCATAGTTTTGGTGATGCCGGAGAGTCTTCTGGATTTGGGACATATAGTGGTGCTTCCATGAGGAGCGCTCGTATAGCTCCACAAAGTAACACTTATCACCTGAGCGGCGTGAAGCAGCACTCATCAGAGACGGACAGTGCATAACAAGCCATGCCATCAGATAAGTATAAGGAAGCTCCACCCTAGGGTTCGGAGTCTTCACCAGGGCGATCTCTTTCGACTTGCCTTTCCCTTTTCCCTTGCCCTTATCGGCAGGGATGAAGTCATCGCAGAATGTTTGCAATCCATGCTGTAGATTGCACACCATGGCGGGAAGAAGTCCGAAAGGTCGGCCGTATGCGAGGAGGACTGCAGGATATACCACAGTTATTGCAAATGCCTCTTTTGGCAATGACGACACGACACATCTCTTCAGCCACAATATCAAGAACCCAGAAATAAGGCCTCTGTTGGACACTGGGAACTGAGCCTGATAGTGGTAACTCTTGAAAAAGATACCAGGACCGAATCCACCTTCATTGGATTCAGCAGTATAATGCATTAGCCGGGTCTTGGCGATGCGGCGATCAATCTCTGTGATGTAGACAGGAGCATGGCCATGGATAGTTGTTGAACTATCCTTAGAATTTAAGTTGGCAAAGAGGTAATCGGCCCATTTCTTGTGGCCAATACCCCGATTATGCGCACCTGCTAAGTCAACACAGATGCGGTAATGGCACATCATCTCCCAGTATGTAGCATAGATGCGCTCGTCCTTCGCTAGTAGCATGTTCAACTCCTCGGTAGTGGGGATATACTCTTCGTAGGGGACCTCGCCCATGGAAAGCCCAGATACCTCAAACATCTCGTGGAGAGAAAATCCTAGCTCACCAACTGGCGTAAATAGAGTGCAGGTCTTGGGGTTGTACATCTCCAGAAAGTAGAAGAAATGATAAGCACTCTGAGGAAACTCGAATTGAACATTTCTAATGGCCTTGTACAGACCAATCTCCTTCAGAATGGGTTCATGAGAATCCAACATGTATTGAATAAGGCGGGCCCACCACATGTTGCCAGAAGAGTAAACCCAGCCAGGCATCCTGAAGTCGCTAGCCGGGTATTGGCCTTCTTTCGCCAGGAACTCACTTAGGAAAGTTCTTGCGCGGATCGGAACCTCTCCTACTGGGAGCTCCTTGCCAAAACGGCCTCGAAGCAAGCCAGTAATACATCTGGTGGGGCCATCTTGATAAGCCCCATGTGCGCCCAATTTACCCGTTGGAACGCCATCTTGTTCTTGAGTTAGTCCCCACTTTAACTCCCGATGCATCGCCAACCTATGAAGGTAGATCAGGGGATAGCCACGCTCCATTCTAGGCAGAAACATTAAAGTTTCGCCAGAGTTGTAGAGCCACATGCACTCCTCTTCAAAGAGGATCTGGTCTAATTGCTCCATCTTATCCCCGAAGAGAAATGCGGGTTTTTCTAAAACTTCTCTGTTCACATCTTCGAAGGCTGCATCAGTAATAATCTCACGTGCAGTAGTGGGATGATATTTGATCAATTTCTCCCTGTGCCCTCTCGCGTCTGGTTTGTATGCGACCAGGATGGTGGTGAAGCGAAATTGAGCTAATGGATCAGAACCTCCAGCAAAACCAAAGTAGTGCTTATGGGGAAGAGCTTCCACCAAATACCCTACTGCAAAAATGAAAATCAAAATTAGAAAAGTTTCTACAAAAATAGAAAAAAATTTCCAAGTATGAAAGCACAAAGCTAAAAATAACTCCGCGCGAAGCTAAAAATTAGACCGCACAGAAGTCAAAAAGATAGCCTCGCGTTTCAACGCGACTGCTACTCAAAATAGCCTCGCGTTTCAACGTGACTGCTACTCAAAATAGCCTCGCGTTTCAACGCGACTGATACTCAAAATAGCCTCGCGTTCCAACGCGACTGCTACTCAAAATAGCCTCGCGTTCCAACGCGACTGCTACTCAAAATAGCCTCGCGTTCCAACGCGACTGCTACTCAAAATAGCCTCGCGTTTCAAAGCGACTGCTACTCGAAATAGCCCCGCGCTTCAAAACACGAGGATGACGCGATAGCTTCGCGTAAGAAGAAAGCCAGAGGCTTTTCTTCTTCTCCAAGCCTTACGGCCGGAGTACGGCGATCTCGCCTATAAAAGAGGTGATCGATCAGTTAGAATCAAGCCAAATCACTCTAAAAATGCTTTAAAAAGTCTCGATAGAGAGATCCTTCCCCCAATAGGAGAAATGTGGGCTGGCGCGCCGCTGCTATGACCGCTGCCACCACTGCTTGCGCCAGTTGCCGACGATGGGGTTGCGCGAGAAGAAGCACGAGTCTTGGGTGCCATTGCTTGAAAACTTCAGGAAAATCGATGGGAAATCGGGAGAAACTCGGTCGAAAAAAGCTCGGGTCGCCTGAACTCTGATCGCCTGAATCTCTAAGTCTCTGGAAAATTCTCAAGTGAAGTGAGAAGGATAAGGAATAGAGACTTCATTTAAATGAAAGAAACCGCCTCTTGGAGTTCGGCGCGAATTTCGGAGAAAATGACTGATCAGTTACTTTTCAAAAAAACGCGAAGCTATTAGCCTCGCGTAACGATGGAAAATGCAAAGTTGTTAATCCCGTGCAACTTTGCAAAACGCGAGGCCAACTTGGTGTTTTAGCTTCGCGTTCTTATAAAAAACTTGGATTTTTGGCTAGTGCAATTAGGCACTTCCACCTAAGTTAAGATGATCTTTACCCGATCATCTTGGTATTAATGATCTAAGTTAAGCAAATGAGTCTTAGATTATTTTACTAAAATTATGAACCATCTATTTGTTGAGCAAGTAAGATTCTTGAAGCCGACAGATAGAGAGGAAAATAATTTGCCTTTATTCATAAGAGAAAAGATTACAAAAGAAGAGGGAGTTATAGCTCTCCTAAAAACTTCTACATATTCATCGACTAATCAATAACCTAACGGTGAGATTCCTCCATGGGGTGTTGAAGCTCAATTCCAGGATTCACATACAAGATATCTCCTCTACAAATGACAACTATGATCTGTTTAAAGCTCTCAGTGGATTATCTGAAGGTACTGCTATAAGAATCCTAATGAAGATGCACAAGTTGGATTTGATATGCTACAAGCCCTTAAATGATCATCTCTATCGCTTTGGAAAATAACAGAGATTGTCATCTAACAGAAATGGTCCTCAAAAAAACTTAATGGGCTGCCGCAGAGTCCTTGTAACTCCTTCAATAGGAGCCAGAGCTTGAAAACTACAAGGCATATGCTTCTGGCTTCCTTAGATTTACTTTTACTGATGAAGATTGGTGCACGACCAGCTTTGAAGATATATCAGGGAAAAGCTACACTCCACGCTGGCTAGAGATATCAGCAAGTCATCAGACTGAATCTGGTTCACTGCAAAAGAAGAATCAGGAGTTCCACAAAACTTGGGAAAATCTTTTAAGTATAAAAACGCGGAGCTAACCTAACTCCGCGTACAGCAAGAGAAATAGCCTCACGTTTTAACGCGACTGCTAGTTAAAATAGCCCCGCGTTTCAAGCCCGAGGATGACGCGATAACTTCGTGCAGAGAAAGATCAGAGTTCCTCTCTGACTTCTCCTTCTCCTTCAAGCCTTACGGCCAAAGAACAGCGATCTCGCTAGTGAAGTAAGCAATTGGCCGGTTAAAACTGACCAAAACCCCCCAAAATGATTCTGAAAAGACCAAAAGTTAAGGTTTTTTTTTTTACCTTCAAATAATTGCTCAGAGACTGGTTCGCCGTTGTGTATACTTCCATGACCAACGTGCGTGAAGCCGAACTCTTCCGGAGCAACATCCTTAACGGAGAATTGAGGGAAGATCAGTCGAAGATTGTTCGCCGATATGAGTCACTCAATCGCCGGAGCTCCGGATTCTTCAAACTCTTCGAATAAAGAAGAAGATGAGCCAAGAGCTCTATTTAAACAAGATTTCCGCCTCTTGGTATTCGGCGCAGAAATTCAAGAGTAATTAACGAAGCAATTACTCATTTCACTGAAAATGAAGTGAAGCTGATTAGCTTCGCGTAGGCGAGCATAATGCGAGGTAAACTTGGTATTTTAACTCCGCGTTTAAAGATCCAAAATATTTCAAAATTTGCTAAATTCTAAGTCATTTTGAAAACTTTGGAGGGGGTTCTGTTGGCAGTGAAAATTTCTAAGTAAATAGAGTTTTCCACAATAGAACGCAGAGCTAACTCCGCAGCCCCGCGTTTGGCTAGTTTTAGCCTCGCATTGAGTAAAAAGCAAAGCTATCGATAGCTTCGCGTTAGCTCCGCATTCTGGTTATTTAGCGCTGCGTTTTGATGCGATTAAAGCTCCGCGTGAGCAGATAACCAGAATCTCAAAGTGATTGAGATTATGATTCGGGCTTATCCAAATACCCAAATCAAGTCCAATCAGAATTCCTAAATCAAGAGATTTAAATCAAAATTAAGATATTTGATTGGAATCCTTGATGAGAGCAAATTCTATTTAGATAAAAACTCTCAAAATTGACCTAGGGCTATAAATACCTTCTTGGTGAAACCCTAGAGAGGGCCTCTCTTTTTCCTTTCGGCTGGTCTTCTTTTCGGCAATTGAGATCTTTTCCTCTTGGAGAATTCAAGTTACGCGAAAGAGTCTTGAGTTCGTGAAAGATCAAAGAAGATCGTTTATAGCCAGCCGATATCTTCAAAAGAGAAGAGCTTGACGCTCGATCATCCAAAAGATCTGCCTGACAGATCCCATCGCCACAGATCCCACAACATATTGTGAAAGAGAGAGATTGAACTATAAAATCCTCTCGTTTGTTCTTCTTTCTATCTTGTTCACTTTCATTGTAATCTAAGTTGTATTCAATGGAATGAAGCAAAACTTTTGCGGCGAACAGAGGCGATCAAAAAAAGTTCAACAACCTTCAACTAGATCAACCAGATATCCTACTACTGAGTATTCTATGAATACTGATGCAAGTGAATTAGGAAAATTTCATGAAGCCTTATTCCATAAGCACAAAGACAAGTGGAAGAAAGCTATACAAGAATAGATTGATTCCATATATAAGAATAATTTATGTGATCTGGTAGAATTGCCAAGAGATCAAAAAGTTTTGAAGAACAAATGGGTCTTTAAGTTAAAGAACAATGGAGAGAAATGAATCTGTAACGTTCCTGTTGTTTGAAACTCATCATATTGTTGAATTTGGATGTGGCTCTATTAGTCCCACATTGGTTGGGAGCTAAAGAGACACTACCAATAAGTCCTATAAATAGGGCATTGGGTATTTGATTTTAAGTATCCTAAAAATAATTAGTTATTTTATAAAACTGTTATGAGAAAGCAGGTTTTATTTTGGAAAGTTTTCAAATTTGAAAATTTTCAAATGAAATTTTGGATTTTTGAGTTTTGAAATAACTCTCCTATTCTTGGTAGAGTTTTCAATTTGTCAAAAATCGTTGTAATTTCAAACTTAGTAATAGTGGATTGATCATTGGCTCCCGAGAGCATAAGTAACATTTATCGAATCTCGTTAAATTCTGTGTCTTCTCTTATTTGCATTAATTTCTTTATTCTTTGCCATTGGTTCTTGTATGGCACTATTTTGGTTGCCTATTTGTGTGGGTAAGATATCTGCTTTCCACAACACATATATAATTTTCTCCCTAATCTTATTTTTCTCACTAATTTAAATCTTATTTAATGGTAAAATTTTTTTGAGTTGAGTCAAAGCCAAGACAATGGCACTTTTATAAATTTCAAGAGAGGGTGGTTGGGAGAGTACATCCTCCCATACTGATTTCATGCACAACCCCATCCCCTCCCCACTCCTATTTGAGTACATGAGACTCAATCCCTTCTCATTTCTCTACTCATTCTCTTCACTCTTCTCTATCTTCTCCCTCACCTTGTTCAAAGCCTCAAACTTTAGCTCTAAAAGAGAGAGCTTCTCCAGACAAAATCTTCTTCAAACTTTTCATTCATTTCAAGAACTTGTGTTATTAGACGGTTATCCGTCTCATTGGAGGCTTGCTCTTTAACCATAAAGGTTTTGATCACTCTAACTTACCGAGCTCAAAGAACTCACTTTTGGTGGATTAAGTCAAAAAATCACATCCTCACTCTCTCGATAGCAAGGAATCACATATCTAAATCTTTTCTTTTGTAAGAATTCACATCCTTGCTCTCTCTATAGGAAGGAATCACACAACTAAATCTTTTTTTTTTTTTCGCAAGAAATCACAAACCCAATTCTCTTTAGCAAGAAGTTACATTCTCACTCTCTCTTTACCAAGGAATCACATCAAACTCTCTTTAATAAGAAATTGCATTCTCACTCTTTCTTTACAAAGGAATCACATGTCTAAAATCTTTCTAACAAGATGTCAACCACACTAGTATTTTTGTAGCAAAAATATAACCCTTGCTGTCCAACGTGGTAATGCTCACGAAAAATAATCGTAAATTCTAAATTATATCTCCAATAAAGTTCAAATTTCTTTTAATTGAAAGATGATTCAATTTTATACAATTTTCATATTTCCTTCCAAATTCCACCTCTAACTCGTTCAAAATCGGATTCAAACTTGATACTTGTCCAAAATTGATATTCATACAATTTTATACAATTTTCTACAATTTTATACTTGTCCAAAATCGGATCCAAAATTTTATACAATTTTCATATTTCCTTCCAAATTCCACCTCTAAACATATATTCTGTTTTTCTATCATAACTTTTAATATAGAACTCTAAATGAGTTGATTTTGATATTATTGAAAAGATAATTCAATTCCCTACAAATTCATTATATTACTTATCTCTTAACCCTAACTCTAAGTCCTCTAAAATTTGGGTCCAAAATTGATAGATGTACAAACGCAGGTCTGCTACCCTCTAAACACATACTCGGTTTTTCAGTCACAACTTTTGATCTACAATTTCAAATGAGATAATTTTAGTCTCATTAAAAATATAAATCAATTTCGTACAATTTGATATATAACTTATCTCGAATTCTAACTATAACCTTTTTAAAATTGGATTCAAAATTTAACCTTGATGCAAAATGCAAATTAGCTGCGCTTTGATCCGTATTTGGATTTGGGGTGCCAAATGCAGACCTGCATTTGGTCACATCCCATTTGGGTGCCAAATGCGGGCTAGCTGATCCGCGTTTGGGTCTGCCCAAATGCGGATCACTTGATCCGCATTTGGATCCAATCCACAATGGACCCAACCCGAAACAGACCCCGATTCGTGTTTTGTTCGAATTGTGTAGCAGTTTAGTAAAATAATCATATTTTTTAATCTAGATCTCCATTGAGCTGATTTTAGATTGATTGGAAAGAAAATTCAAACATCTACAACTCTATAACTTGTTTCCTCTCTAATTCATACTATATCCTAGTCAAATAGTATGTTAAATTCAAAGGTTCTTCATAACAGTAAATTTCTCGTGCCTTTTTCGGTAAATCCATTATATCTTCTAATCCTGAACACCAATTAAGTCCATCATAGACTCATTTGAAAGAAAACCCCATCCCTTATAGCCCCTAATTATACTTTTTCTTCCAATTCTAAATGTATAAAAAGATAAAAGACATTTTTAATTTCAACGACAACAAAAAAACTAAGCAACATAGAGTCACAGAAACTTCTTGATACTCGCCGTGCCCTTTACGAGCTTCACCTAACCATGTAATCCTTCTATGAATTCTATCTCAGTTTTGTTTGCATAATCACTCAGACTCTGTCTAACCTATCCATCTTCATCAACTCTGCCAATGCTACCAACCTCTACTAATACTACCCACTCCCACTAATGTTACTCATCCTTGCCAACTCTGTTAAAATTATACTTTTTCTTCCAATTCTAATTCTATAAAAAGATAAAAGTCATTTTTAATCTCAGCGACTACAAAAAGACTAAGCAACATAGAATCACTGAAACTTCTTGATAGTTGTCGTGCCCCTTTTGATCTTTGCCTAACCGTGGAATCCTTCTATGAATTCTACCTCGGTTTTATTTGCATAAGCACCTAGACTCTGCCTAACCTACCCATCTTCATTAACTCTGCCAATTCTAACAACCTCTACTAATACTATCCACTCCCACTAACATTACTCATCCTCACCAACTCTGTTAAAACTATCCAACTCAACCAACACCACTAAACTCCGTCTTAATCTCATTTGCGTATTTTGATATTTTTTGTTGTTGTTAATTTTTATGTAATCACTCAAACTCGTGATAGCCATATATATGCATGCCAACCATCACCCTAAACGTGTCATGCACGTGAGCCATATCACGAGTTTGCATTTTTGCTTACTTAGACATGTACTTGGACAATAACTTGTATTTATTTAACTAAAATTTACTCAATATTTCATAACTCAAACTTGATATGAATTGTGACTTTTGATGTGAACTCGTACTCATTTCAGCAACGCTCACGGAGCTAAGTACCCATGGAGCTAAGTGGTATACGGAGTAAAGTCCACGCCATATAGTAGGGGTTACCTTTTAGATCTGTTGGAGCCATCTCTAGGGTCCACGGGAGGACCTCTAGAGTCCGTGATAGTCATTTCTAAAATCCTTGGGGACAATTGAATATAAACTGAGGATGTAAGGAGCTAAGTACTCATGGAACTAAGTGCTGCATGGAGTAAAGTGCACGACATGTGGTGAGAGTCACCTCTTAGATCTGTGGGTGACACCGCTAGGGTCCTATGCCAACTGGTAACATGTTAGCATTCGACCATTAAAATCTTGTGTTTATAACTGAACATAAACTGAGATTGCTACAGAGCTAAGTACACATGGAGCTAAGTGTTATATTGAGTAAAGTGCACACTATATGGTGGGAGTTGCCTTTTAGGTCCATGGGAGCCACTCTAGGGTTCATGTGAGTACCTCTAGGGTCCTATGCCAACTGGTAACATATTAGTGTTCAATCATTAAAATCTCAGACTAAGTAATTTATGTTAAACTTGTAACCACACTTGAAAACTAGCACTTAACGATGTGGCTGGTTCAAGGAAGAACAGCGTCTGTGGCCATAGTATCGGGTATGCACGATACACTTCTAGAACCTTTCTATGAATTATCCACCAATCAATTCCATCGAACATTAACTTAATACCATATGGATATTTAATACTGAGTAAGGTTGATATTACTATATTATACTTAATGGAACTTCCTCTGCTTTACCCGAGTATTTATGAGACATGTGGATCATTCTAAAACTTGACGTTACAAGCATTAACATAATTACATGTTATTGTATATTTTGTTATATGTGGTATCTGTACTTTATCCTACATGAATATTGTGTATCTATTTATTGCGTCATACTTTTGGGACCATCCTGTTAGACTCTCCATTCAAGTGCTTTCATTTTTCGTGTATGTTGTGTTTCTTTTAATATTATTCCTGTCACGTGTGCGATTCTATTTTTTACCGGGTTTCCTCCACACACCCTAGAGTTAGAAACTCCAAGGAGGGCCTACTAGATGAAGGTTTATACTTTTAGGAGTAAGTGGACCCAGCGAATCATTGAAGACTCTCCTTTCTAACAGAATCATCTCATATTTGGAAATCATTATATTCAGTCTTAACTTGTATTCTTATTTTTTAGCGAGTTGTGCTCCTTTGTTGTAAAATATTCTATTTCAGGTAATATTCTTTGTAATCATGTACATTGTAATCTTGTTCAACACTGTTTTGGATAATGCAATATAATATTTTAGATTGTAGTAATGAAATTCGTTCTTGTTGTGTGGTTTTTTGTTATTAAAGGCCTTGTGTATCCGCACTTAGGATACTTGTTAGTAATACCTTACCCATAAATGGGATACATCGTCAAAATGTTTGGGGTGTAGTTTAAGACGTTACAGAGTGGTCTCAAAGTCCAAGCTTCACAAATTATCTTAAGAGATTTAGGTTAATTTGTGGCTTGGCTAATTTTCAACATAAGGAAAATTGCTATATCCATATTGCATTATCCACTTCATGATCCTCACCTTCATATCATAATCTTTGAATTCATATCTAATCATTTGATTCCAAACCTTTGATTATCATCCCCATTCATTTTAATAGATGACTGAACAAATTCATATTTTAGTTACTTTCAAAAAATAAATGAGGACAGTAACACAGGAGGCAAGAACATGTCCTTAATATGAATGAGCAGGAGATCAACACTCAGAAATGTCCTAATAATTAAGATTCGGGATATCAAATACTAAGACTTATTCAAACAAATGAAGAAAACTATTCAAAAGCTCAACAATTGTGCAAGTGTTGTCAGATATCAAAATTATCAGTATTAGGACGCCATCGACCAAGCACATAGTGAGCACTTCGAGAAAGAGGATACTACTAGTTTGCAACATCTACTAGATCTGTGGACATACCCTATGATACTTGTAGGAATGGTTTGGACTTATACTTGGCTTTCGGAGCAACAAGCTATTGGCTAAAACATTATCTCTGCAAAAGGCCTCATGATAAGTGATAAGTTCAATATTTTACATATTTTCTTCCATATTATCTATTTTTATATATAAATAATTGCCATTCAAGTATATTTTTAGTGTGCTTTTATAGGAAATAAGGGATTTGCAAAGAAAAGAAGAAAAAGGAGCAAATTTGTGATATATGAGCAAAGGAAGTCAACTATGATGAAGATAGATAACCATATGCAGCAACAACAACTTCAAGAGCATTTTCGGCAAAGATAAAGCTTGAATTGAAAAAGTTTATGTAGAAGAAATTTGTAGAGCTTAGAATTATATTCAAAACTCTATAAAAAAAATAGTTCAATCCAAGTTTGTATGCAAAAGTTATGGTTGTTTTACTGAAATACTGCAGAATGGAAAATCCACTCCAGCAGGCTACGGGTGTGCTGAATGTAATTTAAAAATTTGTAACTAAAAAATAGTATTTTGAGCAATCTAATCTCAACCATTAGTTTCTAATAACTATGGATTGGATTATGATTATATATTTTAAGATTATTTATATTGGATTGGATCATATCTTTTGTACCGAGTTCTAGTATGAGTAGGATTGTGTTTGGGATGTAAATACACCATAAATCTTTTTAAATTGAGATGGCTTTTTAGATGCACTTTTTAATTTAATAAAATTAGGCTGTATACATTAGGATATTTGACAAATATAAATAGCTTTAATTTAGAATATTTTACTAAATTAGGATATTTGACAAATCCTCTAATTTATTAGTATATCTCAAGATATCTTCCTAAATTTTGACTCTGACCTGTGCCTCGACCCGATGTTAAATACCTCATAATACAAAGTTATTCATTACTCCCTCAGTTCATAGTTTTATCATTGTATTAGAGTCAGCTGAGATCTGATTTCTTTTTGTTCTGAGGTCTCTAACTCGTGTCTCAACCAACTATTAAACACCTCATAATACAAAGCTATTGTTTACTCTCTCTCAGTTCATAATTTTTTCCCATAGCAGAGACAATGCCGACACTAGTGAGTAATGCAAGCGCCATCATAGCTACAAAAGCAAAGGATGTCATTGCTTGATCTTTGAGAGATTTGAGAAAACTTTGATGGAAGAGTTGAGAATTGTAATGGCCATGATAAACATCATTCATATGGTGGAATTAGAGAGTTGTAATGGCCATGACGAACGTCATTGCTCTGATACCATGATAAAACTATGAACTGAGAGGGTAAATAATAACTTTGTATTCTAAGATAAAGATAAGAAAATATATAATTTAATACTAATTACATAAAATCTCAATCAGCATAGTTAGCCTAATCAGAGAGATTTGTTAAATATACTAATTTGGAAAGATATTCTGAGATATGCTAATAAATTAGAGGATTTGTTAAATATCCTAATTTAGAAAGATATCCTAAATTAGTGAGATATGCTAATAGGTTTAACCGAAGGAGCGACAACTACAATACCTTAGCTCCAGAAGTGATCCTTTGTTGTTCATCGCTTTTCTTAATTAATTATATTTTCTTTTCTTTTTAGTTTTCTTTATTTTTTGTCTAGTGTAGATTTTATTTATAGAATTCTATTGCTTTCTTGGAAAAAAGAAATTTGTATTTGCTTTCATGAATAAAAATAGGATCTCATTACTTAGGAGTTTATGTAACTAATTATTTAGTTCTAGGATGTAGATGAAATTAGGAATCAATCTTATATTAATTTATTTATTTTTTTCTAAAATAAAAATAAAAAAGATATGATTTTTATATGAAACAATGAAAATAGAATAACTCTTAGATTAAGACTTTAATAGGTTATACTTTATTTAAATATTTTGATAGCCTATACTTAGTTAGGATTTGAAATTGTTAGTTTTTATCCATAGATCTATCTAATAATTTAGTTTATTTTTATGAAAAGTAATTTTTTTGATGGGTTATACTTACACACAACTTAATAGCCCAAAATTAGGATATTTTAAATAGAAATTAATTAAAAGATCAAATTTTGATGAAAGAAAAAAGATAAAATAAATAAATTTTTTTTATGAACTAGTGAAATTTATATCCTAGACTAATTAGAATAGACTACAATCAATTTAGAATTATCAGTTAACTCGTTAAAATAATATAAATAGATAGATTGTAAAATACGAAAGATCTCTGTGGGAACGACCTGGAAAATACTATACCGACATTGTGCACTTGCAGTAAAATTATTCACATCACCGTTGTTGGGCATCAAAGGTATTTTGTTACTTTTTCTTCTATTTTACATATTAATAGTATGTGTTGAGTGTGCAAGGATTTAGAAGTACAGATAGAGGAAGTAAAAAGGGACGAGAAGAGTATTTACGGGGCACTACAAAAATCAGAGAGCAAAACTATCTGATTTTGTTGCCAAATAGCGGCAATAGCCACCTTGGCAGAACTTTAGGTTAATGTCTCCCCATTGTTTTCTCCTGTTTCGTGTTTTTGGTCTCAGATTCTATAAAACAATTTAAAAAAAAATAAAAACAATAGAAACAGTAGGAACATCACATTTTTATTTGATCATATTTCTTCCACCGTTTCATCTCATAACATCTCACTTCTTGCATTAGTCTAGGAAATCCACACATACACTCACTTCCACTAGTTCATACCATATTTGATTCGTGATCAATTTGGTCGACTAGTGAGATCAGATTTATTCATGGGAGACAAGATGGACCCGCTAATTCCAATCCTTCATGATTGATATTATCCGTTGTGCACTTCACTACCATCGAGCTTCCATAAGCAACGGGTAACAACTACGAATTAAAATCCCAGTACATTAGCATACTTCCAAAATTCACTGGATCCGTTTATGAGAATGCCTATCTTTTTATCAGTGAATTTTAGGAATTATGTATAATGATCAAACTGCAATATCTATCAGAGGATGCAATTAAGCTTTGTTTTATCCTAATCGCTCTCAAGGATAATGCCAAGAAGTCGTTGCATAGTATGCCTACTGATTCAATCACTACTTGGGATGTGATGAGTATCATATATTGTATTTTTTCCTCCATACTTTATCTATTTTTGTATATAAATAAATGCTACTCGGGTATTTTTAGTGTCTTTTGCAGGTAATCCGAATTATACAAGGAAATGGCATGCAATCAGAGTTGGACTCGAAAATCAGAGTCCGAAAAGTTTCCAAAGTAAGCAAAACTACGAAACTATAATGTTTCAGAGACGTAAAGTCGAATAAAGTCAAGAAAAATAATTAAAAAAGACAAGATCTTCAGTGTAAAATGATTCAAGCAATTCGTACAATATTAGGCCGCTAATTAGCTGTATTTACCGCTAAATAGCGGCCAAAACGTGGGTCCACAAGCTGATTTTTCTTCCCTCTCGTTTTTGTAATTTATTGGGTTTTTTGGTTCTATTAGAAATAGGGTTTGATTTCCGAGGCCTATATGTTGGCCGACCCTTGTATTTTGACGGGATTCTAAAATTTTTGTATTCGATTTTTCTTATCAATAAAGTTGGGGTTTTTACTGAAGGTCGACGGCCACAACACCGTGTCCAGAGGTAACCCATTGTTCTTGAGAATTTTTACTTGCTTTCTGCATAGATTTAATTGCTTTCTATTTTAGGGTTTACCGCTTTCTAGATTAGGGTTTATCATTTTATGATAAAAAAGTTGATCTTTCTTAGTAAAAATCATGAGTAGCTAATTAGATCAGCTCTAGGATGTAGATGAAGCTAAAATCCACCATGAAATTATTTTCTAATATTTTTCTTCTTAAAAAAAATTGATAAAGCCATGATTTTTCAAATGAAAGATTAAAATACAAGGACCCGAAGTTTAGAACTTTGATAGGTTATACTTGAACTAGGATTCTTGATAATCTATGCTTAGTTAGGGATTGGGGTTGCTGGTTTTGTCTTTTTATTTGAATTATCTAAAAGATTTAGTTTATTTTTATAAGAAGTAGCATCTTTTGATGAGCTATACTTGCATAACACTTGATAGCTCATGCTTAGGGCACTTTAAGTAAAAATTAAACTAAAAAGATTGAATTTTTATGATAGAAGAAAATAATAGAAGTAAGAACATGGTTGGAAATTAGTGGATTCTATATCCTAAGCTACTTAGATTAATCCGACTTCAACGTAGAACTTTTGGTTAGTCCGTTGAACTATAGAGAAAGTAAGAACGCAGAAACACCTTAGATCCCTGTGAGACGACCTGTACAGCGCTACAACGATACTGTGCGCTTGCAGTAAAAATAACACATCAAGTTTTTGGCGCCGTTACCGGGGATCGACGGTGTTTTTCTTACTTTCTCAGCATTTTATGGGTTAACAGTGTGTGTGAGTGTGCTGGAAATAGAAATTGCAGAGACAGGAAGATTTAAAGGATTGGAAGAGCCTCTGGAACAAGTGGAAGAAAATTAAAAGTCAAATTCTACAGGTTAGCCACTATTCAGCGGCTAGAACCGCTATTTGGCGGCTCCACAGGTACGTTCTGAACCTAAATTTTCTCTGTTTCTGTAGTTTTGTTTTCTGGTTCTGTAGAAAAATTTAGGAACAGTAGAAATCACATTTTTTATTTGATCATATCTATTCCACCGTTTTATCTCTCCACCACACCCCACTTCTTGCATTAGTTTAGGAAGTTCACGCATACACTCACGGTCGCTGGTTCATGCCACATTGGACCCGTGATCAATTTGGTCGACTTGTGAGATCAAATTTGTTCATGGGAGACAAGATGGACCAGCCGATCCCAATCCTTCAGAATCGATGTTACCCGTTGCGTACATCATTACCATCATGCATCAAACTTCCACACGTAGCGGGTAATCACTACGAATTAAAATCGCAGTACATTAGTATGCTTCCCAAATTCACTGGTTCTGTATCAGTGAATTTCAAGAAGTATGCGTAATGATTAAACTGCAAAACTTATCGGAGGACGCAATTAAGCTCCGCTTCATCCCTTTTGCACTTAAGGATAATGCCAAGAAGTGGTTGTACAGTATGCCTACTGATTCAATCACTACTTGGAATGAATTCATTACAGTGTTTCTCAAGAAGTATTGTCCTACGCACAAGATGGCAAGAATCAGAAATCAAATCAATCAATTCCGTCAAATGCCAGGAGAACCCTTCTGGAAATACTTAGAACGATTTAAGGACTTATTAGCTCAGTGCCCCCACCATGCAATAGAAAAGTGGCGGTTGTGTCAAATCATATACGAAGGACTTGATTACACATCCAAAACTCTTCTGGAATCCATGTGTCAAGGGGAGTTTATGAGAAAAACGAGGATGAAGCATGGGACTTTCTTGAGGACTTATCATGGAAGACTATGCAGTGGGAGAGTTCCACTGAGAAGCCCAGTATATCAACTTCTACTCATAAGAATGGGATCCATAGCGTCGACAGCTCTATAGCTGCTGAAGCAAAGATCGCAGCACTTATAAGGAGAATTGAGGCACTGGAGACTCCTAGTACTCCATCAGTGGGTCAAGTGAATCAAATCCAAAGTCCCACATGCTTTAATTGCGGAACTTCCAATAATGTTATGGAGGAGTGTCCATTGTTAGTAAATCCTATGGGTCCCACACTTGAACAGGCTAACACCATGTATCAAAGACCCGTTAATAATCCATACACTCCGACATACAATCCTGGCTGGAGGAACCATACAAAGCTCTCATAGGGTCAAGGGCAATATCAGGGAGCCCCGAACTCCAATATGCAGCCTCCAGCTACTGGTCAGTTCCCAAGACCAAATATGGGTGCTTATCAACACCCAAATGCTTCAAACCATGGGAACAACCAGAATAAACCACCTGTACAAAACCACTCATATCCACAACAGGGGTCTAATAATGATCAAGAAAAGCGACTTAAATCACTTGAGAAGAATGTTGAAAATCTTCTCAAGTCTCAGTCCAACCTTGACACATACATGCAGAATCTTATGAAAGTGTCAACTGATTTTATTCAAAGAACAGATCAGCACCTGCTCGTGAACTCTCAATCTATTAGGAATGTAGAGCAGTAGGTTGGACAACTAGCAAATCAAATGAGCGAACGTGACAAGGGCACTTTTCCAAGTCAACCCATAACAAATCCTAATGCCAGTTCCTCAAATTTGAATCAGTCGCATGTCCACCAATGCAATGCCATTCACACGCTTAGATCTGGCAAGCAAGTGGACAATAATGTAGTCATGCCCCCTGATTCCACTCCTGCCATCTCGCAGGCTACATCACCTCTTCCACCCCTTTTTCCACAACCATCTCCATTACCTCCATCACTGTCACGTACTCATTTGAAAGAACCTGTTCTTGAGCCGAAAGCACCATATCCAAATCGGCTTAGGAAGCCTTCACCGCAAGTAGAAAAGATTCTTGAAATATTTCAGCAGGTGAAGGTTAATATTCCACTCCTTGACATTATACAACAGGTTCCTACTTATGCTAAGTTCCTCAAGGATTTGTGTGCTAGGAAACGAGTAAGAAACGTTCCTGAGAAAGTTTTTCTTGCTGCAAATATATCACATATCCTCTCTAACTCCTTGCCTATCAAGTACAAAGATCCAGATTCCCCTACAATATTATGTACTATTGGGAACACTACATTTGATAGGGCGTTGCTTGATTTAGGGGCAAGTGTCAACTTGCTTCCTTACACTGTTTATCAGCAACTGGGGTTAGGAAAACTTCAACCTACCAAGCTCACATTACAGCTAGCTGATCGTTCAATTAAGAGACCACTTGGTATGGTTGAAGATGTGCTCATTAAGGTTGGCGAGTTTATCTTTCCTGTAGACTTCATTGTCTTAGAAACTGAGTCAATCTCCAATCCACGGAATCAAATTCCTGTTATCTTGGGTAGACCATTCCTTACAACATCAAATGCATTAATTGATTGTAGGAGTGGCCTCATGAAGTTATCGTTTGGGAATATAATTGTGGCATTGAACATATTTAATATGGATGAGCACGCAATGAGCTCCCTCATTGAGGTCAACATGATTCACGGTTTGCATTCTCATTTGACCTCTTACACTGATAATGAACCCTCATTTGAGCAAATGTTCAAAGATGAGCTCATGTTATTAGAAGAATTGGCACATACTAACTCTATGTATGATGATACTTGTGCAAGTGTGCCATCGATTTATGAGCAAACTTTTGAGAATTTGTTTGCAGAGGAGCTCGCATTACTTCATGAGTTAGAAGAGCCACCACCACATTCACTTGATCATATAGCACTCTTCTCACCTTATGATATTTCTACATGTATGCTTGTTACTAACGATGATTGGCAGGTTTATAATAAAGAATTCTTTAACCCAATTGTTAATGCTTACATGTGGACAAAAAAAAAAGCGAGGGTGGCATAAGCTACAGACAGGTAACTTCGTGACTTGTAGGAAGATGAGGAGATATAATAATGCACCTACTTCACGTTTAAAACGCACACACTATGAAAGTGGGAAGCGATCGAGAGGTCGTAACCGCTTTTCATGTGTTAATAGGGTGATGATATTGAGATCGTAACTTTTACGACTCTCATTATTTGTATAGTATTTGTATAATAGTTTTCACATTTTGTTTTACCACACTTGGTTTGTGTATGAGGGTATACATAAGTTTAGGTGTGGGGGAGTAGTTTTTAGGAGATTTTTATTTTTAGGATTTTATTTTATTTTTAGGATTTTTTTTTTTTTAGATTTTTGGGTTTCTTTATTTTACATTTTGGGTAGTTTTTAGGGTAAATAATTTTAAAAAAATTAAAAAAAACTGAAAAAAAAATTAAAAAGAAAAATTATGTTTTTCATCAATAGATCAAACTAATTACAGACAAAGGAACAAATTTAGATTTAAAATTGGATAGGAGAGTAGATTGGATGATACACTTTAAATTTTATGAAAAAGATCAAAATATAAAAAATAAATATTACTAACAGTAGTTTTGAGGCAAGTATACATCTATTTTTTACTTCACAATAGTTTATTAGGTTAAGGACAAAGATGATAACGATTGAGTAAGTTTTCTCTCTCTAAACAAAAAAAAAGAGAAAAAAAAAGAAAAAAAAAGTGAGAATAAAATAATGGGGTGAGCCTGGTATTTAGGCAGTAGCCTCGAAAGTGATAAAATAATGGGGTGCGCCTGGTATTAAGGCAATAGCCTCAAGAGTGAAAAAAGAGTATGATCCAAGTAATCGGGTACTTTGGCCTAAGTAAGCGTGAATATTCGCATGAAAGGTGAAATATTCTAAAAAAAAAAAGAAAAAGAAAAGATTATGAACTGAGTAATCGGGTATGTTGCACTTAAGTAAGCGTGAATATTCGCATAAAAGGTGAAATATTCCTAAAAAAGAAAAAGAAAAAAAAAGAAAAAAAATGTTATGAGAGAGGAGATGAATCATGAGTTAGAATTCGAGTCCAAAGCCAAAGTAGACTATCACACGTGCACGTAGATGTATAGGTGCCAATGGATTATTTGTTAGTGAGTATTGAAAGATAGGATTTAAATGTTTGATTAAAATAATAAGTGTATCTGATATGACGCTCGATTTGAAAATTGATAATCTAAATGCGTTCTTGAGTTTGTATATTAGTGAGATTAATTGATGAAAATATCATAAAAATAGATTTTAATTTTCTTTTGTATAAAATTTTTATTTTGCTTGATTTTCAGTTATCCTTATTTTTCTTTTCTTTATTCCTTAATCTATTTTCTTCTTGAATTTTGTGGGTATATTCACTGCAAACCCTCACGAGACACAACTCGTCCACTAGGGTAACCTAGGGGTTTAAAGGCTTGTTGCACGTACTAAGTGCAATCGCGATTCCTACGAAAGTGAGTTAGGATTTTTGTTTTTCTTTTTAGGTTTAGGTTTTGCTCGAGGACTAGCAAAAGATAGGTGTGGGGGTGTGATGAGTATCATATATTGTATTTTTCCTTCCATACTTTATCTATTTTTATATATAAATAAATGCTACTCGGGTATTTTTAGTGTCTTTTGCAGGTAATCCGAATTATACAAGGAAATGGCATGCAATCAGAGTTGGACTCGGAAATCAGAGTCCGAAAAGTTTCCAAAGTAAGCAAAACTACGAAACTATAATATGGCAGAGACGTAAAGTCAAATGCAACAAGATAAGAGTTCACGTGTAAAAAGATTCAAGCAATTAGTACAATATTAGGCCGCTAATTAGCGTATATACCGCTAAATAGCGGCCAAAACGTGGGCCCACACGATGATTTTTCTCCCCTGGCGTCTTTGTAATTTATTGGGTTTTGTAGTTCTGTTATAAATAGGGTTTGATTTTCGAGGCATATATATTGGCCGACCCTTGTATTTTGACGGGATTCTGGAATTTTTGTATTCGATTTTTCTTATCAATAAAGTTGGGGTTTTTGCTGAAGGTCAACGGCCACAACACCGTGTCCAGAGATAACCCATTGTTCTTGAGAATTTTTACTTGCTTTCTGCATAGATTTAATTACTTTCTATTTTAGGGTTTACCGCTTTCTAGATTAGGGTTTATCATTTTATGAATAAAAAGTTGATCTTCCTTAGTAAAAATCATGAGTAGCTAATTAGATCAGCTCTAGGATGTAGATGAAGCTAAGATCCACCATGAAATTATTTTCTAATATTTTTCTTCTTAAATAAAATTGATAAAGTCATGATTTTTCAAATGAAAGATTAAAATACAAGGACCCGAAGTTTAGAACTTTGATAGGTTATACTTGAATTAGGATTCTTAATAATCTATACTTAGTTAGGGATTGGGGTTGCTGGTTTTGTCTTTTTATTTGAATTATCTAAAAGATTTAGTTTATTTTTATAAGAAGTAGCATCTTTTGATGAGCTATACTTGCACAACACTTGATAGCTCATGCTTAGGGCACTTTAAGTAAAAATTAAACTAAAAAGATTATATTTTTATGATAGAAGAAAATAATAGAAATAAGAACATTGTTGGAAATTAGTGGACTCTATATCCTAGACTACTTAGATTAATCCGACTTCAACGTAGAACTTTTGGTTAGTCCGTTGAACTATAGAGAAAGTAAGAACGCAAAAACACCTTAGATCCCTGTGAGACGACCTGTACAACGCTACAACGATACTGTGCGCTTGCAGTAAATATAACACATCAGGATGAATTCGTTGCGATATTTCTAAAGAAGTACTATCCTATGCATAAGACATCCAAAAAATGAAATGTTATTAATCAATTTTGTCATGTGCTAGGAGAACCCTAGTTGAAGAACTTGGAACGATTCAAGGATTTACTAATTCAGTGCCTCACCATGCAATAGAAAAGTGGCAGTTGTATCAAATCTTATATGAAGGATTAGATTACACATCCAAAACTCTTCTTGAGCTCATGTGTCAGGGAGAGTTTATGAGAAAGAATGAGGATGAAGCATGAGAATTTCTAGAAGTCCTATCATGGAAAACTATGCAGTGGGATAGTCTTGCTAAGAATCCCAGTATATCGACTTCTAGTAATAAGGGTGGGATGTATAGCGTTGATAGCTTTATAACTGTAGAAGTTGAGATTGCAGCCCTTGCTAGGAGAATTAAGGCTTTAGAGACTCCTACTGCTCCATAGGTGGGTCAAGTCAATCAGTTACAAGTTTCCATATACTTTAATTGCAAAACTCCAAATCACATTATGGAGGAGTGTCCATTATTGATGAGTTCCATGGGTCCAACACTTGAGTAGGCTAACGCATGTATAAACGACCCATGAACAATTCTTACGCTCCTACATACAATCCAGATTAGAAGAACTATCTAAATTTTTTATGGATTCAGGGGCAATATCAGAGAGCCCCCAACTCCAACATGCAACCTCCATCTAATGGTCAATTCTCAAGACCTAATGTGGTGAATATCAAAATCCAAACGCTATGAATTAAGGAAACAATAATAATAGACCACCTGCACAAAATCAATCATATGCACAACAGGGGTTTAATAACGATTATGATAGAAGACCAACGACACTTGAAAGAAATGTGGAGAATATTTGCAAAACAACGTCTAATTAAGATATGAAAATGCAAAATTTAATAAAAGTGTTTATTGACTTTATATAACAGGCCGACAAACAACTTCTTGTAAATTCTCAAACAATCAAAAATATAAAGCAGCAGGTTGGATAGTTAGCCATACAACTGAGTGAGAGGGGGTTGGGTAACTTTCCGAGCAACCAATAATGAACCCTAACTCCAACTCATCTCAATCTATTCCATTTCTTATTCACTAATGCAATGTCATTCACACGCTCAAATCTGGTAAGGAAGTGGACAATAATATAGCCATACCCCCTAATCTCACTCCTATTATTCTGCAGGCTACACCATCTTTTCTATCTCTTTATCCACATCCATCTCCATTACCTCCATTGTCATCACATATTTGGAAGAACATGTTCCTAAGCCGAAAGCACAATATCCCAATCGGTTTAGAAAGCCTTCATTGCAAGAAGAAAAGATTCTTGAAATATTTCAGTAAATGAATGTTAGCATTCTACTCCTAGATTTTATACAACAAGTTCTCACTTATGCCAAGTTTCTTAAGGATTTGTGTACTAAGAAACGAGCAAAAAATATTCTTGAGAAAGTTTTTCTTGCAGTAAATATATCACAAATTCTCTCTAACTTCTTGCTATCAAATGTAAAGATCCAACTTCCTCCACAATCTCATACACCATTGGGAACATTATATTTTGATAGGGCATTGTTTAACATAGGGGCAAGTGTCAACTTGCTTTCTTACACTGTTTATCTGAAACTAAGTTAGGAAAACTTCAACCTACCAACATCATATTATACCTAACTGATCGTTCAATCAAGAGACTACTTGTTATAGTTGAAAATGTGCTCATCAAGATCGGCGAGTTTATCTTTCATGTAGATTTTATTGTCTTAGAAACTAAGCCAATCTCCAATCCACAGAATCAAATTTTCATTATTTTAGGCAGACTATTTTTTGCAATTTCAAATGCATTAACTGATTGCAAGAGTGGCCTCATGAAGCTATCATTTAGAAATATGACTACAACATTGAACATATTCAATATGGATGAGTACACGATGAGTTCCCTCATAGAGGTGAATATGGTTCACATTATGCACTCTTATTCTAACTCTTGTGCTGATAGTGAACCCACATTTTAGCAAATTTTTAAAGAAAAACTCATATTATTAAATGAATTGGCACACACTCACTTTATATATGATGACACTTTTACAAGTGTACAATTCATTAATGAGCAAACCTTTGAGGATTTATTTACAGAGGAGTTCGCATTACTTCATGAGTTAGAAGGGCCACCACACTTCACAGTCCACGATTCACTTAATTATGGTGCACTCTTCACACCTCACAATATTCCTATATGTATGATTATTGCTAATAATGATTGGTATGTTTGCATTGAAAATTTATTTAACCCAATCAATACTACTTGCATATGAATAAACAAAAAGCGATGAAAAATAAAGGATCACCTCTGGAGTTGAGGTATTGTGGTAGTCATTTCTTCGGTTATATCCTAATTTTATTAAATTAAAAAAGTTCATCTAAAAACCATCTCAATTTACAGGATTCATGGGTATTTATAGCCTAAACACAATCCTACTCCTACTTGAACTTGTTACAAAAGATATATAATCCAAATCCAACATAAACTAATCTTATCCATAATTATTGAAAACCAATGGTTGAGATTAGATGGCTCAAAATACTTTTTTTAGATCCAAAATCTGAAATTAAGTTTAACACACCTGTAGCCCGCTGAATCGGGCTTTTCATTCTGTAGTGGTTCAGTAAAACGATCATAACTTTTACATACGAACTTGGATTGAGCTATTCTTGGTAGCATTTCGAAAATAATTCCGAACTCTACAAATTTCTCCCATAAATATTCTTAGTTCATGCTTTATTTTTGCCGAAAATGCTCTTGAATTTGTTGTTGCTACACATGGATATCGATATTCACCGTAGTTGACTTCTTTTGCTAATATATATCACAAATTTGCTCATTTTTCTTATTTTCATTACAAACTTTTATTTCCTATAAAAACAAACTAAAAATATATCCAAGTAGCAATTATTTATATATAAAAATAGATAAAATATGTAAGAAAATATGCAAAATAAAGAACTTATCAGACCCCTACACCTATCTTTTGCTAGTTCTTGAGCAAAACCTAAATCTAAAAAGAAAAAGAAAAATCCTAACTCACTTTTCACAAAAGTCGTTGTTGCACTTAGCATGTGCAACAAGTCATTAAACCCCCTAAATTATCCTAGTGAACAAGTTGTGTCTCATGAGAGTTTGTAGTGAATATATTCACAAAATTCGCGAAGAAGGAAGATTAAGTAACAAAGAAAATAAAAATAAGGATAAAAAAATCAAGAAAAATAAAAATTTTATACAAATGAAGGAAAAATCTATTTGGTATTTTCTACAATTAATCTCATTAATATGCAAACTCAATAACATATTTAGATTATTAATTTTTCAAATCATGCGTCATATCAAATATAATTATTATTTTAATAAAAAATTTAAATCCTATCTTCCAATACCTACTAATAAATAATTCAGTAGCTCCTACACATCTACATATATGTGTGATAGTTTATTTCGTTTTTGGACTCAAATTATAACTCATAATTTATCTTTTCTCTCTTGGCGTCGTTGGTAGGGAGAAGAAACAGATAAATAATTTCATAACTTGTTGGATGATGATGAAATATAATAATACACCCACTTCGCGTTTAAAATGCACATATTATAAAAGTGGAAAGTGATTGAGAGGTCGTAACCGCTTTCTATGTGTTAATATGGTGGCCACATTAAGATACTGATCTTTCACGACTCTCATTAGTTGTATATTAATTGTAAATATTTTATATCTTTATTTTGTTACCCTTGGTTCGTATATGAGGGCATATAAGAGTTTATGTGTGGGGAAGTGGATTAATAGTTTTTGTATTTTTAAATTTTTTTTATTTTTTAATTATTTTTTTAAGCTTTTAGGATTTATAGGTTTCTTTATTTTAAACTTGGGGTAGTTTAGGCTATTTTGAAAAAAAAAAATTAAAAATTATTTTCAGCAATAAATCAAGCTAATTACAAATAATAGAATAAGTTTAGATTGGATATTCGATATGAAAGTAGATTAGATAATACACTTAGAATTTTATGAAAAAAATTAAAGTCCAAAAAATAAATATTGTTAATGGTAATTTTGAGGTAAATATATATCTATTTTTCACTTTACAATGGTTTATTAGGGTAAGGATAAAAATTATAATAATTGAGTAGTCATTTCTCTCTAAATAAAAAAAAAAGAAAACTATATAAAATAAAAAAGAATAAAGATGTGAGCCTAATACTTAAGACAATGATCCTTTATAAATATAAATTCTTAAGAATTACTAAGTAGTTGGGTATTTACACCTAAATAAGCATGATTATTTACACAAATAGTATTTTTAAGAGAAAGAGTATGATCTGAGTAATCAGATATTTACACCTAAGCAAGTGAGAATATTCACATAAAAAGTGAAATATTCACGTAAAAAGAACAAAAAAAAGAAAAAAAACTTGTTTAGAGAGAAAAGGTGAATCATTAGTTAGAATTTGAGTCTAAAATCGAAATAAACTATCATACATGCACGTAGATGTATAGAACCCAATGAATTATTTATTAGTATGTATTAAAAGATAAGATTTAACTTTTATTAAAATAATAAGTGTACTTGACATGACACTTGATTTAAAAATTAATAATCTAAATGTTTTCTTGACTTTGTATATTAGTGAGATAATTGTAGAAAATACCAAAAAGATTTTTTTTCTTTTTCATAAAATTTTTATTTTTCTTAATTTTTTTATCCTTATTTTTATTTTCTTTGTTTCTTAATCTTCATTCTTCACGAATTTTGTAGGTATATTCATTGCAAACTTTCCCGAGAAACTAGTCTACGAGGGTAACTTAAGAGTTTAATGGTTTATTGCATGTGTTAGTGCAACCGCGATTCTTGCGAAAGTGAGTTAGGATTTTTTTTCTTTTTATTTTTAGATTTTGCTCGAGAACTAGCAAAAGATAGGTATGGATGTGTGATAAGTTACATATTTCGCATGTTTTCTTCGATATTTTATCAATTTTTATATATAAATAATTGTTACTCGGATATGTTTTTAGTATGTTTTTATAGGAAATAGAGGATTTGCAAAGAAAAGAAGAAAAACGAGCAAATTTGTGTATATATGAGTAAAGGAAGTCAATTATGACGAAGATAAATATCCATGTGCAGCAGCGGCAACTTCAAGAGCATTTTCGGCAAAGATAAAACTTGAACTAAAAAAAAAATTATGTAGGAGGAATTTGTGGAGCTCAGAATTATCTTCAAAACACTACCAAGAATAGCTCAATCTGAATTTATATGCAAAAATTATGATCATTTTACTTAAGCACTGCAGAATAAAAAATCTGATCTAGCAGGCTAAAAGTGTGTTAAACTTAATTTAGGATTTTTGACCTTTAAAAAAGTTTTTTGAGTCATCTAATCTTAACCATTGGTTTCTAATAATTATGGAATGGATTAGGATTATATTTTTTGAGATAGTTTGCATTAGATTAGGATTATATCATTTGTACCAAGTTCGAATAGGAGTAGGATAGTATTTGGGTTATTAATACCCCCATGAATCTTTGTAAATTGAGATGGCTTTTTGGATGCACTTTTTAATTTAATAAAACTAGAGTTTAACTGAAAGGATGACGAACACAATGCCTTAGCTCCAAAGGTGATCTTTTGCTGTTTATCACTTTTTCTTAGGTAATTATATTTTATTTGCTTTTAGTTTAATTTATTTGCTTTCTAGTATTGATTTAATCGCTTTCTAGTGTAGATTTTATTGCTTTCTAGTATAGATTTCTATTGCTTTCTAGGAAAATAAAAAAATTTATTTTCTTTCACAAAAAAAATAGGATCTCGTTAATTAGGAATATGTATAACTTACTAGTTTAGTCTTAGGATGTAGATAAAAGTAGGAATCAATCTTATATTAATTTAATTATCGTCTTTATAAAATAAAAAAGATATGATTTTTCTATGAAACAATGAAAATGCAAGAACTCGTAGATTAAGATTTTGATAGATTATGCTTAATTTAAATATTTTGATAGTCTATACTTAGTTAGGATTTAGGGTTGTCAGTTTTTATTTGCTTCATAGTCTATCTAATAATTTAGTTTATTTTAATATTTTTCCCACCAACATTACTCATCCTTACCAACTTTGTTAAGACTATCCAACTCAGCCAAGACCACTAAACTTTGTCTTAATCTCATTTGCATGGTTTTTATATTTCTTTTGTTGTTAATTTTTTATGTAATCACTCGAACTCGTGAAAACTATATACATGCATGCCAACCATCACCCTAAACATGTCATGCACGCGAGCCTTATCACGAGTGTGCCATCTTGCTTATTTAGACATGTACTTGAACAATAACTTGTTATTTAAAAGTATTTATTTAACTAAAATTTACTCGATAATTCATAACTCGAACTTGATGTGAACTTGATATGAGTTGTGATACTTGATGTGAACTCGCACCCATTTGAGCAGTACTCATGGAGCTAAGTATCTGTGGAGCTAAGTGCTACACAGAGTAAAGTGCATGTCATATAGTGGGAGTCACCTCTTAGGTCCCTGAAAACCAGCTCTAGGATTTACAGGAGTACCTCTAGAGTCCGTGATAGTCATTTCTAGAATCTTTGGGAACAACTAAATATAAACTGAGATTGCTACGGAGCTAAGTACACACGGAGTTAAGTACTACACGGAGTAAAGTGCACGCCATGTGGCTAGAGTTACCTCTTAGGCTCGTGAGACCACCTCTAGGGGTCCACGGGAGTACTTCTAGGGTTCTATGCTAACTAGTGACGTGTTAGCGCTCGACCATTAAAGCCTCATGTTTATAGCCGAACATAAGCCAAGATTGGTATAAAGCTAAGTGTTACACGGAGTAAAATGCACACTATATGGTGGGAGTCACCTCTTAGGTCTGTGGGGGCCATGTCTAGGGTCAATGGGAGTGTCTCAAGGGGTCCTATGCCAATTGGTAACGTATTAGTGTTCAATTATTAAAATCTCAGAGTAAGCAATTTAAGTTAAACTTGTAACCATGTCTGAAAACTAGCACTTAATAGTGCGGTTAGTTCAAGGAAGACCAATGTCTGTGGCTGTAATATCGGGTATGCTTGGTACACTTCTAGAATCTTTCTATAAATCTACCAATCAGTTCCATTAAATGTTAACCTAATACCATATGGAGATTGAATACTTAATGAGGTTGATACTACGATGTTATACTTAACAAGACTTCCTCCGGTTCGCCCGAGTGTTCATGAGATATATAGACCATCTTAAGACTTAACCTTTCAAGCATTAATATAATTTGTTGTACATTTTGTTATATGTGCCATCTGTATTTTATCCTACACGAATATTGTGTATCTATTTATTATGTCATACTTTTGGGTCCATCCTGTTAGACCCTCCACACAAGTACTTTCATTTTTTGTGTATGTTATGCTTTCTTTTAATATTATTCCTATCATGTACACGATTCTATTTCTTGTTGGATCGTGCCTTTGGATTACCTCCACACACTCTAAAGTTAGAAACTCCAAGAAGGACTTTCCAGCTGAAGGTTCATACTTTTTAGAGCAAATTGAACCAGCGAATCATTGAAGACTCCCCTTACTAATGGAATCATATCATATTTGGAAATCATTGTATTCAGTCTTAACTTGTATTCTTATTATTTAGCAAGTTGTGCTTCTTTTTGTAAAATATTCTATTTCGGGTAATATTCCTTGTAATCATGTATATTGTAATCTTGTTCAGAACTATTTTGGATAATGCAATATAATATTTTAGATTGTAGCAATGAAATTCGTTTCTGTTGTGCACTTTGATTGCATAGTTCTTTGTTATTAACGGCCTCCAATATCATCAATTGTGGTACCTACCAGTAATACCTTACCCATAAATAGAATACCTCACCAAACTTTTAGGGTATAGATTAGGGCATTATAAAATCAAATACAAAGCTTGTCTAGTAGTGAAAGGTTTCAAACAGAAACAATATATTGATTTTGTAGAAATTTTTTCTCCTATTGTTAAAGACTTCTATTTAGAGTTTACTTGTATATCTTGATCTATAAATTGAGCAACTAGATATAAAAATTGCTTTTCTTTGTGGTGATTAGGAAGAAAAAGTTACATGGAGCAATATGAAGGTTTCAAGATAAAGAGGAAGCAATACATAGTTTGCAAGTTAAAGAAGAGTATATATAATCTCAAGCAGGCACCTCGACAATAATATAAGAAGTTTGATTCATTTATGTTTGACCATGGATATAGGCGGACAACTGCATATCATTGTTTTTATATTAAACATGTCCTGATAATGTTTTTTTTTTATTCTTTCATTATATGTTGACGATATATTTGTTGTTGAAGAAAATCCTCTAAAAATTTGCAGGTTAAAGAAAGAGTTGAGCAAGTCTTTTGATATGAAGGACTTATGTCCAGTGCAATAAATCTCGAGAATGATAGTTTCTCATGGTAGAAAAAGAAGAAAGTTATGGCTATGATAAGAGTAGTATATAATTCAAATACTACAAAAGTTCAATACGAAGAACTTTAGGCTGGTAACTACACCTCTTGCAATATTTTTTAAGCTAAGTGCAAATCAAAGTCCCTCCACTAAGAAGAAGAAGAAAGTGTTTATGAAAAACATCCCATACTTTTTGAATGGGATCTTCATATTTTTGGTAAGATTTACCAGATATAAAGAGACAAAACTATCTATTCAGCACATGACCTTATATACCCTACACACTAAAAATATTTAAACGAGATCAAGTGCATATACCGTAATATAACAAAAATAACAAAAACATGCACGTTTGCACACAAATCAATATCACTTCCTTATATATGCACTTCCTCTTACAACTTAACGTACCTCAATACATATACGATTCTCTTTTTTGTCAAAAATTGACAAACACCTAAAAATATAGATATCTACATTAGAATATACGATAGAGTCATACATAGAATTAACACATAGCAATCAAATCTCAAGTAATCACAATTAATTATATATATTGAAACCCAAGTATGAAAAACCTCTAAATTGTACTTCAGTCTTATGTGTTAGAAATTTCAAAATAAATTAAGAAAAACAAATCATAGTGAATAGTGAAATATGTCACATTTTCACGAAGTTGTCAGCAATATACAAATACACACACAAGCACGCGCACACACACATAGATAGATACACATATATATATATATATATATATATATATATATATAGAGAGAGAGAGAGAGAGAGAGAGAGGGATTACTGTAGGTGAGCCACCAACTCAGGAAAAGTTACATGAGCTAGTGGCAAAATTATAGTAATCCAATAAGTTTTTTTTCAATTTTTCTTTATAATTACTATCTCTAACTGCTTAACTTCTTTCTGATTAAATTTCATAAATTATGAAGTTCATTTACCATTTCATCAAGTGCATACAAAATGTTGTATTTATTGAAAACTGTTAATTTTCTGTTAACTTGATGGAGGACTAAATCAAAACTAAAATCCAAGAAATTGGGTATAAGTGAACCCTAGGGCATCAAGATTATAATCCAAAAGATTTTTTTAAAAAAGATTATTGGAGATAGTGGAAATGAACTACAACTCTGGTAATTTGCATGAATTGTCAGCTCATTTCCATTTTTCTCATATATATATATATATATATATATATATACATACATACACACACACACAGAGAGAGAGTAATACACACACACACACACACACACAAATATACATATACACATACAAACATGCATACACACACACACACACACACACACACACACACATACATGCATGCATGCATATACACACACACACACACACACACATACATATATATGGATTCTAAAGATCTAAATGAGGAGAAGAAATGGATTATAGAGATCTTAATGAGAATATATTACTTGATAGAAATGAATGGAGAAGGACTATCAACGTGATCGATTCAGCGTAATTCTTTTTTGGTTCATGTAGCCTACCCCAAGTACTTGGGATAAAAGGCTTAGTTGTTGTTGTTGTTGTTGTTGTTGTTGTGTGTGTGTGTGTCTGGGTGTGTGTGTGTGAGCATGCGTGTGTATATATATGTGTGTGTGTGTGTGTGTGTGTGTTGGTGGTAAAAATTTCTAAATAAAAGAGATGGCAAATATCTCGTAGAACGCAGAGCTAACTCCGTAGCTCTGCGTCTGGCCAGGACACTAGCTTCACGTTGAATAAAACGCGAAGCAAAAGCCTTAGCTCCATGTCCAGATTATTTAAACTCCGCGTGAGCAAATTCTCAGAATTTTAAATCGATTGTGATTGAGATTTGGGCTTATCAAATATTCGAATTGAGTCCAATCAAAATTCAAATTCAAGAGATTTTAATCAAGACTAAGATATTTGATTAGAATCCTTGATGGATACAAACACCTTCTATTCCTATAAAAACTCTCATAACCAATTAAAAACTATAAATACCCTCTTGGAGAGACTTTAGAGACCTTTCTAATCTTTTGAAGTTCAAGTTATGCACGAGAGCCTTGAATTCATCAAGATCAGCAGAGAGAGAGTAGTTAGGACCAGCCATCTGTTCTTCAAAGGAGATCTTCACATCGGATCGTCACCAGGAATTACTAGATAGATCCCATTGCCATATTAGAACCCACGTTTTATTGTAAAAGAGAGCGGTAAAATATAAATTCTCTTATTTATTTTTCTATTGCTTCTCTTTCCTTGTAATTATTGTATTCAATGGAAGGAAGTAAGATTTTTGCGGAGAACAAACTGGTGACCATAGTGGGAGGCATCTCTTTTTCTGAATAAGAGATCGTGGCACAATCCAATGTGGAGAAGATCGGATCGGTCATTGACTTGCTAGTCGTTGAAATTGACTAGCAAAAATATGAAGATTTTCTCTCCTCTGGATTGGAAAATCTGACTGAAATGCGAATCTACTGTCGCATGATCTCTAAAATCCGTAAATGGGGTTGTAAGGAATTCTTCGTTATCGGAAATCCTTCGAGTTTGCGACTATAGAGCCGTCGTTCGGCCAGAGAATCCTAAAGGAAGATGTTGTTCCTACTGCTATTGGTTTCACCAAGACTCAAATTCGTAATCGAAATCGTCAAGCGAGGCGGAGAGCTCTCAAAGCCTGCGTTAAACACGAGGCTGAAAAAGAAGTAGAACGCGAGGCTATGACTTTACCTCGTGAACTAGTTTGCGTTAATCGCAATACCAGCGAAAATTGCATTAAATACAAAGTTAACTGTACGCCAGAGTGTGAAGTTTCTCCATGCGAGGCTACAAATCCTGGACATAAAAACAGAAAAATTAACAACACTTGTGTAAAACGCGAGGTTAACCTCAGAACTGAGCCAGCGTGTGAAGAAGTTTCTCTACGCGAGGCTACTGAGCTTGAATATAAAACTGGCACAATTGCCAAAACTTGCGTAAAACACAAAGTTAAAGGTAAGCCAGCGTGTGATTAAAGTTCTCCACGCAAGGCTATCAAACTTGGACAAAAACTTGAGTTTAGCGTTAATCGCGAAACCAAGAATTTTTGTGTAAATTGCGAGGTTATGCCAGCGTGCGAGGATAATCCCCCACGCGAGGCTAAACGACTAATAGAAGTTAAACTTCTTCATAAACGCCAAGCCAGTGTAAAACGCGAGGCTAGCATAAAACGCGAAGCTAAAGCCAAGCCTCACGTAAGTGCTCTAAGACATGAAGCTAATGCTCAACTCTGTGTAAAATAGACAGTATACAGAATCAAGGCTGATAAGAGAAATATTGAGCACTAGCTCAACACCATTAGCTCTGAAGAGTTTCAACAGGTACCCAGACTTCTCCAACAACTAAGTGGGCACCATGGTCGGAATATTACTGAAGATTTTTCAGTTCATGATCTCAAAGAATACTTGATGAATAAAAGAAAAATAACTCAAACTCCATTGCACTCAACATGTCATTGTGAACAAATGTATTTGACAAGATGGGCCCACCACATATTGCCTAAGAAATGGACCCAGTCAGACATCCTGAAGTCATGGACTGGGTATTGACTACCCTTTACTACAAACTCGCCAAGAAAAGTCTTTGCACGAGTAAGAATCTCCCCTACTGGATGCTCATTGGTAATTCTTCCTGGAACGAGTCCAGTAACGTACCTGGCAGGACCATCTTGATTGGCCCCATGTACACTAAATTTTCATGCGGCAACTTCGTCGTATTCTCGGGTGAGCTCTAACTCCAACTCACGATAAGTTGATAACCTCTGAAGGTATACCAGAGGATAGTTTCACTCCATGTCGGGCAGAAACATCAGCAAGCCTCCAGTCTGGTGGAGCCACTTGCTTTCTTCTTCATAAAGAATTTAATCAGAATTTTTAGTATCACCGAATAGAAAGACTAGCTTCTCCAGAGCTTCTCGGCTCATGGCTTCAAAGGGAGCATCGGTGATAAGTTTCCTTGCGGTGGCAAGGCTATATCTCAATAGCTTTTCCCGACGTTCCCTAACACCTGGCTTGTATGCAGGGATTTCGGTTGCGAATCAAAATTGGGTGGCTCGGTTTGTGTCTCCAGCATGTCCAAAGTGACACCTACAGGAAAGAGGACCTACTGAATAGCCAACTGTAAAAAAACGAATTAAAGTTAGAAAGATTCTGAAAATAGTTGGAAACTCCTAAGTATTGAAACGCGGAGTTAAATATAACTTCATGCGAAGCTAATCAAACAAATTTCGCGCACAAACAAAACGCGAAGCCATAGAATAACTCCGCATTTGGAGAAAATGCGTGAAGCTAATAAATATCTTCGCGTCAGAAGCCAAAACGCAAAGCTAAAATATAACTTCACATAGAAAACGCAATAGTTAGAAGTAACTTCGCATAATAAAGCGTTTGACGTGAACCTAACGAAATAGCTTCGCATAGAAGAAGACTAGAGGTCTTTTCTTCTCCAAGTCATCTGACCAGAGTACGACGATGGTTTTACCATTGAAGACGGCGATTGGCCAGTTAAAACTGAGCCAAATCACCTCTAAACTACCACAAAAATTCCAAAGAAAGGAAGTCTTACCCCAAATCGGTGCGACAAAGATGTGATTTCCACTGCGGCCACTGCCACTGCTGCTCACGCCGGCGATTGACGAGGACTGACCTCGTGAAGCAACGGTGCTCCTCTTGGGTGTCATTGATCATGAAAATGAATGAAAATGAAAGAGAGTCGCTAGAGAAATCGGTCGTAGAGAGTTTTGGAGGTCTGAGTTCTTGAGAAATTTTTGAAAATTCTTGAGAGAGTGAAGAGGAAGAAAAGAAGACTCTATTTAAATGAGGAAGACCGCCCCGTGGTATCTGCAACGAGGCTTAGGGCCGTTATGGCAGTGTCACGCAAAGCTATTAGCTTCGCGTATTGCGGAGAAGATGCGAAGATAAGAGATAGACTAGCTCCACATTTGATTCTAAAATCTTGGAATTAAAGATCCAAAGTATTTTAAAATTTGCTAAGTCATAAGTTATTTTGAAAACTTTGAAAGAGGTCCTATTGGTGGTAAAAATTTCCAAATAAAGGAGATGGCAAATATCTTGCAGAATACGGAGCTAACTCCATAGCTCCGCATCTGGCCAGAACACTAGCTTCGCGTTGAGTAAAATGCGAAGTTAAAACCTTAGCTCCGCGTCTAGACTATTTAAACCCCGCGTGAGCAGATTCTCAAAATCTTAAATTGATTGTGATTGAAATTTTGACTTATCTAATACCCGAATTGAGTTCAATCAAAATTCAAATTCAAGAGATTTTAATCAAGACTGAGATATTTGATTAGAATCCTTGATAGATACAAACACCCTATATTCCTATTCCTACGGAAATTCTTATAACCAATTAAATTCTATAAATACGTTCTTGGAGGAGACTTTAGAGACCTTTATGATCTTTTAAAATTCAACTTCCGCGCGAGAGCCTTGAATTCATCAAGATTAGAAGAGAGAGAAGATAGGGCCGGCCACCATATTCTTCAAAGGAGATCTTCACATTGGATCGTCAACAGGAACTACTAGATAGATCCCATCGCCATATTAGAATCCACGTTTTATTATAAAAGAGAGCAATAAAATATGAATCCTCTTGTTTGTTTTTCTATTGTTTCTCTTTCGTTGTAATTAAAATATTCAATGAAAGGAAGTAAGATTTTTGCGGAGAATAGTATGTATGTATGTATATATATGTATATATGTATGTATATACATATGCATGTATGTCTCTGTGTGTGTGTGTATGTACGTGTAACCCCACCCCCCCCCCCCACCCCCCCGCAACAACCAAAAAATAAAATAAAAAACAGAATGTGATAGTCATTTATTTTTTATCTTTTTCATTACCTCTCATCTTTGATGAGTTTATACCTACATATATTTTTTACTTTTTGCTTCTTACCTCATCTTTGATGAGCTTATGCCCCTATTTTTATAATAGTGACTTCACTCTCGTGAGAAATAAATATAATTATGAATTTCATAACATATTATTCTCAATATTGATAGTCTTTCCCGCCACTAGGAAAAAAACATTCTCCTTGAAATTTTTTATCAATATTTCATCGCATACAAGTAAAAGGTGTGATCATGCTTAAAATTGAATATACACGCACTTACCTTATGTCTCCACATGAATATAAATAAGTCTAACACCAATATTAATCATAACACAGTAAATCACCCTCGAAATAGGTAGGTAACATGACATTAGGGTGTGATACTTACATCCTAGGAAAATATATAAATGAAATGCATGTTTTAGACTGTATGGTACTATGTGATTTCTCAACTATGTAAACTCCTATGGTACTCGTAAGATCAATAGATCTTTGAGTGTAAAGAGATTGCAATTTTGACTTTTCTATCCAGTTTTTAATTACTTTTCCTATTGAATAGATTTAGGTAAATTTAGATTTTTAAGGTCATAAAAAGAGCTCTAATTTGTCCTAATTTACAGCAATAGTGACGTGTAGGCCCAAATTTATATATAAATATTTTTGAACTATAATTATGCCCAATAGTTCACCGCTTTGATGTTGAAACTCTTACCTTTGTAGGTGTGATTACCTTCTTTTGTGGCATGTTTGTCTTACCTTTAGTGACTACATTGCTTCCAGACGTCTTTACCCTTCCAGTATAAGTGACAAATATTGTCTTTGAAGTAGCCTTCGTTATACTAGGAGGTGGCATTGATGGTAGCATATATTTGGTAAAGTCAAGTCCTTGATGTTTATTTTCCATCATTTGAGCTCCAAGAATCTCATCAAGTTTCGACTTTCTTAAAATCATACGTAAACTTAGGAGTATTGATGTTGGTTCCAACTTTGTGTTGAAATGAAGAAGATACTTATTTTTCTTTTATAACTTAATTTTCTCGCTTATCAGATTTTTCTTATCTTCCACCAGAAATGCAATTGTGGACATGAAATTTAAGTTGAACACCTCAAATTTCTCAATCCTTTTAAATAGTCTAAGAAACAAAAATCCATATGATAAGAAGTTTCTCTCAAGGATCAAAAGTTCACGAAAATACAAAATAGCACGACAATCAATCATTTCTGTTGTCTAGATATATTGGTAGAACTTCTTAAATCATATAAACTTGTGTATTTAGGCTAATTAGACACTATAAATCACATCCATGCAGTTGGATTTTAAGAAATTGATGTTCTAACATAGACTTTTCACTTAACTTCAAGTGATGTTGGTAGGATTCTAGTTAAATTCCGTATAATTTTGAGAAATAAGCACATACATAGGGTTTTCTATCTTATTCGAGCAAAAAGTGCCTAGCTCAACTTCGGCTTGTTGTTACTTGAGGGAGCTAAAATTGAACTGAACACTGATCTGAACCTGAACTGTTTGCGAGCCATGCATGAGCTTGCTTGACAACCGTTCACATACTTGACTATTAAGCTATCCTAATTAAGAATTACTGCATGCCTTCTGTTTCTACTGTTATAATATTTTCGTAATTCCAACATATTTTTCATTATTTTTTATTTTACATTAATTCGCACTTACATGTCCTGTTATTATGAAAGAGGAGATGCACAACTTGGTTTTCTGTCGTACATTAAACTTAATGGCTCTATACTATTTTATGTTATTTGCATTTAAAATATATAAATTTGCTTCCCACTGTGTGGCAGTGTTGGAAGGAAACAGGTGTGAAATCAGTTATTGAACCAAAAAAAAGGGGGGGAAATGAAAAATAGACAAGCTGAGGTTACTGCAGCTTATGTAATTTTAATTTTCTGTTTCCTCATCCTACACTGTAAAAATTGGTGATGGTACTTGCAGATGCTTTAAATGATTTATGATTTATTTCTGAAACTATTTTCCACCGTTAAAGAAGACGAGCAATACGAAACTGGTAGTATCTGAACCTCCTAAACCAGCAGAAGGGACGGTAGAAGCTGGAGTTGTTGATGACAGCAAGGATGCCCAAATGAACATCCCCAATGGGAAGGTTGAGAAGTTGAAAGTCCATGTGAAAAATGCTAAGCGTGTAAAAATAAGTGATGGGAAGGTACTAAAACTTGGCAATTATCTTATTGAAATTATCAACAGTTGGAGCAGCTGAAACAAGTTTCTGTTGACGGGGTTTCAAGAACACTTCCTTTTACTCTTGTAAATTTTCACGAGGGATTTCTAACATTGATTTCTTGCAGGGAAGAGAACGGCTTGAATAGTTGAATCTATTGGAAGATTCAGTGTATTACTGAACAACAGTTGTTTAATGACTTGCCAGTCAATCAGTCTAATGCTTAGGCACAGAGATCAGGTTGTTTGTTGGTGTGGCGTAATGCATTGTTCTTACACTGGAGGCGATTGGAGAGTCTCCTGCAATTTTGACCTATCTTCTTGTGAATGCTATTACTAATAAAATGCTGAGAAAAAAGGAGAGATTTGATGTTAAAAGCTCTCTCTCTCTCTTGCAAGTTGAGTAAACTTAGTCCGGTGTGTTAAAAGTTCACTGCACTTGATATGGTTTTACAACATGATGCAAGTGTCGATACATGTTCTTCAGATTTTTGCTATATGGCACGAGTTTGTAAAGCTATGCTAAGTGAAAAATTATGTTGCTGTGTGATGATGCCCAGACTGCTGTTTCTGCATCATCTCGATTCTAACATTTTTGTCAATCAAACTCCTTTAGTTGCAGAGTGAGTGCTGTCTAAATAGAGGACCAAACACGTTGATTTTGTAATATTTCTCATCTAGATTTAGTTTAATCAAACAATGAATATATCTACCTTTCCAGTTTTTTTTTTTTTTTTTGGCAGAATTTGGCTGTAATTTAATTAATTAGCTAAGTCAGATGACCCCAACTCCAGTGACATTTGCATTACTGAATGACTTAAAATCTTATTTTGCTCTGCACCCTTATATTGGCTCCAAATGTATTTGAGCAGAATATCTTAGCCTCTCCATCAAAGAGCTCTGAGCCAAGCCAATCTTATTTGCCTAGTGAGCCACTCTCTAACCATAAATAACTTCAGACAAACAAATCTCTACTCAATTCAATATACATCCATCAAAATCAAAGAGAAAAACTCAACTATATATAAATAAACAATGCTCTCTCTCCCCCTCTCTTCCCTCCAACTCCAAACCTTTGAAAACCCCCCAACTCGAACTCCCCCTCCTCTTCCCTCTTCAAAAATCACCTCCCCATCACACCTCCAACAACTCCACGCCCACCTCATCAAAACCAACCCCAACACCCCAATCTCAGCTCTCATCCCATTCTCCGACATCGCCACCCTCTGCTCCCTCTCCTCCTCCCCTTCCCACTTCCTCTATGCCCGCCAAATCTTCCGCCTCCACTCCTCGTCCCCCGAAATCTCCCACTGGAATTCCCACCTCAACACCCTCTCCTCCTCCCCCGCCTCCTCCCTCTCCCTCTTCTCCCGCCTCCGCCGCTTCGACCTCCTCCCCAATTCCTTCACCCTCTCCTTCGCCCTCAAGGCCTGCTCCCAACTCCCCGACCACGTCAACATCTTGTCCCTCGGAAAATCGTTACATTGCTTGATCGTGAAGCTTCACTACCAATCTGATGTGTTTTTAGCCAACACACTTGTTCACATGTACTCGTCTTGCGGCGACATGAGCTGCGCTCGCCTCTTGTTTGATAAAATGCCCGTGAGAGATGTTGTGACTTGGAACATCATGATTGCCCAGTTTGTAAAAAAGGGCGAGGTGGGGATTGCGAGGGAGCTGTTTAATATGATGCCAGAGAAGAGCGTCCGGTCTTGGACGGCGATGATCTCTGGGTACGTTCAGGCGAAGAAGCCGAAAGAAGCGGTTAGGTTGTTTCGGGAGATGGAAGAGGTTGGAGTGAGGGCTAACGAGGTTACTGTTGTGGCGGTTCTGTCTGCATGTGCGGATTTAGGGGATTTTGATTTGGGTGGGAGAGTTTATGAGTATGCGAAGAGATCGGGGTTCGGAAAGAATGTTAGGATTCAGAACACGGCAATAGATATGTATATCAAGTGCGGGTGTGCCGAGATTGCTAGGGAGGTTTTTAATGGAATGGAGGAGCGGACGGTGGTGTCATGGTCGGCCATGATTGTTGGCCATGCGGTTCATGGGCAAGGGGAGGCCGCGCTGGAGCTCTTTGCAGCCATGGGTCAGGCCGGTGTTAGGCCCAACAGAGTCACCTTTGTCGGGATTTTACATGCTTGTAGCCACATGGGACTGGTGGATGAGGGCTGGAATTTCTTTACGAGGATGACAGAGGAATACAAGATAGTTCCTGAGATTGAACACTACGGCTGCATGGTGGACCTCCTAAGCCGAGCTGGTCAGCTTGACAAAGCCCTCGAATTTATTCGGACAATGCCAGTGGAGCCCAACAGCGTCGTGTGGGGGGCACTCCTTGGTGGTGCTAGAGTGCACAATAGAGTCGACATGGGGGAGGAGGCCATCCGGCACCTCACCCAGTTGGATCCACTCAACGATGGCTATTACGTCGTTCTATCAAACATCTACGCAGAGGCTGAACAATGGGAAGATGTGGCGAGAATTCGAAGGCTAATGAGGGACCGTGGAGTCAAGAAGACGCGTGGATGGAGCATGATTACAGTTGATGGCGAGGTCCACGAATTCGCTGCTGGCGAGACTAATCACCCGAAGATGGACGAGATCAACGAGAAGTGGAACGAGTTGGTGAGCAAAATGAGGGCAAGAGGTTATGTGCCGGACACTTCGGTTGTGATGCTTGATATGGAGGACGAGGGAGAGAAGGAGAGGGTTCTGTTTCGGCACAGCGAGAAGCTGGCCGTGTCATTTGGGCTGATGAGTACTCCGCCGGGATCAGTGATCAGGATCATGAAGAACTT